>BSQZ01000023.1:3972773-3990273 GCA_033239005.1 Lamellibrachia satsuma
TGTCGTTGACATTGTATATGTCGTTGACATTGTATATGTCGCTGACATTGTATATGTCGTCAACTTTGTATATGTCGTTGACATTGTATATGTCGTTGACATTGTATATGTCGTTGACATTGTATATGTCGTTGACATTGTATATGTCGACAACTTTGTATATGTCGTTGACATTTTATATGTCGTTGACATTGTATATGTCGTTGACATTGTATATGTCGTTGACATTGTGTATGTCGTTGACATTGTGTATGTCGTTGACATTGTATATGTCGTCAACTTTGTATATGTCGTTGACATTGTATATGTCGTTGACAGCTTTTCATTAGTAAACGTCTATGAGCAAATTAGCGACACGGTCTCAGATTCAGTCTTATTTAAAACAACAAACACGAATTGTTGAGGTTGTCGAGTTCTGGGTATGTACACACGCCTGTTTTGAAACACAATATCGTGGTTACACCCTGTCATTCCTGGCCTGGTTTTTGTGCTTCAATTGACGTCGGCGATGTTATTGGGGTTCTGAGATAGGGACAACACCCCATACACAAAGGGTGAGTAGAACAAATAGGAACTGCTCTTATAGCCACCTACCTTTGGCGAAAGTAATTATATCGAAGCACGGTATACCGGGCGACAGGCTTCGAGCCTCTTTTGTCAAATCGTCCGTCCTAATTATTAACTTAAAACGAGCGTAGCAGCAAGAAAAACCCATTGTAAATGATACGTTAATTACATAGCGGCAAAACGAGTGCGACTCGCCAAATTACAGGTGTGCTCGCTGAAGTAATTACTCCATATGTGTTCAGTGAGATTATTTATTATAAAGTTGCCACGCGAGGCGGGCCACGGGCGCGAACATGTGTTTTCACGTGGACCGTGACAGGTGCGAGCGACATGCTTCGGTTGTCACCAAGTACCCGCGAGACAGCGGCCTCGCGACGACAAGCATCTGGTTCTTCTCCACTCCGGTGTCGCGTTGTGGTTTACGTCGTTGTACGAGGGCAATATGTCACCCCACAGAGCCAGTGACCCGTGACGACCCGTTGACTGGACTTTGGCGTGCACATGGATAGTTATTATACTACCTCGTGTAGTTTAGGTAAATAGGGATGTCTAAAGAAAACAATTGACAATGATGATGATGATGATGACTGTGATGATGATTCTGATGATCATTATGATGATAATGATTATTGTAGTATTTATGATGATGATGATGATGATGACGACGACGACGATGATGATTGTGATGATGATTATGATGATAATGATTATTATGGTAGTTATGGTGATGATGATGATGATGATAATGACGATGATGATGATGATGATAACAACAACACCACTAGAACAACAATAACAACAACAAAAATAATAAAAATAATATATTAGTATAATTGTTTTTAAACGAAGCGCGGATCCCAGATGTGGGGTTAAGTGGGGCACATCAGTGTAAGTCGATGGATTATCTCGCTGTGTTTCTAACAAACAAAAATAAAATAAATTACCTAATCTTATTAATTTACTTAATCGACAAATTATACCGCAGGAAGTGCTACAGATATTTTTGTCAAAAAGCACGATAAAATTAATGACCGGTCATGCCGAAAACGCCGCGCCGAGTGAATTATAATGCGCGACACTCACGCGCAGAAGTAGTCATGTGTGGAACATTCAATAAAGACCTCTTCAGTATCGCGCCCTTTTTGCGTCTTAGCAAACACCGTCACTTCAACACTTTCCCTTTCATCGTCGGATTCACGTAGAAACATACCCGGTGGGTGGTCGATTGGAAATACGTCCCCCTTACAATTTAAATTTTTCCTACTATTCCCAATGTCTAGATATCCACCGTGAAGCCGCCTTAATTGAGTTTTCTCAATAGACCACTTTCCCCGCGTCAGACCGTTGAACATCCAGCTATTTACTGTAACAACACCCGACGAATGCTTTGACTACTTTTGTCTAGTTGTAATTTAATATGCCCGTCGTATGTCATGCGTATATTTGATCCTATTGCCATCCTATTATCTCTACACGCTGAAATATAATACACCCAGTAGCATAGCGTACCATATTGTATCATTGTCGGCTTTAAAGGAAAGTACAACGACTTTCATTGGTTCACTGACACTCAGCTAGTTTGTGGTGTTTCATATAATGAAAATGCCCAGATATTCGTAAATGTTTGATCTTAAAGTATGCATAAATTAGCAATGTTTTAATCTTTATTGCTGCAGTATATTTATAGTTAGATATTACATGAAACGAAATTAAATAGACAAATAAATCATCCGTTGAAAAACATTATATTTCACCATCAAAGGTGGACATGTCTTGGTTCGTCTTCAATGACACCACTTCAAGCAGTCTATAGCATATCTTCATTCATGTCAAAACGTGTATATTAAAAAATATCATACGATGAAATATCACAATTGCAACACGTTTTGCATGGATTACTTTTGGAAGTCCATTATTTTTAACCATTCGAGTTATTATAAATACTAATAAATTCAGTGTCACAACCTCACGTAAAACAGTCGTAACCAATAAAACCGTTGTACATTTCCTTTAATTCTTACCAAATTTGCCAGTAAGCGAGACCCGTTAGTAAAACGGACACGCGTCAGTTAGTCGGTCGACTGATGCGTGTTTTCAAACAAGACTTGGCCACCGTTCGCTTACGGCTACGGCTGCCACCGTTCGCTTACGACTGCGGCTGCCGCTGGGTGATCGACTGCCTTTCATTCTCGCGTCGCGCCCGTCTCAACCGACGAAAGTGACACAACCCGAGACCCCAGGGGCGAGCAGCTCGGGGGTCCACTCCACACCCGCGCAATGTATGCTTTTTACCCACAAGTTTCGTTTTTGCTGAAGTCAGGATCGTCGACATTTTGGAAATTTTTTGCTGAAGAGTGGCGTGGCTTCGTAGGCCTATCGGAGTTCTTCAATATAATGTGTGGTGGTCTGGCATCATAACATAACATGATCAAATTTATAAATTACAGTAGAGCTTGATTAACTTAAAGTTGGACGAACCTGGGGTATACTTCTAGCTACCGTTGTTTCCGAATTAAGTCCGTGTCACATTATGGGCGATAATATGCGCTCAACGATCACTTGTTTGTCAATGTAGATTGAACAACATATTGCTTATAATCAGTTGATATGATACGCATTGACGTGCCGTCTTATCTTTCACGCATTCAAATTAATTATATTACTTTGAGCTATTGCACGTACACAGTGGGACTGAATAATAACATTCGAGTAATTCGAAATGTCGAGTAAGATCAGTACACATCATGTACTGATCTTTAACGCTGCAACAAGAAAAGGCAATTGTCAGAGTTGCGCCATCAATTCAAGTTATGGTGATTGTTCGAGGTGGCTAAATTCCAGTTAACTAAAGTTATAAGTTAACTAGCTTTTATTTTTAGTAAAATTTGATCATCGTTTCAGCAACGTTGCTGAACTTCAATGCAAAAAACAATTATGCAACTGTGTTCTTGCGGCGCTAGTTTGTAAGGTTTAGTCGTATGGACGTTTGATTTTGTTTTTAACACTGCATCGTTTTGTTTAACCAGTGGCTGATGCGGTTGCATGCACCCGTAATGGCGTACCGCGACGAGGGCTGTGGCAGGAATATGAAAATAATAAATTACTTTGCCAACCGTCGAATGAATGATGAGGCACAAACATGTTGAAACATGTGGTGGCTGTTTGTTTGCAATAGTAGGGTGCGTGGGTGCGACCAAACCCAAGCTGTCAGCTCGTTTTCTTGTCAGTCGTTTTGAAATCAAGCCGTATGTTCTTTTCCTCCGTTTTCTATCACTTCTTTCTCTTCATTTCCCTTCGTTTTGTCAGTTATTTGCTTTAATCTGCATTGATGCATGTGTTTGTTAACTGTCCACTATTCGTATAATTAGGAACACATGTATACTTTGTTTTACCAAAGCTGAATGTTAGAACAATACATGAGTGGTGTTGTAGGAAGTTATAAGAAATTACTTTTTAATTGTTCGACAGTTCCAGTGGTTTACACACAAAAATATCTCAACGATGTTAAGGATAAATCTAGGGGAGTTCAGGAGTTCAGGGTGTTACGTTTCTAAATCTTTTTTTCTGTTAACCCGCGTTGAAATGTTTCCAAACCTGACAATACTGACGTCGAACGTTTTTGCACATCAATTATGTGTAGGCCTATATTTTAACGTATACTTTGCAACTAAATGGTGTCCTTTGTCCGGTATGTTCGTCTACATAGAATAGGCCCTCGTCTGTATATATTATTACGTTCTCTACTTGGAATAGACCCTGCTATGTACATATTATTACGTTCTCTACCTGGAATATACCCAGGTATGTACATGTTATTACGTTCTCTACGTAGAACAGACCCTTGTATGTACGTATTATTACGTTCGCTACCTGGAATAGACCCAGGTATGTACATGTTATTGCGTTCTCTACGTAGAACAGACCCTGGTCTGTACGTATTATTACGTTCTCTACATGGAATAGACTCTGGTCTGTACATGTTATTACGTTCTCTACGTAGAACAGACCCTGGTCTGTACGTATTATTACGTTCTCTACATGGAATAGACTCTGGTCTGTACATGTTATTACGTTCTCTACGTAGAACAGACCCTGGTCTGTACGTATTATTACGTTCTCTACGTAGAACAGACCCTGGTCTGTACATGTTATTACGCTCGTAAACATGGACCGTCAACGAAAGAGCTGAGTTGTGTGAAACAGTCTCTGCCATTAGTACCCCGGTAACAACTCAGTCATCCGGCACGTCATGTATCATCGCCTGAAGACCTCATACAGTTATCGTTTTACCCCGTCAATGCGACCTACCCCCGTTGGTTCCACCGCTCGTCACCCGGCCCTTTGATGTTCGCCGCAAGGCCGCCCCGTTGAAAACCGCGACACAGGTGTGCGACGAATACCTTCTTCTCGCGCATCGACTTAGGCTAAATACCTAATTTTTGGGGATATGGTCTCTGTGGTTCCCCGCCCACTGCATGATGTATCGCCGGGGCCACTCACACCCTGGCAGCTTCGAAGAATGGCTAAAAAGCTTCTCTCACAACCATCGCGAACTCGCAACACGCGCTGAGCGAGGTGTAAATTACATTAGCGGCCGTTCTGTCACCTGTCGCCTCCCTAGCTTTACACACAACTTGGGTGGGATCTGCTGCGTCAGTTCTGGCAAAGATCATGTTAAATAGAACAGTTATGTCGGAGAATAAGTGAGAATTGACTGTTGAGACGTGAACAGTCGTAGTTTGACGTTTCACGCACCGGTCGATTTAATCTACGAATACACCGTTGTTCCGTTTATGTACACATTTGTCAAGAATATGTTAGGATAAGTATGTTTCATAGAATTAATGAAATCCACAAATACACGATACGCAATGCTTATCTATTGCGTGTACCGATTTCAATATCCAACATATTATGCAGAACCATCAACAACGTGGTGATGGACTATGGAATTACACTGTAAAACAGTGCATTGTGCCTCTACATTAATTTTGTCAAATTTAAATGTCATCTCAAAAGGTTACTGTTAGTAAATGATATTATTTATATAAATGACATGCATTGTTATAAACGTAATGCATATATATATATATATATATATATATATATATATATATATATATATATATATATATATATATATATATATATATATATATATATATATATATATATATATATATATATATATATATATATATATATATATATATATATATATGAGACTGGTGTTGATGTGATTTGCGTTGCAGTTTTTCTTCAACTGAATTTTCTGTTTTCTTTTTGTTCAGCTTCTTTTTCTCTTACACAATAGAATAGAATATGTAATATAACAGGCATTGCATGTATTGTGACGGAAAACTAGCCACTTGTGACTTGATACCTTCATTATGGAAACTGTGACAATGTTTGTATTGTATTATTGTACGTATTGTATTAGTGTACGTATTGTATTAGTGTACGTATTGTATTAGTGTATTATTGTATCATTGTATTGTATCACAATGTATTGTATCACAATGTATTGTATCACAATGTAGGTATCCTCACCTTCATCATCGCAGTGTGTAGAGCAGGTCAACTTTTCCATGTTCTTTTCTTGCCGAATTGTTATCTGATCTGATCAAAAAAGATTGATTGTTTGATTGTTTGTTTGATTTCTTGCTCGAAAACGGCATTTGATGAACAATCTATGGAGTGACCAACATTTAATAATGTCCGTTTTGCTACAGAAACGGACAATAAACGGACAGGAAAACAATAGTAGCCGAACACACGTGGTACGAAGTGCACTGAATACAATGCAATATTATATATTTGTTTGGCGTAATGAATATCTTGTATTTAACATGGTATGAATGTTATGTTGGGGACTAAGTAATATCTTGTATTTAATATGGTATGAATGTAATGGTGAGGACAAAGTAATATCTTTTATTTAATATAGTATGAATGTTATGTTGAGGACTAAGTAATATCTTGTATTTAACATGGTATGAATGTTATGTTGGGGACTAAGTAATATCTTGTATTTAATATGGTATGAATGTTATGTTGAGGACTAAGTAATATCTTGTATTTAATATGGTATGAATGTAATGGTGAGGACAAAGTAATATCTTTTATTTAATATAGTATGAATGTTATGTTGAGGACTAAGTAATATCTTGCATTTAATATGGTATGAATGTTATGTTGAGGACTAAGTAATATCTTGTATTTAATATGGTATGAATGTAATGGTGAGGACAAAGTAATATCTTTTATTTAATATAGTATGAATGTTATGTTGAGGACTAAGTAATATCTTGCATTTAATATGGTATGAATGTTATGTTGAGGACTAAGTAATATCTTGTATTTAATATGGTATGAATGTTATGTTGAGGACTAAGTAATAACTTGTCTTTAAAATGGTATGAATGTAATAATGAGGACAAAGTAATATCTTTTATTTAATGTGGTATGAATGTTATGTTGAGGACGAAGTAATATCTTGTATTTAATATGGTATGAATGTTATATTGAGGACTAAGTAACATCTTGTATTTAATATGGTATGAATATTATGATGACATGTTTTGATGAAAACATGTTATGATGACAACAGGGAAATGTTTTATTCCATGTTTTATATGATAGGAAGTTGTATGATTAGCATTTTATTACCCTCCAAGCATACACTGCTACATTGATTGTGCATTTCTATTTCATGCTTTAGAACAACACTAAATACCAAACATCACTAAATACCAAACATCGCTAAGTACCAAACATCGCTAAATACCAAACATCACTAAGTACCAAACATCACTAAGTACCAAACATCACTAAGTACCAAACATCGCTAAGTACCAAACATCACTAAGTACCAAACATCACTAAGTACCAAACATCACTAAGTACCAAACATCACTAAGTACCAAACATCACTAAGTACCAAACATCGCTAAGTACCAAACATCGCTAAGTACCAAACATCGCTAAGTACCAAACATCACTAAGTACCAAACATCGCTAAGTACCAAACATCGCTAAGTACCAAACATCGCTAAGTACCAAACATCGCTAAGTACCAAACATCGCTAAGTACCAAACATCGCTAAGTACCAAACATCACTAAGTATCAAACATCGCTAAGTACCAAACATCGCTAAGTACCAAACATCACTAAGTACCAAACATCGCTAAGTACCAAACATCACTAAGTATCAAACATCGCTAAGTACCAAACATCGCTAAGTACCAAACATCGCTAAGTACCAAACATCGCTAAGTACCAAACATCACTAAGTACCAAACATCACTAAGTACCAAACATCACTAAGTATCAAACATCGCTAAGTACCAAACATCGCTAAGTACCAAACATCGCTAAGTACCAAACATCACTAAGTACCAAACATCACTAAGTACCAAACATCGGTAAGTACCAAACATCACTAAGTACCAAACATCGCTAAGTACCAAACATCACTAAGTACCAAACATCGCTAAGTACCAAACATCGCTAAGTATCAAACATCGCTAAGTACCAAACATCACTAAGTACCAAACATCGCTAAGTACCAAACATCACTAAGTACCAAACATCACTAAATACCAAACATCGCTAAGTACCAAACATCGCTAAGTACCAAACATCACTAAGTACCAAACATCACTAAGTACCAAACATCACTAAGTACCAAACATCGCTAAGTACCAAACATCGCTAAGTACCAAACATCGCTAAGTACCAAACATCGCTAAGTACCAAACATCGCTAAGTACCAAACATCTCTAAGTACCAAACATCGCTAAGTACCAAACATCGCTAAGTACCAAACATCGCTAAGTACCAAACATCGCTAAGTACCAAACATCTCTAAGTACCAAACATCGCTAAGTACCAAACATCGCTAAGTACCAAACATCACTAAGTACCAAACATCACTAAGTACCAAACATCGCTAAGTACCAAACATCGCTAAGTACCAAACATCACTAAATACCAAACATCGCTAAGTACCAAACATCGCTAAGTACCAAACATTGCTAAGTACCAAACATCACTAAGTACCAAACATCATCAAATTTTTATGTTGCTACATTGTTATATACAAACATGACTCAACAGTCTTGAAGTGGACAAAAATGGTTCTATTATTTTGAAATGGATTTTTTCGTTACAACCGGATCCATTTTTCATATAATTTTTCACAATGAAAAATGGACCGGTGGTCCATTTACCACGGGGGTCCATTTATACAATCTCACGCCGTCGCTTTCTGAGCACCCTGGTGGCGTTGAGAATGTCCTTATAGAAGTAACATGTCAAAACAGTTTTGAAAACTACTTTTTTCACAGAGGCGATGTGTCTTAACCTGAACAAAACACATTATTCTTGTTGGTATATTTCTCTGTCGTTGGTCGTGTCGGTCTGGGTGTGTCAGCGGTCGAAGTGCACATCTAACGCGCGCGGGGATGGTTCCGTTGACGTCGTCTATTCTGCCTCCTCCCGGGGGCCGCGTAATGACACGACAGCTTAGCCCCCTTAGCCCGCGGTGTGACTGTCCCGCGTTTAGAGCAGGGCTGCTCGCCTGGCTCTAAGGCAAAATGCCCGCACACAGCGATCGTGGAAAGCCGGAAAGCCGGCGGTTCGCTTTCATGCCGAACTCACCCGCTGCTCTGCTGGTCGTCGATGCAGCGACGTCCGTCTCTCATCTCACCGATGATTTTCATATAAAGTTTATCAATCATCGGCGATTCTGCAGCCGTCGACTGCGTGAAGTGTCGAAGCGCCGACTCCCACCGCGTCAACGTCGCTGTTGTGTTTAACGTCTGCTCGACCGAACTTCTCAAATCATCGAAACAGCTGCCTGGGTAGATGGATGTCTACCCGGAAAGGGATAATAAAACAGCTGCCTGGGTAGATGGATGTCTACCCGGAAAGGGAGAATAAAACAGCTGCCTGGGTAGATGGATGTCTACCCGACAAGGGAGAATAAAACAGCTGCCTGGGTAGATGCATGTCTACCCGAGAAGGGAGAATAAAACAGCTGCCTGGGTAGATGGATGTCTACCCGGAAAGGGAGAATAAAACTGGATGTTACGGTTTTGCTGAAGGGAAGGGAAGGGAAGGGAAGGGAAGGGAAGGGAAGGGAAGGGAAGGGAAGGGTAGGGAAGGGAAGGGAAGGGAGGACAAACTGGTGGTTTCAACGGTCCTGATCTTTGTTGTAAATATTGGTTTCTATTAGTCAGCGTTATTACAATATTGTTGTCAATGACAGCGCGGCTAACAATCAATTTGCCCTTTCATGCCAACTTATGAAATTAGTACGCATTTTTTGTAATGTCCTTTATGTCATTGCATTTTTTGTAATGTCCTTTATGTCATTGCATTTTTTGATTGTTTTATTCTTCAAAATGGGTGGTTTCAATAACTAACACCGATGATCTGCGCTGATTGGTTGATTGATTGATTTGACTCTAATAATGGTTGATCCGACTTCCCGATGCACTCGACATGCAAACCACAATTATTATATGTTTTCTCCAAATTAACTCACTCACCCACGCACTCACTCATTCATTTACTCACTCACCTTCTCACTCACTCACTTACTCACTCACTCACTCACTCAATCACTTATGCACGCACGCACACACATGCACGCACGCAATAACGCACTCTCTCTCTCTCTCTCTCTCTCTCTCTCTCTCTCTCTCTTTCTCTCTCTTTCTCTCTCCGCGTCATCAATTAGCGATCTTCAAATATGCCGCTAAATCAAATTGAAAGTATGTTTCGTGACGTCACATTACGACATTAATTCTGAACCTTTTTTCGCGAAACGAGATGAGCGGGAAAAAAATCAAATTGTGGGGAACCTTTAAACAATCTTTAAACAACCTTTAAACAATCTTGTATGCCGTCGAATTAATGTTTGTTCGTGTTTTGTGGGGCTCTTTGAATCCTGAGTGAATCTTGGATTTTGTTAGCTAGTGTCAGATGTTTAACCACAGTTACAACATAATATGCGGTGATGAATAATATACCAATATATGTGCAGTAGTAGACAAATAAATAAGTGTCGCTGAAGCCACGTATTGAGTTGATCGCCACTTTGTCTCACAACATTGAAGACTTATTCAATCATGCGAAATGTGGCGTTTGTAGGAAGTACTTAGTCACGCGTCAATTGGTGGGCGAAAGCTATTCATCAAAAATATCTTATCACAAGTGCTCACATTACAACTGAATGCGCCGGGGCAGTTACTGAACAATGCAAGAAACGGTGATAAGGTTTTTTTCCCTATAAAACGATAGGTATGGAATAATTAGACAGATGGTTGGACGGTTGTTAAGCAGGTCTTTAAACGCACGGCAGAGTGAGCAGCGAACGCAAATGGCTTTTGAAGTCAAAATGTTTAGTACCAAAGAGAGTATAATTAAATTTACAATTTACTGCAAAATATATCATTTACCGAAGCCTTTCACCGCCATCTTCGTGGTCGGAGCTACTGCGCCACCTGGTGCCTCAACTACTAGTTTCAACACTACTAGAACTACCCGTTTCAACACTGCTGCTGCTGCTGCTGCTGCTGCTGCTGCTGCTGCTGCTGCTGCTGCTGCTGCTGCTGCTGCTGCTGCTGCTGCTGCTGCTGCTGCTGCTGCTGCTGCTGCTGCTGCTGCTGCTGCTGCTGCTGCTGCTGCTGCTGCTGCTGCTGCTGCTGCTGCTGCTGCTGCTGCTGCTGCTGCTGCTGCTGCTGCTGCTGCTGCTGCTGCTGCTGCTGCTGCTGCTGCTGCTGCTGCTGCTGCTGCTGCTGCTGCTGCTGCTGCTGCTGCTGCTGCTGCTGCTGCTGCTGCTGCTGCTGCTGCTGCTGCTGCTGCTGCTGCTTTGTGGAATTGTTGTTATCATTGCTGTTAATTTAGTATTCTTCTTCTTCCGCATAGTATCCATCTTCCATTTTTTATGACTGACAGTTTGCTTTATTTGCTAATAGTGTTCATATTTAATATAAACAATTATGCAGTAAAAACATGTTATCTAAATAAACGAGTGTATCATGTTGATACAAATTTAAGCATAAAACGGATTAAGCCAATCGAGTGTCGGAGATCATCCTCTTATCGCGCTGACGGACAAAGCCTCTTGTCACGGGCCGCGGAAGTCGACGACGGACAACCATCGTTTGGCAAATCAACGACGACCCGCAGCATTGATTGCAGGGGCGAAGCGTAAAAGACATGCGACCGACCTTCGAATTAATAACACACAACAGTGGACGGGTCCTTGTAACGCAACACCGTTCTCCAGACTGAATCGATCCGCCGTCAAAAGGATCACGGAAGTCGCGCGTGTGGCGGACAGCTTCAAAGCGGCTTATTGCGGGAACACAGCCGATGACCTGCTCCGATAAATCCAAGCGCGTTGTCAGACAAGAAAATTAAGGTACGCGTACGCGCAATGAAGACGTCGCGGCTCAAACGAGCACGACACATCGACAGATTGTCAAAACGTTGTCGCCTTTGTCAACCAATAATTGTGATGACAATGGTCGCGCGGACGACAGTTCTGTAGCCAATGGGTCACGACGCTTCGTCGCGCTTACATGTCCCGGGGCTGTCAGCGTATATTGTGTCGCACAATGGATATGATGGGACGTGCGGTAACTCAAAAACTGTGTTGTAAAGGTAGAATACGTCGCCATTTGCCAACGTTTAGTAGCTTACCAGGTATCCTGTCTTCTTGGTTAGTGCGTGCCTTGATGTGAGAATGGGTCGATATAGTTTGTGTTTACTGATAAAATTTTCATTTCTCTATATACGTATTTATATCCGATTTATAAAATTTTCTCAAATATTTTATAACATATTCAACAAAAGGCAAATGCACTACGTCATAAACTTCAGCATTATTGTCAATTGGACAGTGTGGCTCCAAAAGGAACCATTCGACCTCCCGGGCGCTTACGATTATTTGTGGAAAAGGTAAGAGCGGTATTTGATAGATCCCAGCGTCTTTATCGAACTAAACTGGCTTCCAATGCCGATGATGGGAGCACATTGCTAAACAAATTGTAATAATACATAATAAGATGTTTGGCTGTCGCTGACATAGGAGGAGAAACCGGAAGCCGCCATTCTTTGGACATTAGCGATACAGCGATACAGCGATACAGTGATACAGCGATACGTGACAAGGCTCCTCGCCATGATGTATTGACGAATTGACGCAACCCGAGTTATTGCAATCAAACCCCCGCTACTTGACACCCGACAATCAATCTTTCTCGGAATACTGCTGATGTGCTACGTGTTGCGTAACAATAATACACTCAGCAGTGTGTGGCAATTACACTTTCATTACACATTGTGTTCTACTCATGTATCACGAATATAACACATTGTTCAATGTTTAATATTTATTCATTTCTATAGCACCAACTCTATACAACGATATTCGTTGGTGCTGTACAGGTTAATAATTAAAAATAAATAATAATATAATAATGTTACATAAAACAATTTTGGTGATAGGATAAAAAAATACACATAATAAACATACATATAAAATCCAGACGGTTAAATCATTATGGTGCTATAAATAATAAAAATAGAAGCATTACATAAACAATTATGATGATAGAATGAAAAATAAAATCCAGACAATTATGTCATATGGTGCTATATACAAATATAGCACTATCTGATGAATGTGTAAGCGGAGCAGTGAGAACACATTTAAACACGCAGTCGACAAATATCTGACAGCCCCTCCAACACCTCTTCCAACAGCCCCTCCAACAGCCCCCCCAACTCACGATAATAAAAAGGCTTTCTTGTCTGCGTGTTAATTCTTGAGAATATTCTGCGTGCAAATTGTGAAAAATTCATTTGCTTCTTTTACATTCTAAATCGAATTAACAACTGAGCCTTAACAACTACGTGAATCTGGTTTCAACCTGTGTCCACAGTCTCCGAGGCACTTACAATACAACGAGAGGACATGCAGTCAACTACATAACGGCAACCAGTTTTTACATAGTCGCCGCCCCGACCCAGCAGGATCATCGCTAATTTATCGGAAAATAACCAACTGGGCGAACCCGGCGAATAGCATTTCGCGAGTTTTATAAATCGCCGAGGCAAGCCGGCCTTTCTCCGGGCTAGTTTCCCGTGGATCAGGGTCGGCCGGTGAAACGAAATGTGACACGATGTTATTCGCCCGAATGGACCCGTTCGCGTCCCGTAGGTGAAACGATAATTTGTCTGTCTGCGCAACGCTTTGATCTTCGTCCGCTGCGCCCGTGCGCGGCCGCGTGTGACGTTGTGGTCTTTGTGCTGACGTCTTCATGTGGACGGCTCGCGGCGGCCCGGGATTCACGCCACCAGCGGGACACGTTGTAGCGCTTTCACGCCACAAAAAGCGGTCTTCGGCGTTGTTTGCCGTATCCCTTCGGTGTGGAATCTGTTGATAAATTGACTGCATATTGCCATATCAAAGGGCGCTGGCTGCATCGAACCCTGCCTGCTATGATCTAACTGCTTTGACGAGGGCGCGGCGCGTTCTGATTAAAGGTCGTGTCGTATGTAGAAGAACACAACAATTCGACCGATATTGTCGCTGCTGTCAACGGTTTCAGATTGGAGGAATTATTAACCGAATGCCACAGGTGATGCATTTGCAATCCGGTATACCCGGCATACTATTTCCAATGAGAATATGAAACTGATTAATGTTCGACGTCGAACTGGACGTGTACGAAATGCAGTCGTTCAAGTCGGATGCATGTCTGCCATGTTGAATAAATTAACATTATTTAATAGGAATAATGCGGTAACTGTGTTGTTTAGAGAACGGTTTTTGTCAGGTGCATACATCATACTATATACATAGTGTGTAGCTTTGAATAAAATGCAATATTTTTTAGCAATGTTATCGAATTTTGAAGGACTGTTGTTGGGTCAATTGTCACAGACACACACCTGTGTATTGACCTGTCAGGTTAAACATGTACGTACATCGCTCTACGACGACTCAGGCTCGAGTATGTGGGTCGATTGTCTTGTGCACAGCATGAGATTGACAACGTGAAAGGGTACTAGGGATGTGTGAAGTTTGTGAAGACACGGTGTCTTCGCATCCTCTCAATTTTCAGGTGCTGTTGTTTTTTTTTAATGTGCAAAAACGAATTTAATATTTTAATAAAGAAACGTGTGGAAATATACGACATGTAAGACTATCTGTGTTGCTTTATTCAGCTGCGGTAATCAGCTGTAAACACCATCGCACGCTGATGGGATTACATCCACTGTAATTGCATAGTCGTCAAAATATGTTCACGAGGATTGAAAGTATAATTATGGAAGTCGCAAACCGTCAATAAATGGTACACTTGATCTCGGGACCCCAACTCATTATAAGTTTTAAATTGTTCACAAACAGTAGTCATTATTAACACATAATTATATGTAAAATCCGTGTGGTCGTGCACATGCTGTTTAGGAGCTTGAAGCATTAAGATAATGTAGCATAAGCTTAATTGACTGGTTGTGATTATTTATAAAGCAGTTATGTCTGCTGACTATAGTTGACACTTGCAGTATTTAGGATTTCCCCAAATTAAGTAATAGGATGTCACAGGACGTCCTCAAAATGTGCAGGCAAATTGTTTTGAGTTTGTTGAGGCACGTCGATGTGTCCGCTAAACAAGCCATAAGCTGCCAGTCGGAGGGGGTGAGGGGGGAGGAGGGGGGAGGAGGGGGAGGAGGGGGAGGAGAGGGGGGAGGAGGGGGGTCCGACACCCGAGACGTCAGGAGAGATGTTATGTGTTTATTCTGATATTTTTAAACACAATTTTCGCCTTTCATTTTGAAGGACTATTTCACGTTGATATTAATGTTTTATGATTTTGTGGTCTGAAAATATAGGGAAGGGTACTTCCACCCTTCGTTTTAAAACCTGACGTCGCTTGTTCACCCCCCTCCCCCTCCGCCTTGCCCTCCCCTCCCCTTCCCCCCTCTCCTTCCTCCCCCCTCCCCCTCACCCCACTCTATACTCTCTACAGGTTTCAATAGAGAGAATACAGTATATTTGCAAACTATTTTAATGAAAACAATAATTGTAGTATGACGGAAGGCAGGGGTACTTCATTCTTCATTGACACCACCCCCTCGCCCTCCCCCCTCCACCTCCGGAAAGCCGGGGTACATCATTCTTCATTGACACCTCCCCCTCGCCCTCCCCCCTCCCCCTCCGGAAGGCCGGGGTACTTCATTCTTCATTGACACCACCCCCTCGCCCTCCCCCCTCCACCTCCGGAAGGCCGGGGTACTTCATTCTTCATTGACACCACCCCCTCGCCCTCCCCCCTCCACCTCCGGAAGGCCGGGGTACTTCATTCTTCATTGACACCACCCCCTCGCCCTCCCCCCTCCACCTCCGGAAGGCCGGGGTACTTCATTCTTCATTGACACCTCCCCCTCTCCTCCCATCCCCTCCCCCTCCGAAAGGCCGGGGTACTTCATTCTTCATTGACACCTCCCCCTCGCCCTCCCCCCCTCTCCCTCCCGAAGGCAGGGGTACTTCATTCTTCGTTGACCCCCTCTCTCATTCAACATATATTCCATGATGAAATGGGTTTAATGTTGTTCTACTTATAACTTATTTAGCCATGTGTCGGTTTCATACAAAGCTAGCTTGCTATAATTTATTATAATATACATGTCATGTTTTGCTAAATAATTAACGCTCGTTTAAGTTACAGTGTATAAATAAACACGGCAACACGTGTAATGGAAAATTACTTATTAATAACACATTTTGCATTGCGTATTGTTATTGTTTCTACAAACGAACTGTGCTGCGTAGGAATAAATGATGCTTTCGTCCATGGAACGAACATGTCTGTGTGGTTTACGCGGGTTGTGATAATGTCTGCAGGCAAGGGTGTCCTAAAATCGAATCCCGTTCGAGTGCGCTTCTTCGGTAAATAAAAGCCAGGAGTTGGCTACAACCAATTAACAGTGACAATCAATAACATCGAAGAAAACACATGAAACCGTCATTCTTTGGACATTGGCTATACGTGACAAGACGCCTCGCGATGATGTATTAACGAATTGACGCAACCCGAGTTATTGTGATCAAACCCCCGCATTTTGACACCCGACAATCACTCGTTCTCGCAATACTGATAACGTGCTACGTGTTCATTGCCGAACAATACACCGAATATATTGAGCTCTACACGACACTTGACGTCACATTATGCTTTATTGCCTTTCGTTACTTCATTCGAAGTTGACCTTATCATGCTACGACATACGTGGGAACGAGTGAATGGGTACAAGGTGTGTATAATTGATTACGACATCTTCAGTTACGTGTGTCATTTAGCGAGGCCGACAGCGCCTCGCGCGAGCATCGTCAACAGTAGCAACTCGACATTTTTCAACTTTAATATTGACCATGTTTAAATACAATGGTTTGGGCTGGATTTCGCCCAGCAGCGAGCTACAGGGGTCGTCCGATACATAGAAACGTTACAATCTTATCTACCATCTGTACAATATCTTCGGAAACCCGTATTTTTGTGCCAGTGATTTACTTCTGCGTTACCTAAGCGCAGTTTGTGTGAATGTCTTTGTATATACGAACAACTGGGCACGCGATATCAGTTTCCCGTTGCGTCATGGATAATTAATTATCGCGGCGGACAACTTGGGTGTGTGAGGTGTTCGTTGGAATCAGAATAGTCTTCAGCAGAACGCCGCGGTGGTTCTGATAGATGAACGTAGTTAAACAAATTACCCGTGTACAAAGTAGGCAATAGACAAAAATAGATATAGTGCGAAGTGTCCGCCGCGATAAAGTACCCCGATGCGTGAGCGTGTAGCGGCGATTTATATTGGCCGGAAAACACAGTGCTGACCAGGCGAACGCCA
>BSQZ01000023.1:3995273-4055273 GCA_033239005.1 Lamellibrachia satsuma
GTCAATGTTTTTCTTCTTACGCGCGTCGTTCAACGTCGTGCGCATGCGTGGCGAGCCGAACCAATCAACGACGTCGCGGCTCGCGTGACTCCATCCCATTGGGCGGCGTGGTCACGCCCACTTCATTAACGGATAGTCTAATAGCTGTACACCGGGCAAAGGCGGCGACGACGGCTGACGAATGGCGAAACGATTACCGTACTAAACCGATATCGATATGTTTACGGGGAAGTACGCCACTGTAATGATGGGTTGATCAATTGGAAAACACAGCGAGAAGGTATTCAGTTAACGTAATTTGATATCTTGAAACAATCCAATTAATATATATATATATATATATATATATATATATATATATATATATATATATATATATATATATATATATATATATATATATATATATATATATAGTCTACATCTTTAAAAATAATTGGACAACATTGAACACCACAACAAACCTGGAACATGTATCCAGGCCCGCCCTCAATGTTTGTAAAGGGGGTTCGGGTTTACACAATCAGCCGGGGATTTCTCTGATGATTTTTGGATGATTTCTGGAAATTGTTACAGCTAAAAGAAACTTAAGAATCTTAAAAAGTTTGTAGGTTGGACATGAGAAAGTACTCTTTCTCACAGAGGGTGATAAAATTAATGGAACAAACTGCCAAATGATTGTGTTAATGCTAGTAGTGTGAATATGTTTAAAAATAGAATTGACAGATATTTGATAAGGGCGGGTTACACATAGATGAGAAAATTGTTGGACTCTCGATAAGCCAATGGCTTCCTTGTCCACTTGCCATCAGGAACTTGTTGTTTGGGATGGCAACCTTGTTAAACCTTGTTAAACCTATATGATCTTTGGCATTAAATTAATGTCTGGAATGCGTAATTAGTTATTGTAGCTAGTGTATTTTGTGAGAAGCCCGCATATATAAATTGGTTTATGACGATTTTAATCTACGTAACATTATTAACTTGCGTATTTACAGACTTGCCGAAACGACTGCTACTTTACATTACAGTTGCCATGTCGTTCGTGCTTTAGACCGGCGGGCACGAACACCCATATACGTCTCTCGCGTCATACGTTACAGCGACGACGTATGAGAGACGCCTTCTTTCTCATGTGAAGTTTACAAGATGGGATCTTAATAGGAAACTGATTTTACGAAATTGTGTCTGCTCGTAGACAAATTGTGTCTGCTCGTAGACAAATTGTGTCTGCTCGTAGACAAATTGTGTCTGCTCGTAGACAAATTGTGTCTGCTCGTAAACAAATTGTGTCTGCTCGTAGACAAATTGTGTCTGCTCGTAGACAAATTGTGTCTGCTCGTAGACAAATTGTGTCTGCTCGTAGACAAATTGTGCCTGCTCGTAGACAAATTGTGTCTGCTCGTAGACAAATTGTGCGAGTTGTAATTTAAATTTCACGTTGACAATTTCGACTACCCCGATACGTTGATCACAGTTTCAAAAGTCACTATACATATTGGTACTAGTTTAACAATATCTCGGAATTTCGCTGAAATAAAATTTACAACGAATAATTAGTTTACGGTATATAAAATATTAAAATGTGTTATTTATTTGACTATATATTCTTGCAACAAGCATAGCTTAAGCCCGATTGCATAAGCAGTGAAAATTCTATATACCTACAGGAGTATATATATATATATATATATATATATATATATATACTATATTATGTAAATATATATATATACTCTATATGTAAATATATATATATATATATATATATATATATATATATATATATATATATACATACATATAGAGTATATTTAACACACTGTAGCGTGCCCTTGCACCGTCGCTGCGTGTCTCCGTACCACCGTAACGTACACAGCACCACCGTAACGTACACAGCACCATCGCAGTGTATCCATGCACCACCGGATCGTATCCATGTGTATTATGGCGTATCTTCGCACCACCATTCGTCCTCAGCTTAACATAATTATATGATATAGGTATATGCGATAGTTGGCCATGGGTGAACACAACTGCTGCCCGTCGAATGTCCGTATTTTGGGACAATTATAAAAAAGAAATAACTCAGTTTTAATCAAAGTTTTGAAATTGCTTGTGTTTCCACAAAAATACAAATTTCCATGCAGCTATGTAAACTGTCACTGTTTAAGCTGTCACTGTGTAAGCTGTCACTGTGTCAGCTGTCACTGTGTAAGCTGTCACTGTGTAAGATGTCACTGTGTGAGCTGTCACTGTGTAAGCTGTCACTGTGTGAGCTGTCACTGTGTAAGCTGTCACTGTGTAAGCTGTCACTGTGTAAGCTGTCACTGTGTGAGCTGTCATTGTGTAAGCTGTCACTGTGTAAGCTGTCACTGTGTGAGCTGTCACTGTGTAAGCTGTCACAGTGTGAGCTGTCACTATGTAAGCTGTCACCGTGTAAGCTGTCACTGTGTGAGCTGTCACTGTTCGAATCGTCCTGCTGCCGCTTCGAAGCTTGGACAATTTCGTTCACTCTATACGTTGTCTCGGATGTATAAATATGTATCTAGCCACATACAGTGGTGAATTGATGTGAACAAATATAGTTTTCGCACAGTAATTGTCATGTAGGTTTTGAAAGAACAGGTCTGTCAGGGCTGACGTGTAAGACGCGTTGAGCGGTCCTAAGGACTGGATATCGAGCTATATATAAGAACGTACCTTTACCTTTTTAGAGAACATACTTAATGTTTGATTCCCGCCTCTCCCTCCCAGACTCACCTGTTTCGCGGCACAACTAATCGTTCTTACGTTTCATGTTTAGATTAAAATTTATTTCCCTGTAATTGCTCTCTTCATGCGCCCCTCATCCATGAAACTAAATTCGCCGCTTCAAAAGAAACGTGTTTTATGCGCGCGCGTCGCCGGCGAATAAACGCGTCCTACGCCGCACAAACGTGCGTGCAATTAGCGGTAATTAAGCGCCGTGCGATAGTCTCCCGGACAAACTGACCAGCGTAATCATTCCCACATATGTTCACGATTTGTTCCGCTTTCATTTTTCGCCGCCGCTGACGTCACGAAAGAGATAGATGACCCGGCGCATGCGTCGCGCGCTGCGTCTCCACCGGACCGAGACGTCGGGCGGACGCCGTCGTCCGACAACAGGTAATATAAAACAGGCTTTTGTTTAATCAAAGAAACACGCGGTCGCTAATTCAGCGTGACACGTCAGCGGAGGCTGGAAGGATGCGGAGGCTGGAAGGATGCGGAGGCTGGATGGAAGCGGCTCCCGGTCGACGCTGTAATTAGCCACTCTTGTGGTTTCGAGGGGCAGGACGCATGCGCGAGAAATGTGTCGTCTGCCACAAAAAATATCAGCCAACCAGAAAGCGACACGTCGCAGCAGCTAGGATTACGTTTATAACGGGTGAACTTTTCGTATAACGGACAACTTAGCCGAATTTCACTAACACCAACAGACCGAGTGGATCCACCGTTGTGGAACACACTACCTACTGGTCGTGTTAATGCTGGCAGTGCATGTGAGCATGTTTAAAAATTAAATTGACAGATATCTGATAAGGGCTGGTTAAATAGACGAGTGTTGGAAACTTAATAAACCAATGCTTACTTCTTTCTCGCCATCAGGAGCTTGCTGCTTTGAGTGGCAAACTTATTAAATCTGGTAAAATTAATTTCTTCGGAGTGTAGGGAATATATATTTTTCAGACCTAAATGTGAGCCCAAGAATCGAGACCGTCTACACGATAAGGGTTGATTTATAACCGCCAATCGCAATTTACCTGATTTCCCGCCATTAATCCGAGCATGAACAAGTACCTATTGAAGGTTTTATGTGAATGTTGACATATCCTCTTTGTCGACGAAATTACTAGAGTTAATATATTTCTCAATTACGATGTCGTAGCGTTCGAGTGATGGCAATGAACAATCGCTGACAGCCCGCGCACATTACCCGTGTATTGGACACCCAAACTGCCCTTAATATAATGTATTCCTATTTACACATTTGGTCAGTAACAAACGGAACGTGACACGGCGAAATGGTTGACAGCGGTCGTCGTCTTACTAAATGGATGTCAATAAGAGCTACCAAAGGAAAAACTGACAGCAGCCATGTGACGAATAATGAGGTCCGGACACGATCAGGTCAACCTCTGGTATCCGCAACCATTTGTAGCAGACACATGAGCTGGGTCGGCCATGTCACGAGGCTCCTACCTACTATACCTGCCCAACAAGCTCTGTGGTGGACACCAGCTGGTCAGAGGAGAGGAAGACTGAGAATGAACTGGCGCCAGACCGTTGACCGCGACCTACAGTTGGTCAACGAAAGATGGAGCGACGTGAGAATGCTGGCGAACAACAGATCTGGATGGAACGCTTCGACTGCCTCATGCGTCTGTAGACGCGGCAGCCAGTAAGTCTAAGTAAGTAAGTAAGAACAAAATGGAGTTATTAAGTTGTCCCAGAGAACGAACAGGGAGAGGAAGAGAGGAAGAGAGGAGGGAGGGGGGAGAGAAGGAGAGAGAGAGAGAAGGAGAGGGAGAGGGAGAGGGGGAGAGAGGTAGATAGGGAGAGAAGGAGAGAGGGAGAAAGAGGGAGAGAGGGAGAGAGATATGAAGAAAGGGAGAGAGGGAGACGGGGAAGAGTGAGAGATGGTGAGAGATATAGAGGGAGAGAGGAAGGGGAGAGGGAGAGAGAATGAGAGAGGGAGAGGGGGAGAGGTAGAGGGGTTGATATGGAGAGAGGGGGAGAGGGAGAGAGGGAGAGATGAAGAGAGGGAGAGAGGAAGAGAGAGAGGGGGAGAGAGCGAGAGATGGTGAGAGAGATAGAGGGAAAGAGGGAGAGGAGAAACGGGGGGGGGGTGATAAAGCGAGAGAGAGAGAGAGAGAGAGATGATGATGATGATGAGAGAGAGATAGGTAAGACGGAGAGAGGAAAAGAGGGAGATGCGGATGAGATGTGGATGAGATGTGGATGAGATGTGGATGAGATGTGGATGAGATATGGATGAGATGTGGATGAGATGCGGATGAGATGTGGATGAGATGCGGATGAGATGTGGATGAAATGTGGATGAGATGTGGATGAGATGTGGATGAGATGTGGATGAGATGTGGATGAGATGTGGATGAGATGTGGATGAGATGTGGATGAGATGTGGATGAGATGTGGATGAGATGTGGATGAGATGTGGATGAGATGTGGATGAAATGTGGATGAGATGTGGATGAGATGTGGATGAGATGTGGATGAGATGTGGATGAGATGCGGATGAGATGTGGATGAGATGTGGATGAAATGTGGATGAGATGTGGATGAGATGTGGATGAGATGTGGATGAAATGTGGATGAGATGTGGATGAGATGTGGATGAGATTACATACGAATAATTTCCTGTACGTCGCCTACAGAACACTTACTTGTGTTTTATTTTTTCACAGTGGTAAACAAGCCACTGATTATTGCACATTTCAATGAATTTACAGAAAACAAACGGTACACAAGTGAAACAGGTAGACATATTTCGACATACCTAAAATGTTTCTTCCCTCGCAAAAAAACCATATATGAGAACATCAAATAATACATTTAGTGTTTATGCTCGTCAGACTCAGTGAACGAGTCTATCGGCTCTTTCACGTAAATGATCCACAAATAGTCCAAGGAAGCCTAAAAATCAGAGTGTTTCAATTGTTTGATTCATATTATTTACCAACATTATAGTTGGTATTACATTAGCACTGACATTTTAGGAGCGTGACGTTACATATATTTCTAAAAAAAGTTATTTCAAAGTTAAGCTGTACAATTAAATATCTCGACGGGACATTTCTTTGACATACACTCTACCATTATGATATCAGGTATGTGTTAGTGTGTTAGCGTCACTCCAGTACTCAGAGACCTACATTGACCGCCCGTGCGGGAGTGTGCTCGTTTCAAGGTCCTGTTACTGGTTCACAGAGCTGTCAACAACTGTGGACCAATGTATCTGTGTGACCTTGTCTCGCTCTACCAGGTCCCTTTGGTCAGTTGAAACACATTTACTTGTCAGACCTAGAACAAGATATACCGGGGACGCGAGCTTTGTGACGGCCGCTCCAGACCTGTGGAACGACCTGACACTGTCACTGCGTGAACTAACCAGTGAGGCCACTTTTAAAAGGACTTTAAAAATACTCTATTTTAACAAACATTTTAACATATAGGACTTTTAGACTTTGCTTTAAGCCCTTTTAATGAACTGTTATACCAACTGCATGTATTTAAGAAAAAATTATTAGCTATACTATTCAATTGTATTACAATTTAGTTATTTATTAGAACAAAAATAGTATTTAATATTAATGTAATTAAATTATTTCATCTTATTTTTTATGTTAATGTCGTTTTATTTTAATGTAATTTAATTATTTTATTTTAATGAATTTGATTAATAAAATGTTAATGTAATTTAATTATCTAATGTTTTATTTAATTTGATTATGTAGTTTTTAATGTAAAGCGCCTTGAGTAGTTTTAACTAGATTTGGCGCTATATAAATTAATTATTTATTTATTTACTTATTTATTTATTTATTTATTTCATGTTTAACTCACTGTTTGGTGAACAGAACAAAATTGGTTATTGCTGGATAATAGCATTGTAGCATTAGTTGTAATACTAACATAAACTGAAGTATATCAAACAAGTGGAGATTTTAAGATTTCCTTAACGCATATTTGATGCATCTTCGTGAAATTTGGCCTGTGCGTCCGAAGCCAGTCAAGATAATCACAATGAATTAATATTAAACAATTAAATGTTTGAATACGGTGACAGAAAGGGCATGTTGACAAAAGTGTACATGTTACGTGAAAACGCCCGTCTTCGAAACACACACTAGTGTCCAGCGTCGACAAAGCTCGCTAAGTGCTGCACCATGGAAACGAGCGTTATGAGACGACGTGTTGCGGCTGTCCTCGGGGCACGATTCGCCTAGCAGTCTGGCCGTGAAAGCTCGACGGAAACAGAACACCTGTGCACTGCCTCAACCGACATCGTGAGTCAGTCTGATTTGTCGCGACACACGACGCTAGGTGCGTGACTCGGGGTGGCGACAATCTCCTCTAAAACTTAGCCTTCTGCGAGTCGCCGGGCGCTGACAGCCGCGGATCAGGTGTGCGACGCAATTGCAACATTCATTAAGGAGCAACACGGGTTTTTTGTACGTCCAAGAAAGCCATAACCGGCGGTCGAATCGAGGAGGCGCGCGGTCTAATAATCCCCGTAAGTGGACACCGTCGACCGACTCGAAAACAACGCTGTTGATTTGTTAATTTGTCAGTCGTCACGCAGTCGTCGTGTAGCAGGCGATCAGATTGGTTGTTCCTGCGAAACAAAGGACGACATGATCAACGGCAGATGGGTCTAACGAGAGATGTCCGTCTTGGCGAGCAGAGACTGATATATCATACACCGCATCGAGTGTTATTGTGTGGGTTAAAAGCAATTTCATCAGCGCAACGCCGCGTCATTGTTACGGAAACTGTTGCGATTCGATATAAATTAGGTCGTGGGGAGGTGGTGCAGGGACAGTGTCGCTTGTTTCTAGACATCTTTGTCAAACTGTCACTTTCGTATAGACATACGTGATGAAAACATCTAGAATCCAAACGAACGTGACGGTTCCTTGAGAATGAGCAAAATATTTTGTACATTATTGTTGCACAAATGACCACGTGTTCATAGGATATTAAACGACATATTATTCAGAAAATCGTGCTGTATGTGAGATAAACATGATCTAAATAAATACAAAGTAAATAAAGGTATATTTTACATCAATTCTAAATGGATCAAGGAAGCTAACGTTCATCACAACTTGGCTGTCAAAACAAATGCATTCATTCATTCATTTTAGACGCCAACGTTGCATTTAAACCACATTATCTACGCCAAAATTACCTCGTGTTGTATATTTATTGTATATAATAGTGTAATATGGTACATACAAATGTCTGCAGCGGAAGTATCAATGCATTGTTGAACAGTTCATTCACGAAATGTCCATGTGGAAAGTCGTGTTTTCCCATATTATAGACTGTTATAGATTATTAGATTTTTACTGATATTACTTGCCAATTCATAGTGCTCGCTGATATTTTGTATTCAATATTTCTTTTGGTGTAAATGAAAATTTTATTACTTGTAAAATTTTACGAAATTCTACAACCTCCTATGTTTTAGCAGTTTGAAATAACAGCGTTAGAGGTCTTATGCAGACGTATGATCCATGGACATTTAATACACGGACTTTTCAACAGTGGACATTTTGTACACGGACATTTAGGCCACGGATGTTGTCTCCACAAATAATAAATAAAACGGTTAAAACAATCAGATTAGAGATCATATTTTAAACACATTTTAATCAATTCAAATTTGACATAAAAATACTATATAAAAAAACTATACATGAAATCCTATCTAAAAGTAAAACTAACAATTTCGTACATATTTTAAACGATCAAATTCTGTTATGACAAATAAATTGGAAATTGCAAGCAAATTTTATGTATTTGTTTTACTAATATAGGGAATCATATGGCAAACAATATTAAATACAAAGTATTAACCACAGGAGTATTCCCTGATAAATAAAAAAATGCTAAGGTAATTCGAATTTATAAAAAAGTGAGCCAACAATATTTTATCATTATAGACCCATATTTCTTCTACCAGCTTTCTCAAAAGTACTGGAAAAATATTTTTTTATCAAATGTCATCTTATTTAAAAGACTTCAAACTTTTTTTGACCATCAATATGCCATTATTTCGACCCAAGCACTCAACGGAATATGCTGCACTGGAATTAATAGATAGGATTATAACCAAAATGGATCAGGATGAAATGCCCAGAAACATATATTTAGACCTTTCTAAAGCTTTTGATACCATTGACCATTTCAATTTAATTGACAAATTAAAATATCATGGTATATATATATATATATATATATATATATATATATATATATATATATATATATATATATATATATATATATATATATATATATAAATGATTTTCCACAAGCCAGTAAAAAATTTAATTTCATCATTTATTCTGATGACACAAACTTATCAAGTATTTAAACGCTTTTAATGATAACAAACACAACGACAATTTAGAATCTTTAATAAATGACGAACTTAAAAAAATAAATGAATGGCTCAAAATAGATCAATTATCATTAAATATTGCAAAATCTAAATATATGACATTCCAAAAGGCTAATAAAAATATACAGACGCTTACTCTGAAGATAGATAATATAAATATTTAACAAGTTAAGGAATTTAATTTCTTAGGTTTAATTATTGATACAAATCTGAACTAGAAAAAACATACTGAAAAAAATTCAAACGCATGTTCTAAAAAGATTGGTATTTTAAATAAATTAAAACATGCGTTATCACAACAAATAAAAACGTGATTATATAATTCTTTAATTGTACCACACATTAATTATTACATCATGGCTTGGGGTTTTCAAACAAAAAGAAAGCCTTGAGAATTATTACCTTAAGTAATTATAATTCCCACACAGAGCCACTCCATAAAAAATGAGCATGTTAAAAGTAGATGAAATTCTTAAATTACAACAGTTAAAATGTTATTATAAATACCTACATAATACTTTACCAGTTTACTTACAAAACTGGAGGATAATCTTCAACTATGACATATATAATTATGCTACACGAATCAAGAATGAAATATATATTTATAAAACTAAACACGAATTTGCAAAGAAATGACTTCGGTATAATTTACCCTTTTTACTTAATAATATTCCCACCGTAGTTTAAGAAAAGCTTAATACACACAGCTCAGTATCCAAAACTATTTTTTTTTACAAAATTATCAAGATTCATACACAAGGCAAAATTGCTACATATGTATGCAACATTAAAAAGACAACCACCTGTTACTAAAAGGCACTTTAACTACAAACACACATAATCAAGCGAGAATATTCATACACGAACACGCACATGCACGCGCACGCGCACACGCACTCACGCGCACACGCACACACGCGCAAATTTTAATTTGTAAGGTGGCTCCTCGATAGCGACTATCAAAATCTTAGAGGAGTCTCCTGACCCTATTTGTTTATTTACCTTAATATATACAATGTTTACTTACAACCATATACAACCATTATGTGAAATGTATGATGGGTCTAATACAAAATTCTTCTTCTTCTTAGTGAAAACTAACTTTTCCGATTGAATCATCAGTTAAATGAGTTCCTTGTTGCGTTAGCGACATCGCTACGAATGCGTCATATCAGCACAATCATTATACTGTAGCCGGCTGTCCTGTCTTTGTTTCGCGTGGCCGGAGTGTCTGTGGTCAAGTCTGTCTGTCCGTCAACCAGTAGACGAGGCCACAGCAGCACCTGTCGCGTCCTTTCATTGTCCGTCAACGTTATCGTCACCCAAAACCTGCAGTTTTCGGTTCACTGGTTATTCGGAGATACACAATTTGACAGGTGTTTTGTTGGACGGAAGATGTCTGCACCTTTATAGGGCGACGAGATAAGCATCATTTCGACTGGACGACAAATACATGTCGGTGGATGTCACTCCCCGTGGTACGTGTCTTGGGTTGTCAATCCCCGTGGTACGTGTAGTGGGTTGTCACTCCCCGTGGTACGTGTAGTGGGTTGTCACTCCCAGTGGTACGTGTAGTGGGTTGTCACTCCCCGTGGTGCATGTCTTGGGTTGTCAATCCCCATGCTACGTGTAGTGGGTTGTCACTCCCCGTGTTACGTGTCTTGGGTTGTCAATCCCAGTGGTACATGTTGTCACTCCCCGTGGTACGTGTTGTGGGTTGTCACTCCCGGTGGTACATGTCTTGGGTTGTCACTCCCCGTGGAACGTGTAGTGGGTTGTCACTCCCAGTGGTACGTGTAGTGGGTTGTCACTCCCCGTGGTATGTGTAGTGGGTTGTCACTCCCAGTGGTATGTGTAGTGGGTTGTCACTCCCTGTGGTACGTGTAGTGGGTTGTCACTCCCTGTGGTACGTGTAGTGGGTTGTCAGTCCCCGTGGTACCTGTCGTGGATTATCAATGCCCGTGGTACATGTCGGGGTTGTCACTCCCCGAGGTACACGTCGGGGGCTGTCACTCCCAGTGGTACATATCTTGGGTTGTCACTCCCCGTGGTACATATCACTCACTCACTCACTCACTCACTCACTCACTCACTCACACACACACACACACACACACACACACACACACACACACACACACACACACACACACACTCACTCACTCACTCACTCACCCACCTACTCGCCCACTCTCCCACTCACCCACCCAGCCACCCACCCACCCACCCACCCACCCACCCACTCACCCACTCACCCACTCACTCACTCACTCACTCACCCACCCACTCACCCACCCACCCACCCACCCACCCACCCACTCACCCACCCACCCACCCACCCACCCACCCACCCACCCACTCACTCATTCACTCACTCTCTCACTCACTCACTCACTCACTCACTCACTCACTCACTCACTCACTCACTCACTCACTCACTCAGTCACTCACTCACTCACTCACTCACTCTCTTTCTCTCTGACACACGCACGAGCGCACGCACGCACGCACGCACGCACGCACGCACGCACACTAACGGCAGAGACGATCTATCGGAATACAACAACCACATCGAACGACGGGTGCTGATTTAATGCTTTGACACCGGAACTTTTTCTTTGCCGAGTCAACAAGACTTCAACTGACCGTACTACTGATATCAAAGACCAGTCGTCAAACATCGTGAAACGAGACACAATCGATGTGACCCGATAGCATCTCTGTCGTGACGCGTCAACGAGTGTCGAGCTACACAAAATATATCGGGGCGTCACCGACAACAATGGCGGGCGGTTAGTGCGGGTGACGGCCGAGTGCGCGCTGTGATTGTGTTGTCAAGGCGATCACGCCGTCAAGCGCGCATGACGACAAGGAGTAATTGAGAGGTCTTCGCGAACAATCAGTTTGACCAAGGCGGAATCGGTAACCATCCAAGACACGTATTTGTTCTCGCTTTGATGTTGACAAGGCATGCCGCAAAGTGTCACTGCGTCTCTGAATACAATCTGTGCATAGCAGTACATAAGTGTTCCTTTTTAATTACGTTTTTAATGAATGTGTAATTGGAATTATATTATAAATGCCATGTGTTCAGCCTTCGGTTCGGTTCCATACTCTCATTAAGCTGGCGGTTTATAATGTTTGGTGAATGTAATAGAAATGTTATTATATTTGTTGCGGTTTCTGTGCACAGTTTGTATATGCAAGCACAAAACAAAATATAAAATGCTTATAGGAATTATTGAAACAGGAAAACGCCACCTATTATGGAAACAGGAAAAGGCCACCTATTCAACATCTGGTCGTCCGATGAAAGAAATAAACAAATAATTTATAAATTTAAAACATATTCCACGTCGATTATTCTGTATAACTAGGATATGCCCCCCTCCCCCAACAAACAAACAAAATAACGACACGTGTTTGTCCACGCACACAGATTGTCAAGGTTGAACCTGGCTGACATTTTGTTCAAGCCAAACAAAAATCATGGTTTTGGGGCTATGCATTTTAAAGAGTTAAGTCACAGCAACGGTAGGAGACGAGTCCGTTAAGTCGTGGTAACGATCAGAGTGGTGTCGGTTAAATCATGGTAACGGACAGAGTCGGCTTCTGTTTCAGCGGCTGTAGACCCGTAGCAGTCAGTTATTTCACGAATAACACGACATAATATGTTAAATATTGTATTTCGCTGAATCATACAAGAAAATCTTATTTACTCATGTCATCTTTTTATATTTAAGATTTTCCAAAATTATAATTAATTATATAAAGTTTGTGTATTGCCATGAACCTCTGGGCACATCCGTCCACGTTCATTTATTTAATTTGCGCACTAAAATCTACCAACATAGGTCACCTTAATGATTGACTCATCGTTAACTTGCCCCAATCAAAGACTCATCAACCAGAGTCAACATGCTAATTAATCGCGTATATTTACGAGCTTCCCCCTGTTTTCGTCTCGTGTTCGTGTCCACTCTTGGACTGACCACGAATGGTCGCGTGACATTTGACCACTGACCAAGTCTGTCGATCGACAGCTGTCGTCCGTGGAGCGTGTGAATCGCCCGTTGACCGTTGTGATCGTAACTAGGACTCCGTAACGACAAAAGGCAAAGAGGCGTCTCCGTCATTAGAACGCAACTGTTTATCACATGGCGCGTGGCGGCGGCGCGGCGACGTTGACGGGCGATCATTTACCTGCAAACTGTGAAGACGCCCACTTTAACTTGATACGACCAACTTACGTGACACGCTTTCACTGAGGAAGATTGTGTGCTTTGTGTTTAAACCATGCATGGCTACAACATGATTGTTAGTATTGTTGTTATAATTGTTTTTATTGTCGTTGTCTTTGTCGTTGTCGTTGTCGTTGTGTTTGTCGTTGTCGTTGTCGTCATTATTATCACTATTATTATATTACAACAAACTTTGTTTTCAGTCTGCAGTCGCCGATACAAGAAGCGTTCTTGTGGAGAGAGGGAGAGATAGGGGTGGAGATGGAGAGGGAGAGAAGGAGTGAGATATGTATAGGGAGTCCTAGAGGGGGAAGGGAAGATATAGAGGGATGTATGGCGAAGGAGAGGGGATAGGTGGAGAGGGGGAGAGGGAGAGAGGGGAGAGGGAGAAAGAGAGACGGAGAGGGAGAGAGGGAGAGGGAGGGGCGATGAAGACAGAGAGGGGTATGTGGAGAAGGAGAGAGAGTGGGAGAGGGGGAGTGAGGCATTGCAGAACAGAGGGAGAGAGATTGAGGGAAGGGAGAGAGAGAGAGAGAGAGAGGAAAGGGGGATGGATGGAGGGAGAGAGGGAAAGACGGAGAGAGGGAGAGAGGGGGGGGTGGATGAAGGTACAGAGGGATACAGGGAGAGAGGAGAGGGGAGAGACATAGGGAGATTGAACGACAAATGGAAATAACTTTGTTTGCATTCTGCAGTCAATAATACAAGAAGCGTTCTTAATATGTAAACACTCGTTGTACCACTAATGTGCATTTAACTATAAAGATGATTTACGCGGCGCTTCACAGATTCTCGGGCCTACGTGGTGCAATAACACCCGAACAACAAACAACGAATTCTCGCTGCACCAATACGCGACGCTCCGTACGCGTAATTAGCAGGCGACCCGCCACTTTGCTGCTGTAAACATGTTTCACGAACAGCCGTCGATCACAACGCTTCACGCCGCATCGGTCAAGTAGCGGGAAACGGGAGATTACGCAGTAACTGAAACCGGGGTTTATCCGCTTACAGAGCAGCTTCTGTTCGACCCGCCTTGTCATAACGCGCTTGGACCATGATGGACACCGGATGTACCTGGATGGTTCCACGACGATCTGGTAGTGTTCTATCTTTCATGTGTCAGTCATGTTATAAGCCTTCTGACAGCGTCTCTTAGTAAACAATGCGAGAACAACGGCTTAGCTGTCCAGCCGATTGCCAGACGTTAATTAATGTCAGTGCTGTGAATTTGAAACGTCGTTTACACGATGCTGTTCAAACATAATTAAAGGGAATGTGCAAAATTGTTTTCAGTGGTTGACTGGTACATCACTAGTTGGGGGGGGGGGGGTCGTATAATGAAAGTGCCCCAATTCAAAGTTTTCGATCTCAACGTTCATTTAACATTCTAAATTAAAATGTCATACGTTATGTTCCAATCTTCAGAAATAAAAAAAAAATTTTAATGGGAATTTGCCAAATCAATACCTCACCCTGTGGAAAACGTGACATTTCACCCTCAAATGCGTAGATTCATTGGCCTGTCTTTTATTGTCGCACAACTATACTTTATTTATTACGTCGTAAAACTGACACCTTATATTTCATCGCCAAGTCGTGTATTTTCTTAAATATTGAGATATGAAAGATTATAATAATAACATATTTTGTATGGATACAATTTTTTAAATAATTGAAATTTCGTAAATACTAATAAATTCGTTGCCTGTGAGTATGCCGTGTCCCGTGAAACGGTCGTTTCCCTTTAAATTGACGCTGAAGCGAAGTGTACAACCTGAAACACGTCGAGTGGCAACTACACACTACACAGTACACACTTTCAAGTTGTTACACTAAAAGTGCAAGGTCTGATTGGTTTTATCACCATTTGTAACATAATTTGACCACTATCTGTTTACGAATATCGACCTAACCGTTCAGCCTGCAATGTAAACATGATATTCGGGGCGAAACATTAAAATCGCGAAAATAACAGTGAAATCATATGAACAAATTCTGGTTCATTAAACAAATGCTGGCCGGCAAGATGTAGGACTAGTTTACAGTACCTAACCTGATTTTATGACAAAAACTATCATAGTTGGTACCGTGAAATAAACGCCGTGGATAAAAATAATTCAAAACCAATATGTTAACGTGATGCACATGATGCAAAAAATATGTCGTTGTGAAATAAACGCATAATTTCGATAATAATGTAATAAGGCATGTGTTGATTAATAAATGCTTTCTGCTTGTTAATTGCTTTATAGCCGAATATATCGGTTTTGTCACTGCAAAGCAAAATATTTTGTTAAAATTAAAATCACGCGCCACATCCTGGTTAATACGTGTGTTTTTTAATTTCCATATTACAATACGGTTGTTTGCTCTAATTATCGGGTTACAGGTAGGGTCATGCATCAATAGCTTATTCTGGATGTTCGCGTCAGAAACCTAACGATGTCGTGTCCACAAAATAATGCCGATTAGTGTACTGGAAAAACAAAACGTATCATATTTCAGTATTTACTGTTCATTTCATTACATCGTTGGTCGTTGACCTTGGAACGGATCATTGTTCCTCGAGAGCTCTTTTTCTCTGTCCCGGTGTTCGCGGGAAAAGGTTCCCCGGCTGTTGATGTTTTCTTTAACAATGGCATAGGTGACGTGACGGGAGACGGGAGAGAAAGGCCTTCGGTGGTGACACCTGACGCTGGTCACTAATGGTTGATGCCTTCCTCGAGTCGTATCGATGCGGTGTCATGACTGTCTCTCGTCCCCCGGGCGACCAATCTAGCACCTGTCACGCCAAGTGTCGTTGTCAAGATTAGTCGCAGATGCAGGTGAGATTGTCTCGGGAGAAAGATCGTCATCAAGTTCATGAACATCATAATTTCGTCGCCGTCGTCATCATCGGTATAGTTGTCGTCATCATCGGTATAGTTGTCGCCACCGTCGTCGTTGTCGGTAAAGTTTTTATGCTGTTGTAGTTTTGGTCGCTTAAAACTCTCTCTACATTTGATTTAACCCATCATTAATCAGGTTCGTCGATGTTCTGTGTACACTGTGTGAATAATTTAAGTAATATGTGCGGTCGGTTTAATAAATTACTGCATACTTACTATTCTGTTTAAATCTTCAAACTAATTGACTTTGATCGTTAGATCGGGTAAAGTAAATTGCGAAAGTAAGAATAGCTTTGTTTTATTTTGTAATCGTGACCGTTCTGTAGACGCTGACGAACGTCGCTTGGATGGTTTACACCAGGTCATACAGTGCGTTCGTGCGTTCGTGCGTGCGTGCGTGCGTGCGTGCGTGCGTGCGTACGTGCGTGTCTATATAGAGGGGTAAATAAATATATACTATATTGTAGTATAATAAATAGGCATATGCTGCGCGTGATTGACGTAATTTTACATATGATAATCAATACAATCGCAATGTACACGGAAGCTAGAATGATAATCAATACAATCGCAATGTACACGGAAGCTAGAATGATGATCAATACAATCGCAATGTACACGGAAGCTAGAATGATGATCAATACAATCGCAATGTACACGGAAGCTAGAATGATAATCAATACAATCGCAATGTACTCGGGAGCTAGAATGATAATCAATACAATCGCAATGTACTCGGGAGATAGAATGATAATCAATACAATCGCAATGTACACGGAAGCTAGAATGATGATCAATACAATCGCAATGTACACGGAAGCTAGAATGGATGTTCAGGGGAAGTAAACACAACCGCGTCATCAAGTTGCTCGGAACAGCGTGCGGGTCTTGATCAACGCTCCTTCTGCATACTTGGTAAATTTTACTTTATGGCGTCCAACTACGGGAAGTCTTTGCGCCACATTGGATGTTACTGTGTTAGTGACGTCACGGCGACGCGATATTACACGCATGCGCATTCAGCATGCTTTATTCAATATTGCGGTGCTGTTATGATTTCATAACCGGACGTATGCGATTAGGCCTACGACTTAACTATTTGTTTATGTTAGGGCGTACAAAATGGCAGACGAACACTTGAATTGTCTTACATACGAATAACAAACGACTACGACGATAGAGAACATAAACCCCAACTTTGAATTGGATAAAACCATTAGGCGTGTGAAATAAACATAAAAATGTGTTGTAGCACATCCCTGAATAGAGGATAACCCGTGGCGCCTCTGGTGAATAATATGAAACTAATTCTGTCCGACTTTCTAATTTGAAGTACAATTTGTACTTCCGTCGACAATCGATCCCGCGATGCATTGCGTGTATACACGGACGACGTTTAGTGACCAAAAACATGACATTTCGGATAACGAATGTTGCACCCCGTGTACTCGTCGTTGGCGGCTGGCGGGGTAGCACAACTAACTGGACGCGGTCTGTTTATTTGTGCTACTCTTCCACCGCATCGGACAACTACAGGGAGATGCAATTCACAAATGTACCATTTTATATAAATATTGCTTATAAAAGATGTAATTTGCTCTCGGATAGCGCATTTTAACCATCTACACCCATCATTTGTTCTTAAAAGCAAGAACCGTCTCAGGTAAGACATAGGGCAATCGGACAGAGTCCAATGAGGATTCTACACAAATAGGCAATATTCGAACGACCCCCAATCCCCTTTCGATTCATTTCGGTCAGCGCGCAGTTTTAGTGGAAACATGTGACCGGAAACGAGAATAATCGCTTACACAGATTAATACAGACATCATCTACGAGCACTCGGATCCGATAGATATCATCAACGAAGCGATGATAAACACTCGGCGAGCGCCGACCACTGGACCATGCGTCGCGCACGAGCTTGTTCCTGATCCTGGCCACGTCTGTTTGATTTGTCCCCTGGCAAAAACGATACCAAACGCCGGGCTGCGAGCGTCACGCAACCTCGCCCGTCGACCCGTAGCATTTAATAAAACGTCATATTACTTCACTTTTGTTTTAACGGATGATTTGCGGCGCGCTATCGTGCAGTACTCGCTCGGCCTAACATAACAGGCGGATACGTTGATTGAGCGCCGATGCCGGGCGCGCACCAGCAATAAGTGCCAGCGTAGACCACCTGAGCTCGCCTACACGGAGCCGTTTTAACGCTGACGCAGAGCGGGCAGCAGCCGGGGAAGCTTGTCGCCAAGATAAATGGGGATCATTACGCGGGACGCTGCCACCGGACAGGTGATTGTTTCGCCTTCGACCGGTGCGACATCAAAGCGGCCGGCGCCAAGAAAGGGCAGCGCCGAGTCGCGGTGAAGTCACGAACGTCGACGACATTTGACCTCTCACGTATCGCCCCCTGGCGATTACATAAAATAATACTAGTTGTAGATTTCTCCATTTTGCTGTAGTCGTTCTCAGTGTTCTGGTCATGCATTTCTATTAACCTATATTATATGTTTTAATCATTCATTTTAACAATTCTCTAATTACGACATCAGTATTTTATGTTACTTTATTCTAATTTAGTACTGTCATCGACTTTTGCATAAACAAATATACATGTATTTTGACAGAGTAAACCAAATTCATAAAGCACCGTTAACTTATAAATATCACACTATATATTATGCAACTTAAAATAATTTTTATAATAGGAAATCGAGTAGTAATCGCCTCCACATATTAAGTACAAACAAAAGGTCAACGAATGCCAAATTTAGTTAATTAGAATAGTTATATAATACTGTTGAACGACAATCTAACATATAAACTTGCAGCGTAAGAAAGTTAACAATACAGTTGCATTTGATAATAATTAAGAGCTACAACCTAACAAACTAAACTACAGCGTATTTAGTTATATGAAAGTGAACGATAACGATGGTAATGATGATGATGATGATGATGATGATGATGATGTTGATATATACATGCATATACATTATTACTAATGCATAGTTTGTATTGGACATAGCAAAGTTATAGACAAGGTATAGTTTTGAAAAGCATACTTCGCTAACACTCTCCTGGCGCGTGAGTAGTTAGATCGTTAGATCCGTTTACGCCACATGTGGCTGTCAAACGCAAACGCAAAAGCAATCACAATTTAAAAACGGAAAACGTTTTGCATGGGCAGCGATCGTGATCTAGTCACTGCACGAGTCTACCCGAGTGTAACACGTCTCACGATTCACTGCGCACACGAGAACGAGAAAATGATTAAATGTGTGATTACCTGATGAAATCAAACGCCTTTGATGAAACTTTCTCCGTGTCCACACGTAGCAGCGCGCGTTTCTGCTCTATCGTCATAGTGCCGCGATCAGTGCTTAGTGCTGTGGAAGCTTCCTTAATTAAATTCGCTTGTTCTTAGACATCAAATAAAATACCTAGTTCGCGACAGGGGTGGTTCACCTGCAAATACGATTAATAACTCAACAAACACGAAACTCGATGTGAATGTCGATTAATGGGGCATCGTGGACAGCTGCAAAGGTTAAACAACTCGGGTGATGTTACATACAACGTATGTTTCAATGTCCAGCCTGGCAAAATCAGGTAACCGAGCCAGTATTTCGACTTTTGACTTCGTGGATAAGATTACCTTAAGAGCGTGTTTTGCGTTTAGATAGGGTAAGGTGGTGTGTGAATGCAATGTGGCTGCCTCGTGTTGAGATAGGGTAGGGTAGAGTGTGAATGCAATGTGGCTGCCTCGTGTTGAGATAGGGTAGGGTAGAGTGTGAATGCAATGTGGCTGTCTCTGATGAGATGGGGTAGGGTGGAGTGTGAATGCAATGTGACAACCTCGTGATGAGATAGGGTAGGGTGGTGTGTGAATGCAATGTGGCTGCCTCGTGTTGAGATAGGGTAGGGTAGAGTGTGAATGCAATGTGGCTGCCTCGTGTTGAGATAGGGTAGGGTAGAGTGTGAATGCAATGTGGCTGTCTCTGATGAGATGGGGTAGGGTGGAGTGTGAATGCAATGTGACAACCTCGTGATGAGATAGGGTAGGGTGGTGTGTGAATGCAATGTGACTGAGATGGGGTAGGGTGGTGTGTGAATGCAATGTGGCTGCCTCGTGATGAGATAGGGTAGAGTGGTGTGTGAGTGCAATGTGGCTGCCTCGTGATGAGATAGGGTAGGGTGATGTGTGAATGCAATGCGGCTGTCTCGTGCACATTCTGCCCCAAACCACATGCACACGAAATAGTTGATTAGAAAAAAATGGGATTTTGAGTTTTCCTGCATTCCTGATGTAAAAATCGTGTGTTTGTGATGCTGTACTGAAATAAATATTTTACCGCACAACTGTGATTTATTGTTAAAAAAATGGGCGCTAATTAATATTAACGTGGGCAATGATACGTTGTTGGACAAGGAATTAATTATTCTGTACAGGAAATGTGTACATCTAACCACCCCTCTATCCATCCATCCATCCCTACATCCCTTCATTCATCCACACACCCACCCATCCATCTCACCATCTCTCCATCCATCCATCCATCCATCCATCCACCATTAAGTATTTATCTGTTCACTATTAATAACATTTATCTATTTACTATTAATTAAATATACATGCGCACGCACGTACGCACACACACGCACGCACGCATGCGCGCGTGCACACTCGGAGCCTGCTTGCCGGTGGTGAAATGAAATTTCGACGTCGGAAGAGCCAGATGTCACCTGCCAGGTATGTTCCAATTAGCGACGATGTCTCTTTCTGTCGCACGGTGATCAATCTGCGTATGTCGGCATGCGAATCAGCCATTTGTACGACAGTGTAGTATACCAGTCTCGTTAACAAATACGGAAAACATCGTTGAATTAATAAAGACCCGGCGTCGGCGTCGCACTGTCTCTCTTGGTCTTTACAACGTCTGCAGATTAACCGCCATGAAAACTGGCTAACTACACAATGACTTCACTGAGTGGCATTTCACGAAGCGTTTTTATTGTTCCGGAAAACAAATTGCACGAGATTGCGGTTGAGACACGTAAATTAATGCTATTAACGGCGGTGATTTAGTTGCAATTGAAAGGCCGAAGTGGGACCGAGTTTATTAAGACAAAGGTCGCCTCTGTCATTTCATACCCGGCACATAAACACGCTTGCGCATAAACAAGCCGGGGGGTCGCGGTTCACGGCCTGTTGCTTGGTAAGACGTCATCGTAAGTAATGTGGAAAGCCGGAAGTTGTCTTGAAATATGATATTTTGGTTTGTTTGTATCAGACATGGGGTCTATTATACCGCAATGTAGTATATTGCTATTACTTAGTTTTCTCTCTATCATTATTACTATTACAATTACCAGAAAAAGAAGAAGAATGATTTTATTTGACCCCATCAGTGTAACAAACAAGTAATATACAGCAACATCGTATAAATTGTAATGTATACGTAGATGTGCACACACTCGCACACATGCACACCAGGCACGGGGTAATTAAACTTTTATTTATGTATTAACTCAATTAAGTTAATTAAATTGCATTAATTAAATTTACCAGAAAGGCTAATTTCATTTAATTAATTAACTTAACCAAATGGGGTTAATTTAATTTAATGTAAAGTTTAAGACACCTTACTACACGAATAAGAGAGGAAGACAGGAAATTAATTATATTATTAATTATAAAGCATATAAAAGAGTATGCATTAATATATAAAGAGTTATAAAGTAAAAATTTTATTTGTTGAGGTAACACATGTTTCAATTTATTTATTATGCCAACTAACATTTGAAATTTGTTCGGTTTTTTTCAAATTTTAAATTTGAATCTAAAATGAGACCTAAACAGTTTTATTCCTTTACTTGTTCAATATTTATACTGTCTCTCTTAAGGGAAAATACCTTTTTGAAAAGTCATATATTTAGATTTCACTATGTGTTTAGTGACAATTTTGTTATTTTGAGCCATTCAGTGATTTTACATTTATCATAAATTCTGGTTTCACTTGATCCATTATTTCTTAAAATATTTAAAGCACTTGATATAGTTGTGCCATCAGCATATATAACAAAGTCAAACATTTTGTTGGTTTGAGCAAGGTCGTGTATATATATATATATATATATATATATATATATATATATATATATATATATATATATATATATATATATATATATATATATATATATATATATATATATATATATATATATATATATATATATATACATATATGTATATATATACACATATACATACATACATACATATATATATATATACATATATATATACATATATATGTATGTTATATATATATATATATATATATATATATATATATATATATATATATATATATATATATATATATATATATAAATATATATATATATATATACGACCTTGCTAAAACCAACAAAATGTTTGACTTTGTTATATATGCTGATGGCACAACTATATCAGCAGGATCCGAGGATCGAGCCTTGAGCCAGTTGTTATTTATATAAAATGTATGGCTTTATGTCATCTATTTCTGTATGTTGTTTACGATTTATAAGATGGCTATTTAATAAATGCAGATTTGATCCTTTTATTTAAAGCACTTGATATAGTTGTGCCATCAGCATATATAACAAAGTCAAACATTTTGTTGGTTTGAGCAAGGTCGTGTATATATATATATATATATATATATATATATATATATATATATATATATATATATATATATATATATATAAAATATATATATATATATATATATATATATATATATATATATATATATATATATATATATATATATATATATATATATATATATATATATATATATGTATATATATATATATATATATATATATATATATATACATATATATATATATATATATATATACATATATACATACATACATATATATATATATATATATATATATATATATATATATATATATACATATATATATATATATATATATATATATATATATATATATATATATATATATAATATATATATATATATATATATATATATATATATATATATACGACCTTGCTAAAACCAACAAAATGTTTGACTTTGTTATATATGCTGATGGCACAACTATATCAGCAGGGTCCGAGGATCGAGCCTTGAGCCAGTTGTTATTTATATAAAATGTTTGGCTTTATGTCATCTATTTCTGTATGTTGTTTACGATTTATAAGATGGCTATTTAATAAATGCAGATTTGATCCTTTTATACCATAATAATAAAATGTTTCAATTAAAATTGAACGGTCAAAGATGTCAATAAAGCCTTGGAAAGGTCAATATAAATATTTATTGGTACGCCTCCATTATCCATTTGATCGATGATTGTTGATCACGACAGATTGCTGTGTCAGGTTGCTGTGACAGGTTGCTAATACTTTTGTCTTTTTTGCATTGACTGAGAGACCAATGGAACTGGCTTGTTGCTCTAGGTTGCTTGTTTTCCTCTGTACCTGGTCTCGAGTGTGAGAAGGTAGAGCGAGGACATCTGCATATATTAGATCTTCGAGTGAAGAGTAAAGGTTCCATCTGATGCCAGTCCGCTGTTGGTTGATCATGTTTTTGTTGCCCAGTCGATGGCTGGGGTGAACAGATGACATGTTTTTGTTGCCCAGTCGATGGCTGGGGTGAACAGATGACATGTTTTTGTAGCCCAGTCGATGGCTGGGGTGAACAGATGACATGTTGTTGTTGCCCAGTCGATGGCTGGGGTGAACAGATGACATGTTGTTGTTGCCCAGTCGATGGCTGGGGTGAACAAATGACATGTTTTTGTTGCCCAGTCGATGGCTGGGGTGAACAGATGACATGTTGTTGTTGCCCAGTCGATGGCTGGGGTGAACAGATGACATGTTGTTGTTGCCCAGTCGATGGCTGGGGTGAACAGATGACATGTTGTTGTTGCCCAGTCGATGGCTGGGGTGAACAGATGACATATTTTTGTTGCCCAGTCGATGGCTGGGGTGAACAGATGACATGTTGTTGTTGCCCAGTCGATGGCTGCGGTGAACAAATGACATGACACATCCTTGTCCGACGCCGGATTTCACAATGAATTTGGTTGTTGAGTTTCCAACACTACAGGAGAAGTTCCTGTAGAAGATTTACAAGAGTTTCACCAGTTTTCTGGAATTCCATAGTGCCTCAAGATTTTCCAAAGGTTCTCCCAGTTCACACTGTCCTGCTCCCTTGCAAGCATATTATACTAAATTTGAAGTTTCGTTAAATAAATAATTCACAAATGCTTCAAGTTCGTAAAAGTTTGCATTAATTAAACGTATGTAAGTGCATAAAATACTGAAACGTGTTTCAGTGTTTTCTTTTATAGTTCAAACTGATGAACGTATTGTCGGCAATTCATTACTTTTTTTTTAACTTTTGTTTATATCTAACATGTTATTTAAACAGTTATTCTCTAAGCACTCGGAAAATAAGAAAATAGTTTCATCAGTTGACATTTGATCTGCATTTTGTGTATTGATTATACTGATAAAATATGAGTGCATGTTTTTGTATTGTGCCTTTTTGAGTGGTTTGTTGGATAATTTCGAGCGACATTTCCCACACTAAGCTTATATAATGTAATAGTGTTTTGTAATATGCAGACAACTATATAAGATGTGAGATAAAAAATAAAGGGTAAAAACATACAGTTTGGAAGATAGAGCTTACAAGATTGCCCGAGAAAGAACGTACTAATAAAACCAAAACCACAGTTGTTAATGGTTGGAGAATTATCGTATAGATTACCAATCTGTGAAGATTTTAAACTATTATATTTTAAGCTATTACGATTGAATTTTTTCATCGGAAATATTTGTTTGACTAAACATGTTGGAGTATGTACCTGTGTGTACCTGTGTGTACCTGTGTGTATACACGTTGTATTCATTCAGTAGTAGAGCAGTTCGCAACAAGAACTCCTTCGATTCATGAGTCCCGTTGGTCTCTTTCTTGAAACATTCTCTGATATGTGCTGAAAAGTCAAAATTAACGCTGTGTTCACAGATACTTACGTTCACACAGAGTTGGACCAAAAGTTGGTATAAGCTGCTGGACTTTGTAAACATTACTCAATGATATGTAAACTGTACCTGACCTCTCAGCCTTGGTTGTCTTTGTGAGCTAGTTGAGCCAACTCAGAAGAAGCCAGCATTAATCCCAAGTGTAGACTCCTTTGATGTCTGGTATGTGAGGGTGGCTTACATGAAGAACTGCCAAACACAAACACACAGGGTGATATTTACGCCTAACAACCTAATGATATGTGATTTAGATATTCAATTATAATATAAAAGTAATAGCTCAATTACTATTACATTGTTTTCTATTACTGTTACTATTACACCGTGTTATGTTCCATATATTACTATTACTTGAATATTTGTAATAATTACTATTACCATCACTATTACTATTGCTATTACTATTACTATTGCTTTTACTATTACTGTTATTAAATATTACTATTTCCACAGGCCTGGTTTGTACATGTTTTATTCATATAGCAAACTCCGCATAGCAGAATCACTTCGTATCAAAATAATTTGATTCTCTTAAGCGTCGGATATTTTTATTTTTATATATATATATATATATATATATATATATATATATATATATATATATATATATATATATATATATATATATATATATATATATATATATATATATATATATATATATATCGTGTCGTGTCGTGAAATTAAACCACTCGTGGTGGTCACAATTTCTTACAATCATACAGCGTTAACATGACTACTAACGAGAACGTAACCTGTGCTATGTTTCTTGGTGCTGTTAACTAACACACAACGTGGAGTCATTCCATCGTTTTGTTTTGGCTTCTTATATCAGAATTAGAAGCATTTCGAGCCGTTTCTTTGGTGCCAACCACTCAACCACTCAACCACTCAACCACGGCGCACAGAACTCAGATTCGCCAACATTCCACGTTACGTGCCACCGACAGCTCACAATACAGTCATATTTTTCTAAGGGAAAAACGTTCCCTCAACGGATGTTACTAACCACTATTGTAAACATGTAAGGTCAATTTGGGTTGTATCGCGCAGTTAGGCAAGATACAACCCGAACTTTATTCGGACAGACAATGCCATTGGCAGGTGTGCCTGTCGAATTGCTTCTGTCACACGCACGCACGCACGCACGCACGCACGCACGCACGCACGCACGCACGCACGTACGCGCACAAACACTCACACACACTTGGCGTGACAGGTGCTAGGCTGGTCGCCCGGGGGACGAGAGACAGTCATGACACCGCATCGATCCGATGAACACTCGAGGAAGTCATCAACCATTAGTGCCCAGCGTCAGGTGTCACCACCGAAGGCCTCTCTCCCTCCCGTCTCCCCTGTCGTTCCCTGTCTCGCAGCCTTACTGTCGGGATTAGTTAACCAGGAATGGAGATGTGCCGTTGTTAAAGAAAACATCAACAGCCGGGGAACCTTGTCCCGTGAACCCCGGCAAAGAGCTGTGAACAATGATCAGTTCCAAGGTCAACGACCGACGATGTAATGAAATGAACAGTAAATACTGAAATATGATACGTTTTGTTTTTTCAGTACACTAATCGGCATTACTTTGTGGACACGACATTGTTAGGTTTCTGACACGAACATGCAGGATAAGCTATTGAGGTGTGATGACCTTTAATTTAATAATAAGAAACGTGTTTATCTTATAACGGAAATATAAATATAAACATAGCCGGCCGTTTTTAGTGGTTAATGTAGTATAAATATTAATACGCTTGACCATTCACTGTTAAAACTTCACAGTATAGATGCGGTCCAAATAAATCGATTTCCAAAAGAAAAATATTAAGGTTGATGTCTAAATTTAAACGTTAAACATTTAATATGTTAGACGCGTTATTTCTGTCCACGCATACATTAAGCTTATTATTGGCGTTAATAAACTGTACCATACCACTGATATTCCATATTGTAGTTAGGTAGATATGTGAAGTTTCCCAGACTTGGTCGGCTGTAACAACTAGCCCAATAAGCGGGGCAAGTTGTTACATCATACCGGCCACGTTGTTACAGTAAAGAACGTGTGGTTCGCAAAGCTAGTGTCACTCCTACATGTTACTGTTGTTACATTAATTGGATTATACACACTTAGACATCTTATACACAGTGTACATAACAATGTAAGTGTTCACAGCTTCATATATTAAGCTTTTAATTTTTTTCCATGGGAGACTCATTCACGGATTCTTATACAACAAATAGCAGTGAATGAAATATATGAATTATTGAATGGAATATGAAATAGTGAATGGAAATATACATGTAATGGGACTTCTATACTTGAACGAATGATTCACACACGTACGCGCTCACGCGCTCACGCACACGCGCACAAACATCCACATGTAAACCTTTTTTTTAACAAGATTGCCATCCAAGACAAAACAAAAAAGATGGCAAGTGGACAAGGAAGACATTGGCTTATCGAGAGTCCAACCATTTGTCATCTATGTGTACCCCACCCTTCTGAGGGATACTTGTTAATTTTGTTTGACGCTGCTAGCATTAACAGTATTGGTTATAAACTTGTAGGTTTCACAAGTGAAATAAAGCGTTCACACGTCGTGGTTAAATAAGCTTTGCTCTTTCAGCCATTGTCAGCCCACAACTCGCTTGCTGAGCCATCGGTGCGAACAGCCCGAATGTTGTTATAACAACTTGCCCAATACACAATTTTTGCAGTTGAACGCACGTGGACGATAACAAATCCTTTTTTCTCAGTTTAACTTCTACTTGGCATAAACATTTTCAGCTTTGCAGAGTTCACCAAATTTCCTCAGAATAATAATCTGGAGACGTTGCGTCATAAAACATGTTGAGGTTAAGGTTAGTGTTGAAATTGAGGTTAATGTTAAAATTGATGTTAATGTTGAAATTGAGGTTAATGTTGAAATTGAGGTTAATGTTGAATTTGTTGAGTTGTGGCAACTAAAAATAAGAAAATTGTACACAGTCAATATCACAAAAATGGTAATATTTTTAGTTTTGATAGCTTCACCCGATTTCATCAGAATAATAACCTATAGGTGCATGCTACGTCATATAATATTTAAAATGTTGATGTTGATGTTTTTTAGCTATGACAATTCAAAATATAGAAATTGAAAAAAATTACTTTAAATTCATTTTCGAAATGTGTTCTCTAAAAAATCTCCATGTTTGTTTTAATTGTATTTAAAACTTGAACAAATTATTTGACATAGGGACCTAATACAAATTTCTTTCACATTTTATCGTTTTAATCTCCAAATACAACTCGGTGCCATGCGTGACATAACTCATATTTACCATATAACAACACCATTAATTCAGACCGCGCGAAGGTATTCGTCACTATTCTTTACCGTTGTCTTTTTAATTAAAAAGAATATGTGTGATTCTTATACAGCGTTTAAATTATCATTTATGACAAATCATATAGCACTTTCCACTTCGTATTGATTAAAACATTAACTTCTCTGGGAAATATTCTGTGTGTACTGATTTTGCACTAATCTTCTTTAATGACAGGATAATATTTAAATAATGTTCTCAAACGTGTCACTGATTTGTTCAAATACTGAATGCTATTTGTAAAATGTTACATTAATTGTAACGTTGGAAATGTAATTTTACTTATTTTCGTATTATAATGTCACGACGTTCTAAGTTAGACACGAATTAACGTCTTTAAAAAACTAATGTTATAATATAAAATAAGTAACACTCGCAAGTTGTTGAAAATAATTATTTGTTTTTATTGTGTACTGATATTTTAGTAATCTTGTTTAATAAAAGGATGGTATTTAAATAATGTTCTCAGACGTGTCACTTGTTGTTCAAATACTGGATGCTATTTATGAAATGCTATATTACTTGTAACGTTGAAAAATTTTGCTTAGGTAATTTTAATTTCGTATTTTAATGTCATGATTGTTTATAAACCGGAACACATGAACAAGTTGAAAAGTAGCTATAAATAGTAATAAAAATAAATAATTTATTAAAAGTGAAAATCTTGATTCCCTCACGCAATTGCCAACCCAGAGTTGGGCAAACTTGGAAGACTGCAGCAGAAATCTGTAAGATCGCAATTGATCTACGTCGGCTGATCTGCTGGGCATTTATAAAGAAGCTCGCCGTGCAAACTGGTATGCATAGATTGCATCTTGCGAGAGTGGTGTTGCTAACTGCGCGCAGCTAACATTATCCCTCTTCGGGTGAGTTTTGAACTGATGACATTTGCATGCCATAAACTGTCCACCTGTTTGTGGTATCAACCTCCCACGTCCCACCTCCCACCTCCCGCCTCTCACCTCCCACCTACCACCTCCAACTTCCCACCGCCCACCGCCCACCTCCCGCCTCCCACCTCTCACCTCCCACCTCCCACCTTTATTGAGAATCCACTACATACCAATCCCACCCATGACCTATTTTTGAGGCCAACCCCCCCCCCCATCAATTGTGCGGACCAACCGCCAAGCTCCCACTCTCAGAATGGCTCATACAAATATTATATTAAACATACACAAAGAGATCGTCATTGTTTTAAATGATCTGAGGAATTGTCCGACCTGTATATGGCTTATAACGTTACAACCAGAACGTTGACACATAAGAGACACTGGGGCTAGTTCTTAAAATGTGAAAAGTATGATAGGTGCATTATTTTTGTCAACGAATACATTACAGTCATTATTCGTGATAATGAAATATATATAAATAACATGTGGATTACAAAGCAATTGTCACTCGTACATGTTACTGTTATTACATTAATTGGATTATACACCCTTATATATCTTATACACAGTGTGCATATCAATGTCGGTGTTCACAGCTTCATATATTAAGATTTTCATGTTTAGTTACCTAAGGACACTAATTCCCTGGATTCTTACGTAACAATCAATTGATAATGGAATATAAATTATTTAATTGAATATGAGATAGTGATATATATATATATATATATATATATATATATATATATATATATATATATATATATATATATATATATATATATATATATATATATATATAGATAGATAATGCGACTTGAACGAATGATACACACACGTACGCACTCACGCACGAACACTCACATTTCAATGCATCGTGCAATAAATATTAATTGTTCAAATAGGACTGTGTCATAAAAAGGTTGACAACATTGAATAAGATTGCCATCCAAGGCAAAACTCCCAAACGACAAGTAAACAATTACATCATTGGCTTATCGAGATTCCAACCATGTTCAATCTGTGTAACCCGCCCTTCTGAGATGTTTGTCAATTTTGTTTGACGCTGCTAGCGTTTACATTACTGGCTATAAACCAGCACGCTAGGCTTCACGCGTGAAATAAAGCTTACACACGTCGTGGTTAAATAAATGGTGTTTTTTTTCAGTTACCGTCAGGACACAACTCGCTGGCTGAGCCATCGATACAGGCCGCTCGAACGTTGTTACAGTTGTAACTTGCATAATTTGCGTAGTTGAACGCACGTAGACGATAACAAATGCTGAATTTCCGTTGAAGTTCGACTTGGCATAACCCCTCGTCGTCGTTCGTCAATCGCGAAGCGATGAGGACCACACCAGTCATCCGGTGGTCTGGCATGCGAGCTACATGACCTGCCCATCGTAACTGAGACTGCATCAGAATGGTCTGGATGTTGGACAGGCCTGATTGAGCAAGGACCTCAGTGTCCGGGATCTTGTCCTGCCACTTGATGTTGAGGAGTCTTCTGATGCCGGTTGTGTGGAAGTGGTTCAGCTTCCTGGCGTGACGTTGATACACTGTCCACGTTTCACAGGCGTAAAGCAGCGTGGGAAGTACTATTGCCCTGTACATCTTCTGCTTGGTCTGTAGACTAATGCCTCTTCTGTTCCAGACATTGGCATGTAGTCTGCCGAAGGCTGCGCTGGCTTTCGCGATCCTTGAGTTGACTTCGTCGTCGATGACAACGTTCTGGGACAGCGACTGCTAAAGTGTGTGAATCTTTTCACTACGTTTAGTCTTTGGCTGTTGGTTGTGACGCTGGGCTTAACTTACAGTTTCCCTGGAGCTAGCTGATGCATTACTTCAGTCTTTTTGATGTTGATAGTAAGGCCGAAGACGTTGCATTCATCAGAGAACTTGTCGACGCTGAGTTGCATGTCAGCTTCTGACCCAGCGTTTAGGGCTCAGTCACTGATGATGTCTGTCGTGAACTTGGTTTTCGCCCATAGTATACATGTTTCACGTTTTATTCACGAAACAAGTAAAGTTGCTGCGTGAGATGATGTTATCTATTAAAAAGTCATTTTTTTCCACACCTCGTTAATTTCGGCTTCTTAACTCCTGATTTTTGGACAATGTGTTTGCTGGTGAACGTCCAACCAACTACTGTTGATGGTATCTCCATATGTGTGCTAAGTTTTCGCAAAACGACTCTGTAGCAACTTGCCCCTGCATACAACCAGCCCCGGTCTCCCACACACCCTGTATTTGGATCGTTATAATAATAATTTCACCTTTACCTTCATCCCTTGACCGGAACCGTCGTAGGTGTGTCATTCACACACAGTCCTCGCCAGCGTTGTCTGTCCTCTGCTGTGTGTAGCAGGGTCGGTAGGTCTCGATGTGTCCATTGGTGTATGTTATATAGTCAGTTTTTTGTTTGGTTGCATCGTCTTCTCTTGCCCTCCAGGGTGGCTTGAGGGATGGTTTTTTGCAATGGTGTTGTGTCGAGTGATGTGGCCAAACTAGGAGAGTTTGCGTCGTTTTACTGTTGCCAATAGGAGCTCTTGCTTTCCAGCACGGGAGTCCACTTGTTGTCTCACATATTCGTTTGTTTTGTGTTCATTATACGTAATGCGGAGGAGTTTCCTGAAGCATTTCGTTTCAAATGCGTGTACGTATATATCTGTCTTTGCTGTCAGAGTCCAGCTGTCCCATCCGTAGAGGAGGATGGATGCAGCAAGTGCTGAGTCTAAGCTTGGCTTGGAAGTTGATTTGGAAGTTGATGTCTCTGCTCTTCCAGATGGTGTTAAGTATTGACATAGCTGACATGGCCACTGCAATCCTTATTTTGATTTCCTTTGTTGAGGTGCCATCTTTGCTTAAGGTCGACCCAAGATATTTGAAAGAGTCTACGTCAGTAGATGTTAAGGGGAAATGAATACGCAAGGATGGATGCCACATTCATTTCCTACATACTACTTACATCCTCAATTTTCATCGTGATGTTAATGGGGGTGTTCTGGTTGGTACTGTTGACAAGTACTTTGCTTCTTTCTGAGTTGACTTCCATCCCATCAGCTCTTATCTTTTCTTCCAGTCTGGTAGTGAGGTCTTGAAGTTCACTCTTGCTGCCTCCCATGAGGTCATGGGAGGCAGCAAGGGGGTCAAGGAAAGAGGCCAAGTGCTCCCTCGGTTCTGGATCTGAATTTTTTTTCGGACGTGTATTCGTGAGCTCAAAGTATATATTACCGTATATATATATATATATATATATATATATATATATATATATATATATGTGTGTGTGTGTGTGTGTGTGTGTGTGTGTTTGTGTGTGTGTGTGTGTGTGTGTGTGTGTGTGTGTGTGTGTGTGTGTGTGTGTGTGTGTGTGTGTGTGTGTGTGTGTGTGTGTGTGTGTGTGTGTGTGTTTAGTTAACAAATACTTTGAGCTCACGAATATACGTCCGAAAAAATTCTATATATATATATATATATATATATATATATATATATATATATATATATATATATATATATATATATATATATATATATATATTATATAGTGTATTTAATTTTATACAATTATAACATTACTGTCCATTGAATTTGGACATGTTGACAAATGTAAATATATTATCGCTTAACTAATCACGTGACTTGCAGCGCTGTCATGGGCGTCCGTAGGGATTCAAGGGAGGCAAGTGCCCCCGGATCTGGATCTAAATTTATTTTCGGACGTATATTCGTGAGCTCAAAGTATATGTTAACTTTACATCTTATATATATATATATATATATATATATATATATATATATATATATATATATATATATATATATATATATATATATATATATATATATATATATATATATAATCTAGTATATTTAATTATATACAATTATAGCATTACTGTCCATTGAATGTGGACATGTTGATAAATGTTAATATGCTATCGCTAACCACGTGACTATTCAACGCTATTCAACGAGATTCATCTCGAGAATTCATCTCAAAGCGGCAAACGCCCACCAAAAGTGAGTATAAATCCTATATTTGTTATATTATATATTATATTATATCGGGGAAGAGCAGCTTTCTCTTGGTGCTCGTTTTGTCGACATAACTAACAAAGAACCTGCAATCCGTGATGAGTACCTTGGGTTTACCTCACTAGCACACATGGATCTGAAACTATTGCAAACACGTTGATCACCCAGTGTACAAAGTTCGGTCTAGATCTCACAAAGCTACTTGGCCAAGGATACGATGGATGCTCAGCCATGGCTGGTAAAGTTGGCGGAGTACAAGCTAGGAGAAGTACCCCAAAGCTGCTTTCGTCCACTGCGCAGCCCAAAGACTTAACCTGGTGGTGAACGATCTCAATTCCGTTGCAGAGGTCCGCGATGCGATTGGTGCAGTCAAGACCATTATCAAGTTTTTTTTCCGAGAGAGAGCCCCAAAAGACGTAGCCTAGGATCAAATGTCCCCATGCTATGTGAAACACGATGGACGGCCAAGTACCAAAGCATCAGAACCTTCACCAACCACTTCGAAGATATCCACAAATTATTTGACAAGACCAGCCAAGATGCACACCAGTTGCAATGTGCACCTGGAACGTCGTCTTGTTATGCCTGGTTATCGTGGCAAAATATTCAGCGACGTTGGAGCCAGTGACACAAGCTTTACAAGCTGTTCAACTTGATATCATCAAGGTTCATGACCGCACCCAACAGGTGTTGGTCATATTTGAAACACATAGAAGAAAAGCTGAACATGGAAAACAGAAGAGGGTGGCAGGAGAAGAAAAGGAAGACCAAAGCTGCGATGGAAAGACTTTGTCAAACGAGATCTTGAAAGGGCAGGTACGAACAGCCAAGAGTGGAAGACCACTGCGGAAGACAGACGGAGACGGAGAACATTAACAATGAAAGTGGAAGAAGCGATCAAGTGACTTGGACCCCACCCCGCAAGGGAGCAAGTGACTTGGACCCCACCCCACAAGGGAGCAAGTGACTTGGACCCCACCCCACAAGGGAGCAAGTGACTTGGACCCCACCCCACAAGGGAGCAAGTGACTTGGACCCCACCCCGCAAGGGAGCAAGTGACTTGGACCCCACCCGGCAAGGGAGCAAGTGACTTGGACCCCACCCCACAAGGGAGCAAGTGACTTGGACCCCACCCCGCAAGGGAACAAGTGACTTGGACCCCACCCGGCAAGGGAGCAAGTGACTTGGACCGCACCCCACAAGGGAGCAAGTGACTTGGACCCCACCCCACAAGGGAGCAAGTGACTTGGACCCCACCCCACAAGGGAGCAAGTGACTTGGACCGCACCCCACAAGGGAGCAAGTGACTTGGACCCCACCCCACAAGGGAGCAAGTGACTTGGACCCCACCCCGCAAGGGAGCAAGTGACTTGGACCCCACCCCACAAGGGAGCAAGTGACTTGGAGCCCACCCGGTAAGGGAGCAAGTGACTTGGACCCCACCCGCAAGGGAGCAAGTGACTTGGACCCCACCCGGCAAGGGAGCAAGTGACTTGGACCGCACCCCACAAGGGAGCAAGTGACTTGGACCCCACCCCGCAAGGGAACAAGTGACTTGGACCCCACCCGGCAAGGGAGCAAGTGACTTGGACCGCACCCCACAAGGGAGCAAGTGACTTGGACCCCACCCCACAAGGGAGCAAGTGACTTGGACCCCACCCCACAAGGGAGCAAGTGACTTGGACCGCACCCCACAAGGGAGCAAGTGACTTGGACCCCACCCCACAAGGGAGCAAGTGACTTGGACCCCACCCCACAAGGGAGCAAGTGACTTGGACCCCACCCCACAAGGGAGCAAGTGACTTGGACCCCACCCCACAAGGGAGCAAGTGACTTGGAGCCCACTTGAGCTTGGCGCCGTTGATTTGTTTGGCTTTCAATGGTTTTAATGTGTCTTGGGACAACGTGATTTTTTATTTCTTTGTGAAAATGTGATGAGTTCTTCTATTTTCAGATCAACGATAATATACAGCAGTGACAACTTCGCTGAAGAATCACTGGCCTGTTTTGAGCTGTAGACACGAGGCACACACCTGAACACTGTAACCAATGCAACATTGGTGGAACTGTTGAACTACTGTCATTTGTTTCCGGCTGTTCGTAAAGCTGTACTTATTACGTTGACGCTTCCAGCGTCTACTTAACGAGTTGAACGGTTTTTCAGCACATTGAAGCAAATTAAGACCTGGCTTCGTTAAATGATGTTTACTTGACGCTTGTCTGGCTTGTGCATGTTTAGCGTGCATCGACCGAATGTGACGGACAGAAAGGATGCCATCATCAAGGATGTGATTGATCGCTCTGGGTTTGAAAGGCATCGCCTGCAGTTCTTATTCAACCAGTAACTGGAAAAGTACATTTCATCAATGCATGCACAATGTTTGAATACATGGTGTATGCCTTAATATGCCTGTGCTTTATTATGTCCCCAAATGTCTTGCCCCGCCATGAAAAAATTCCCGCGGACGCCCCTGCATGAGGCCAATATTGTCTGCAAAACGGATATTGCAAATTGACCTTCCGCCAATATATACGGTGGTGTTGAAATATTGGAGGGTGTCCTGCATGATGTTCTCGAGGAATATGTTGAAAATAATAAAAATAATAATATTTTAGCACTAGTAAAGTAAAACGCGTTTTGCAAGGCGCACGCCGAGTAGTGGCGCCGCCTTCTGGTTTTAGTCATAATAAATTGGTTGCTGACGGCTTGTCGGTGGATTCATGAAGGCGAGACTAGGGGAGTAGCGAGACACTATTCGGGGTTGCCATTTGGCGTCATCAATATTATTAAAATTACGTGGCAGCTTGTCTATGGAGCAGAAAAATGCTCTCTATACGCCCCACACATAGAACGGTGCTTTCCATACACCCCACACACAGAACGGTGCTTTCCATACACCCCGCAAACAGAACGGTGCTTTCCATACATCCCACACACAGGACGGTGCTTTCCATACACCCCACACACAGAACGGTGCTTTCCATACACCCCGCAAACAGAACGGTGCTCTCCATACGCCCCACACACAAAACGGTGCTTTCCATACACCCCACACACAGGACGGTGCTTTCCATACACCCCGCAAACAGAACGGTGCTCTCCATACGCCCCATACACAGAACGATGCTTTCCATACACCCCACACAAAGGACGGTGCTTTCCATACGCCCCACACACAGAACGGTGCTTTCCATACACCCCACACACAGGACGGTGCTTTCCATACGTCCCACACACAGAACGGTGCTTTCCATACGCCCCACACACAAAACGGTGCTTGCCATACGCCCCACGCACAGAGCGGTGCTTGCCATATGCCCCACACACAGAGCATTGTTCGCCTTACACCCCACACACAAAACGGTGCTTGCCATACGCTCCACGCACAGAGCGGTGCTTGCCATATGCCCCACACACAAAAAGCGGTTCTTGCCATACGCCCCACACACAGAGCATTGTTCGCCTTACACCCCACACACAAAACGGTGCTTGCCATACGCCCCACGCACAGAGCGGTGCTTGCCATATGCCCCACACACAAAAAGCGGTTCTTGCCATACGCCCCACACACAGAGCATTGTTCGCCATACGCCCCACACACAAAACGGTGCTTGCCATACGCCCCACGCACAGAGCTATGCTTGCCATATGCCCCACACACAGAGCATTGTTCGCCTTACACCCACACACAAAACGGTGCTTGCCATACGCCCCACGCACAGAGCGGTGCTTGCCATATGCCCCACACACAAAAAGCGGTTCTTGCCATACGCCCCACACACAGAGCATTGTTCGCCATACGCCCCACACACAAAACAGTGCTTGCCACACGCCCCACGCACAGAGCTGTGCTTGCTATACGCCCCACACACAGAATCAGAATCAGATTGTCCTCAAGTTGTGTGATTGGTTGCGTATTTCGCTGGTCCAAAGTGTGTAGTGTGAAATTTGATCGCATACCGCTTGCGAATGAGAAAACGAACATAATTTTATAACAATATTCAGTAATGCAATGATCACATAGGTTCTATGTCGATCTACAGGCTACCAGATTTTTCAGCCATGGAGCTTTGCTGGGTACCGAGAATTGTGAAGTTATTTCTAGCCTGTGTAATATACACACGCACGCACGCACGCACGCACGCACGCACGCACGCACGCACGCACGCACGCACGCACGCACGCACGCACGCACGCATGCACACATACTTATACATACCAACCTGTTAATAAGTTTATCTGTTTATCACTGACATTTCGCTAGATATAAAAAAAACAATCGTCCTGTGTTTGAGTGCGACTTGACTTGTGACTCAAAGGGTGAACGATAGTAACTTGACTTGACTTGTGACTCGAACGGTGAACGCTAGTGACTTGACTTGACTTGGAATTCAGAGAGATAACTCAAAACTTGACTTGGACATGGTGGTCATTGAGACTTGATTTGACTTGCAGGTCATTGACTTGTGACTTGACTTGACAACTGGTGACTTGGCAGCACGTCTGACATACATACATACGTGTGTGTGTGTGTGTGTGTGTGTGTGTGTGTGTGTGTGTGTGTGTGTGTGTGTGTGTGTGTGTGTGTGTGTGTGTGTGTGTGTGTGTGTGTGTGTGTGTATATGTGTGTGTGTGTGTGTGTGTGTGTGTGTGTGTGTGTGTGTGTGTGTGTGTGTGTGTGTGTGTGTGTGTATGTATATATATATATATATATATATATATATATATATATGTATATATGTATATATATACATATATATATATATATATATATATATATATATATATATATATATATATATATATATATATATATATATATATATATATATGTATATATATGTATATATATATATATGTATATATATGTATATATATGTATATATATGTATATATATGTATATATGTATATATATATATATATATATATATGTATATATATATATATATATATATATATATATATATATATATATATATATATATATATATATATGTAACAGCAGCATACGCGGACCATTTATCCAATATTTGCCGCGTTACGCAGACCGCTGTTTTAAGCAGTTATTTCACAACTAATACGTTTGAGTTTACCATTATCATTGATAGTGGACATAGTTTAGCCGAAAATGAAATAGCACATGTAATTATTTCAAAAATAAATAACATTTTCTGCGATTTTGAGCATGTTTTCTCCAGAGCCTTGTATATTTTGAAGTGCCAAATTTGTCGCGTACGGCAGACCGGGTAAAAATGCTTATAACTTAATATTCGTGCTATATATTGAATGAAGGGTCACCGTTTCGTGCTTATTATGTAATATGCTTCGAAGCAGTGTACAATGTTTTATTATAATGTGTAAATTAAGCATTATGCGTTTTTGTGTTTGTTCTTTGCCTCCGACTTCGCGTCTTCGGCTTCGACTTGGCGTTCGTGTCGCAAAAATTCGCTAGATACTCAGTACTATATATAGTTGAAAGTGATGCGCGTACTGAAGTTTGCTGAAAACACGTGTTCAACTAATTTGAATAATGTGTGTTTAATTAATGATGTGTAGTTCGATTACTTTGACAAATGTTATTTGTCGTAAATCGACATCGCGAAACGACTTCCGGCATTGGATGGTGTCTGTGAAATGCGTCGTTGCCTGTTGGATGTGTATTCGTAAGTATTTCACTCAAAATCAACTTTACTAATACTTTGTCCATACTCAATGGATTGACATTTGTTTTTTGTTAGGGTAATTGTAATGACTTTCTGTCATGTAACTACAACATGTAGTTTATTCTGGTTCCGAGATAATGCCATAATTATAATTGTCAATTAAATTGATCTATTTCAAGTATTTACAACATGTAGTCAACTAAGGTTCTGACATGATGCCGTAATTGTAATTGATTTCTTACAGTGTAATTAAAAATCACATTAATTATGTCATATATGATTTCGAAATAATTTGTCAACAAAATATACTATTTTAGTAATCATATATACACTGAATTTACTTAAATGTGTGTTTCAATCAGAAGATATGGTTAAAATAAAATGCATTGTCCAAATAATGTCCACTTTGAATATCATGCAACATGAGTTACAGCTAAATTATATAATAAATATATATTTATTTACATGTCTATTATATGGTAGTCAAACTACATTAATATCAGTAACCTTATGGGTAAAAATTTTTGTTTTAAACATGCTGAAGACGTATTTTGTAAATTTAATCACATTGTTGATGGTTGAAAATTTGTTGCCGCCTTATCACCTATACACATTTTTATTGTGTGTGCACACTCAACTTATTGTAAATGCTTTCAGCAAACATACTACACATAATAAGTTATAACAGTCGTTACAACCAATGCCGTTTTAGCAAGTATTCTTATACGTATCATATCTTTACAGCCCTACATTTGTCGTAGACCTGGAAACTCATTTAATAATAAAATTAATTTGTTGTTTTAATTCACATTATTTATTTTTCAGTTGCTGCTAGCCATCAGAAAAGCCAGCAGGACGTAAAGGTATATTGTCATATTATTAACTAGTGTAACAAATATGACACATAGATACTGTGGCAGATATGATCCTTTACTTTACCAAAACAGTTGTGTGCATAATGATACTCATCTCAAATATGCACTGAGTATAACTTGGTATAACTAATTGGCAACATCATTATCTAAGAATATAAAACTCAAAGCTACGAATAAATATTATTAAAATATCCAATCACATTTAACTTTTTTATAATTATAATTTTGAGATATTAAAAAAAATTTGTTTAATCCATTTTTGTTGTCTATCATAAATCACGCTACTTGGGGTCTTTTTAGCAATCAATGAAATATGAATCAGTAATTAATATTATGGACACCTTGTAAATATGTTAATATTGGTGAGGTAATACAACGCTTCCAAATGAACATATCACTACACGTCTGTCAATTTTAACATTTGTTCTTTTTGATAATAAGAACTGTGCACTTTGTCGTACATTATGTTTTTTATCCATTAATCCACTGGCATGGAAAACTTGGTAGTGTATAGTATAGTGCAATTTCTAACATTTGTATTGTTTTGTAGAACAAGAATTGTGCACATTCTCATTTTACACTTGAATCAGTGGAAACCCTCAACATGCTATAAACAGGCCACTCTTAAAATGGTCGATCACATCAATTGGTTTGAAGTATGTTTAATCAAGATTAACCACAGACTTATGCCATAGAAATCTGTACAGTACAGGGGTAGGCATCAAACATTCCTATTCCTATAGTTTCCTTTCTCAGCATGTGCTAGAACCAAACAAGGGAGAGAGTGTATTAGATATAGCTTTGTCCTTACTAAATGAATTAATTGAAAAAGTTAAGATATATATATAAGGACATGTTACATCAAAATAAAATAAAATAAGAAACAAATAATAAAAAGCAGTACAGGAGAAACTTCCACAAAGGTAGATAACGATATGAGAAACTATTTAGCAAAGATAGACTGGAATAACACACTGAATAATAAGACAGCAATAGAATACTGAAATATTTTAAAACGTGAAATTGAGTGCATCATTGATTTGTTGGTAAGTTTTAATTATGGAGCAACACCTTTGTGAACTCAGAAAAAATAATTTAGGGGACATTTTCAATGGAACAAAACCCAGTGTGGCTACATTTAAAAAAATCATGAAATCAGTCTTACTTTAAGGATAATGGTATGTATTTTGTGTGCCAAATTTCATGATCCATTCAGAATTCCTGGTGATTTAATTCTTCAGTGATACATGATTTTTGCACTCACAAGGTATTCACGAGTACATAACCAAGTGCTACACCACAATGTCAATATGATTCCTGATTCTTCAAACTACTGTAATATCAATACTATTGATATATTGGTTATGTGTGCTAACTTTCATCTCTAATAGGACATTTCTTCATGCATTATGAACTCTAATATTCAATAATAGGTCATTCCACATCAAATCGCTGGATGGTCCATACATTGTATTTTCAGAAGTTCAGATCTCTTCAGGATTTTTATCAGATATTCCCCAAATACCCAAATTGAACAAATCTAATTTTAGCTTTCTGGTCCTAGTAGTTTCGGAAATGTAGGCATATTAAATGAAACTGGTCTCACTTTAAAGGTATGATATGTAATTTATGTGTGACAAATTTAATCGATGGTGCACGGTTTTAAAGGGGAACTGAAGCAATTTTGTGTTTTGCCGTATATTTAAATATATATTATCTAACTATGCATTAATGGTGACAGATACCTGCTAATTTGTGAGATAAACTGAAAAACTGATTTTGTTCGAGACAAAAATCGACAAAATACATCACTGCGTATCGCCATCTTGTTGTCGAAACGAGTGGTTTGAGTCGCGTATATCTAATCAATGTAAATTTTCGATTTTTTGCGATTTATTTCGTAAATAGGCATTCTGGAGCGAAAAAAAAGATATGGGTCTCTGTTATATATACAAGTGTTTACAAACGTCAACAAAATAGCGTTTTTGTTCGTTCCAAATAAAAAAAGTTAAAGAAATTACAACAAAACACGCAAAAAATCGTCGAAAACGCCACACTTCTCGAACACACGAGACGCTAACCAACGAGAATATGCGATAACGGAATACCGGAACTATTTTTTACTTGTTGACAAGATGGATGCATCGCTTGTGACAGTTTTACCAGATCTGCTACTAGCGATTAGTGGTTTACTGAACTTCCGTAATAGTTGTCTATCTTTGGAGAAATGGAAACCACAGACGAAGAGTCTAGTTCGACAGGCCACACGGAAACAACGGTTGACAGTCGTAAAGTGTCACCGAGTGTGCGAGTCACGCTCCAGACTCCAGGTCGGCTTCGCCTTTGTTGACGTTGGATTCAGGAAAAATTACAACAGCGCTTTGACTGTCAACGAATCCTGACTAGGTAATGTGATGTGGTGAACCTGTGGAAATTACGTCCCGATGTCTGCGCACGTTTACGTTGAGTCATCATGCTGCGCCGAGGAAGCTACCATGCCTAGGGCTAGGCTATGGCTATGCAGCACCGTGTGCCCGATCGCGTTGGTGCTTCCATCACCGTACGAAGGCGAAGACGATGATTTTGTACTGATATGCACAAACAGAGCGGTGCTAGATGTTGGTCTGCTGTCACTGCATGATTTGCGTGCCGACTCATTGATTCGCCCTATAGCTAGCAGGTCAGTAATTCAATTGTTATCGAATCATTGCCATTTTAATAATCATATTTTTTCTGCATATTTCTTTTACCTAGCCCGAGGGCGAGGTCTGAACTACAATGGCAATGCAAGCAGGCTCTTCTCTTTATTTTGTATCTAATCTAATGAAGTGTACCGTGACTGTATTTTAATATTGTGTTTGATTTTGTGTTGAATAACATTGATGACAATAATAACATGAGGGTTTATTTAATTCATTATGTGAATATATATATATTCTTAGATGTTACCATAATTGTGATTGTAATAATGGTTGTAATCATGACTACATTAGTAATTGTGATTGCAATAATTACTGTAATCATGATTATTAATATTCGTACTTGTAATCACCCCTCTCTGTAGCACACCACAACACCTTGTTGTTTGGTGCAATGTAATCATTTAAATAACAATAATTAACTACTGACAGTATGTAATGTTCACAGTTTTGCAACTATTATGGTAATTATGGAATTAGTGCTATCAACTAACCCTGACAAATTATATTTCAGGCTCAGGAAAGGCAAGACAAGTAATCCCATCCTGCAATGTGGGAAGGATCTGTGATGTCTATTCTGAACCGAATTGAATTGATGGAAAGTTTAGCTATGGAGATTGACCTGACACAGGTGAGTGTACTGATAGTCTGATATAGACAAATTGTGAGGCACCCACAGTATGCAGCAGGTCGAAAAACAACCTGGAAAACTACAAAAATTCCCACTAAAATATTAATAACTGAATGATGTGAAGGCCTCCTTATCCATATTCCACTTCTGTCAACAAAAATGTTACCTGCAGCATCTTGCATGTCACTACACACAATTTCATTTATATTGAGACCAACATAAAATATACCAACAGTTTATTCACATAGAAAAACAATTACCAAAGAAATAAGGCTAACTAGAACGACTGAAACCATTGACTAAAAACAGTGACTTCTAACACAGGGAAATACAACCTGGAACATGGATATCACAGTTACACACATCATTATTATGCCACAACATATCAAATATACTGGTAGTTTAGCTTAGGAAATAATTAATCTTATAAAGCCAAGGCATTTAACTGTTTCACCATCATCATCTGTACCAATGGCAATAGACTACTTGTTTTGATTGGACAGTAAATGTACACCAATCATGTGTAACAATATTACTTGTTCTGACTGACAGTAAGCGTACACCAATCATGCATACCAATACACTACTTGTTCCTACCAACAGTAAATGTACACCAATGATCTCATTCTGGAATCTGCACCATTTCACTACGTCTTCTGACAGTAAATGTACACCAATCATGTGTATCAATATACTACTTGTTCTGACTGAATCTACTACTTGTTCCTACCGACAGCAAATGTAAACCAAGCGTCTCATTCTCTACCAACTACACTACTTGTACTGACAGTAAATGTACACCAATCATATGTATCAATACATTACTTGTTCTGACTGATAGTACTTGCACACCAACCATCTGTTCCAATAAACTACTGGCACTAAATATACACCAATATACTACTTATTCTGACTGATAGTACACATACACCTAACATATTCAATTCACCTTTCACTTATCCAGGGGTAGAAATCAGCACCCTTTCCTCTGACAGACACCCCAGTATCCGAAAGACCTTGGCTGATAGATCAGACATGAGTACAACCTGTGTCACAGTTTATGGCTGTTTGGTGTGTGGCAGGTGCAGAAAAGTGACATAAGTTTTCTCACGAATGACAAACTTCTTCTCTTTCTCATAGGTGTCGGAGCTGCTTGAGTCACCCTCGGTTATGTCGCTGTTATCACATAGTGTGCATCATCTGCACCAATGTCTTTGTTCTCACTGAATCTGATGGAAGCTTCACATAGGAGTAGTTCATTGGTGCAATAATGTCATCGTGACTACAGCAGTATTCGCGAAGTGTCGCACTTGAAATATCATTACCGGATCGATTTGCATTTCAACATCAGTTGTATGTGGTGCCACAGCAGTAGTAGCAGTGATGGCACTAAAGGTGACATCCGTAATGTAAAGATTGACGGCATCACCCGTAGCGCTGGATGCTTCAAAACTAGTACCTGTACTTATGCGAACCAATGGTGAATCCTTCATCTGAAAAGATTACACATACGGTGACTTGAAAATTTTACAAAATTCACCTTTTGCATAATAAAAGTGAATCACAATGTGAGAAACTTTCCCTTGTATATATTATTTTTAGAATATAAGAGTGCCAGTGTCATAGAATGTATAAAGTAATCAACCACAGGGAAAAGCATTTTCCCTATGGAGCCATGTTAATTCAACCAATGGGTCTTTCACTGATCTCTTAATGTTTTTAATGAATCTGTTTGGTCAGTTTGATGAATGCCACTGGTAACATAACCAAACGCATGTAACCAAAATTGTAGCATCTTAGCTGAAATGTGCATTATATTATCTAATCAACATTGCACTGTTTTCAATGGGCCAGGAGGTCAAAATTCTATAAGGGTCCAAATTCCATAACAAAATATGGACCCATAGGTTCACTTTCTATGGGGTTCCTTATTTTATATCTGACACTCGAGTTAGATAACATAATGCATGAATATTGTTATTGGACCAAATGCAGATCTATGTTTGTGACATCTTTATCTTATAAATGCTGCACGCACACACACATACCTGCCCACACGTATATAATATATATATATATATATATATATATATATATATATATATATATATATATATATATATATATATGTGTGTGTGTATATATGTATATATATAATTATTAGGTATTATACTGAAAGCATCTGCTAGATAGTATGGTGCATGGACAAAAGCCCCACAGACATAAGCTTGTTTCAATTCAATTATACTGTTCATGACTGTTGCTGTAGTACACAGAGACAAGATATTGTCATGAATATACTTCAGGCATGTGGTCAATTCCATTCCGAATTGGAACTGGCCCTCAATTCCAGTTCGAATTGGAATTGACTTTAAAAAAAAATTTAATTGAATTTTTTTCAAAAAATTATTTTTGGGAATTGGAATTGATTTTGTTGGAATTATTGACTTGATACTGTTAATATTTACCCTTATATTTATTTATATTACTTTTAAAATCATATTTGTCTGCTATTAGCATGTCACCCTGAATCTGGTAACAGCCAGGAAGTTGTCAACATTACAGCATAGACACTGTCTACTCTGGTATTGAAACATTGTGACCAAGAACAATATAATCAAGCATTTGCATCAAAAAGAGATATGCCCTTATCAGATATCTGTCAATTCTATTTTTAAACATATTCACACTACTAGCATTAACACAATCATTTGGCAGTTTGTTCCATTCATTTATCACCCTCTGTGAGAAAGAGTAGTTTCTCATGTCCAACCTACACTGCTCCTTAACTAATGCTGCTTTGTGTCCTCTGGTTCTACTGCCTTCTTTAAGTTTGAAGAACATATTCCTATCAACATCCTCATAATCGTTCACTATCTTAAACACTTCTATTTGGTCTCCTCTTAGTCTCCTGGTCTCTAGTGTTGTCAAACCACATTGTAATAAGCGACTTTCGTAACTAAGGTCTCTTAATTCTGGAATCATTTTAGTTGCTCTTCGTTGTATTCTTTCTAGCTTATCTATGTCTTTTTTACGATATGGCCTTCATGCTTGAATACGATATTCCAAATGTGGTCTAACTATTGCTTTATACAGGAGTACAATTAGATGTTTCTCCTTATACGTGATAGTTCTCCTAATTAGCCCTAGAAATTGATTTCCTTTCGAAGCAGCAATCCCACATTGCTCTGAAACTTTCATGTCAGCATTAAATGTTACTCCTAAATCCTTTTCTTGTGTGGTTCTAACTAGTACAGCATCCCTCATTTTATATTCCTCGTCCATATTTCCATGTCCTATGTGTATACATTTACACATAGGACATACATTCCCAAAATTGAATAACATTTGCCATTTTCTGACCATTTAACAATTTTTTCTAGATCATCCTGTAAACTTTGTTTATCTGTATCATTAGTAACCTTTCTGAATACTTTTGTGTCATCTGCAAATTTGAGTACTTTGCTAGATATGTCATCCTCCAAATCATTTATATATATATATTAAAAACAGTATAGGGCCTAATACTGATCCCTGTGGTACCTCTCTCAAAACAGATTTCCAGTTTGAAATCTCACCATCTACTATTACTCTCTGTCTTCTGTGTGTAAGCCACTTTTCTATCCAGTTGATTACATAATTGCCTATACCATGGGCTTTTAGTTTAAGTAACAATCTTTGATGTGGCACTTTATCGAAAGCTTTCTGAAAATCTAAGTAGACAACTGGTGACCCGTCATCTACCCACTTTGTAATTTCTTCTAAAAACATAAGAAATTGGTTAGGCATGACCTTGCTTTTAGGAAGCCTACCCCACTTGAATGCAGCCCCTTGTTTATCCAAGCCTAATGTTCAGCCCACAAGTTTCCCATAATAAACATGTCACTGGTCATCTGTACAATGCTGTTACATGTGGCTGTAGGGTTTGCCCTTTGTAGTAATTAAAAATGTCCCCATGGAGAATACATGTTGGAGATTAGGATGTTGAAGACTCACTTTCCAGTAAATTTATGATACCACCACTGATAGCGATATAAATCTGACTCCTAGCATATTTGCTCCCCGGACATCTGCCCCTTTTTTCTATGATAGTTGACAAGTGAAAATCAGTTTGCAGTTTTATCATTATTGCTACAATAACATAACATTCAATGACAAGTCAAAGTCACTTTAGCCTAATGCAATGGCCTATCCCCTGGAGTGTGTATGAGATGTTCTTGTCACCAGTTGTCTTCCAGGTATCATTGATAGTCAGATAAGTGGTGGAAGATGGGTTCTTGGGGTGATGCTTCCACAAACAGTGGTGGACAGTAGCGAGTCAGAGATCAGCTGGTTTGGAGTGCCCCTGGTATTAGCTGCCTTAGTTTTCAGGTCCTCACCGACCTTGGCAGCTTCTATCGGTGCCGTGTCACCATCATGGTTGCAGGCAGTCTTGTTGATCGCATTCTGGATCTGGAGATCAGATCAGTGACCACAGCACCCTTGCATGATCAGGATCGCGCTGGCTTCACTCCCATTGAAGAGTAATCTTGTTGGTCCCCCTTCTTGGTGTAGGAATGACACTCAAAACATAGCTTCTGACCTCCTCAGATGCTAGTAGTAATTTCCATGGTGAAGTTATAAGTGAATTCTGACAACTCTGGCTTGTGCATCCAGTTTTATAGGAAAATGGAGTCACTCCAACTCTCCATGGTAAATGCAATTCAAAAGAAACCTTGTTGAGATGGCTTCTTTCAAATATCCTCAATTGTCCTAACAGGTCCAGGTCCTAATGTCACTGGCTTCTTCCACAATTGCAATAAAGATAATCGTTTGATTACAGGATCACCTCCAACTATATAAAGTCATTTACTTGGCTGATCTGGCACAAAGAACATTAATTGCAATTAGGGTAATATATATCTTGAATTCATGTCCAGAAATAAAAAATAAGTTAAAAAACATTTCTTAAAAAACTTACAAATAATCCAGAGGCTACGGACAGGGGGCAAATGTCCAGATTTTGAATAAGGCAAGGGGCTAATGTCTGGGGGCAAGTGACAAAGGGGCAAATGTCCTGGAGGGGGCAAATGACCTGGACCCGATATATATGTGTGTGTGTGTGTGTGTGTGTGTGTGTGTGTGTGTGTGTGTGTGTGTGTGTGTGTGTGTGTGTGTGTGTGTGTGTGTGTGTGTGTGTGTGTGTGTGTGTGTGTGTGTGTGTGTGTGTGTGTGTGTGTGTGTGTGTGTGTGTGTGTGTGTGTGTGTGTGTGTGTGTGTGTGTGTGTGTGTGTGTGTGTGTGTGTGTGTGTGTGTGTGTGTGTGTGTGTGTGTGTGTGTGTGTGTGTGTGTGTGTGTGTGTGTGTGTGTGTGTGTGTGTGTGTGTGTGTGTGTGTGTGTGTGTGTGTGTGTGTGTGTGTGTGTGTGTGTGTGTGTGTGTGTGTGTGTGTGTGTGTGTGTGTGTGTGTGTGTGTGTGTGTGTGTGTGTGTGTGTGTGTGTGTGTGTGTGTGTGTGTGTGTGTGTGTGTGTGTGTGTGTGTGTGTGTGTGTGTGTGTGTGTGTGTGTGTGTGTGTGTGTGTGTGTGTGTGTGTGTGTGTGTGTGTGTGTGTGTGTGTGTGTGTGTGTGTGTGTGTGTGTGTGTGTGTGTGTGTGTGTGTGTGTGTGTGTGTGTGTGTGTGTGTGTGTGTGTGTGTGTGTGTGTGTGTGTGTGTGTGTGTGTGTGTGTGTGTGTGTGTGTGTGTGTGTGTGTGTGTGTGTGTGTGTGTGTGTGTGTGTGTGTGTGTGTGTGTGTGTGTGTGTGTGTGTGTGTGTGTGTGTGTGTGTGTGTGTGTGTGTGTGTGTGTGTGTGTGTGTGTGTGTGTGTGTGTGTGTGTGTGTGTGTGTGTGTGTGTGTGTGTGTGTGTGTGTGTGTGTGTGTGTGTGTGTGTGTGTGTGTGTGTGTGTGTGTGTGTGTGTGTGTGTGTGTGTGTGTGTGTGTGTGTGTGTGTGTGTGTGTGTGTGTGTGTGTGTGTGTGTGTGTGTGTGTGTGTGTGTGTGTGTGTGTGTGTGTGTGTGTGTGTGTGTGTGTGTGTGTGTGTGTGTGTGTGTGTGTGTGTGTGTGTGTGTGTGTGTGTGTGTGTGTGTGTGTGTGTGTGTGTGTGTGTGTGTGTGTGTGTGTGTGTGTGTGTGTGTGTGTGTGTGTGTGTGTGTGTGTGTGTGTGTGTGTGTGTGTGTGTGTGTGTGTGTGTGTGTGTGTGTGTGTGTGTGTGTGTGTGTGTGTGTGTGTGTGTGTGTGTGTGTGTGTGTGTGTGTGTGTGTGTGTGTGTGTGTGTGTGTGTGTGTGTGTGTGTGTGTGTGTGTGTGTGTGTGTGTGTGTGTGTGTGTTTAACGAACAATAATTTTGTAATCATATCTAACTAAATATGATTGTGCACACATGACAAATAAAACTGTGTTAAAACGAATTGGATTTGAATTTTTCTTTAGCCTAGGATTTTAACAGTTGGAATTGATTTTTTGCAAGGCGGAATTAGAAATGATTTTTTGGAATTGACAAAACAGAATTGACCCCCATGCCTGATAGACTTCCTTCATATGTATAGCTTGTACTAATACTATTGTGGGTTGCCGATAGTTGCCCCCCCCCCCACGATATTCATTACAGTGTTATCAGTCGACTCAGAATAAAATGTAATTAATACATCTCTTTATGAACTTCCGGTTATTACATGTGGGGTTTAATCTGATCAATAAAGCAAATTAATTTTATATAATTTTGCCTTATTGTCAAGTCACAAGAATTCAGACAGAAATTGTAAAGTGTCATTATAGAAAGCAGACATGTAATCTGACAGTGTTCAACTGGGTAGATGACGATGCCTTAGTTAGTTTCCTCTCCAGCTAGACATTGCATGGGTGAAATACATTTTATTAAATATTTAAATACTTTTAAAAAGTTTGTGTAACTGCATTTGCACTTAATCACAATGAAAGTATTTGTATATTTAAATATTTCCATAAAGAATTTGAAATGTAAACAGCAACAGCAGGCTTCTGTTGCGCTATAGTCTATACTGTCTTTTGGTGTGTTTCTTCCATGCATCTACCCCCTTAGCCTTAGCCTTACGCTTGCTGCTTGGTCTCTAGGCATTTAAAACACTGGAGTATGAGACTTATTATGACTGTCAATAAATAATATCAAATTATTTTCTTGAATAATTTTGCCTAGTACATACGCCATGGCCCATGTTATAAGGCTGCAGTATATCCTGTAGCACTTATTGAGTTATTGTTATTCTTTTGAGTACGGCCACGTATTGTCTATTGACGGTACGTCTGATCACGTCGAAAATAAATCGGCGGATAGGAAAACACTCGTAATTATATCAAACTATTAACACTTACTCGCACTTTATTGTATTCATACATTTCGATTTACTGTGGGTTATATATATGCTAACGTTGAAGCACATATGTGCTTATTGGGGTGGAACTATATTGTAATCGTAGTGATAAGTCACAATGGTAACGGTAATCCAATTTACTAACCTGGTTTCGGCTCGTCGCTTCCTGCGCATCGCTCTGCCCTTTGATATCTGACGTTTCCTTGTCGCAGAATAGTCTGTAGATGCATGGTCATATGCGGAAAAAAAATCTAAGATGGAACGGTGTCTTTGACCAAGAATGACATCTTGATGCTCTCCGTCTGTCCATGCTCATCACAGTCTTTTGTCGGAAAAGTGGTCACTCGCAGTGCCTGCGGCTGGCGGACACGGCAATTTCCGCATTTGCAACCACCTTTTCCGCTGCAAATTCTTCCTCGGAAGTCGATCAAAAGTTTTTTCCTTGCATTTGTAGTACTAGTTGATATATCCAGGAGCCATCCAGTGTACACCAGTTTTCTTTTTATTCGATTTTCCATGCGTTTCGGCCGTTGTTCCGAGAGGTTTTTACTGTGTGAACGCCGTGCCAGGAGCTCGTACTCAAACCACTCTGCCGCTGAGCCCCCCGCAGAGCAATATGGCGCCGCCCAGCGAAGATAATGGCAAAGTTTAAAAGGATATTACAAAATTACCGTGGCGTTGCGCCCATCATATAAGGGTGATATATACTGTAAATGGTATGTTATTATGTTTGGGCTATGGTTGTTCGAGTGCTTCACCCCCCCTTTAACACCCACAAACCATTCACGTGCACATACCACAGTGTTGATATAATTCATGATTCTTCAAACTGGTGTCGTCTCAATGCTATTAATATACGTGTCCTCACTGTTATCTTAATGATGATCTTTTTCTGTCAACAATGGATTTTACATTAAATCACTGGATAGTCCAGACTCTGTGTCTTCAGATCTCTTCAATATTTATACAAGATATTCACCAAATGTCACATGTTAGCTTCCTACTCTTAGGAGCTTCTGAGAAAACAATATTTTATGACCTTGGATATCCGTTAATGTAATTTTAGGAAAGTTTGAGGTCTGATAACTAAGTAGGGCTAGAGCCTTGAAAATGTAAATGTTTACTCTCATATAGATACCTCCTTTGCTTTCATTTTAATGTGTCAGATGGTTTTGCATCTGAAGTCTGGGAAAGTTTGTAAAATCACATTTGCCATTTTGCGAGATACCATCTGTGAAACATATTTTATTTAAAGAAATTTTCTGGTGAAAACAACATTTCTGTACAAGAAACTACACATCCTATGCTATAAAAGGGAGTAATTCATGTTCCAACATATTTGATGAATTGTGTATAAAAAATCAGGCTCGCAAGTGGTGTTTCAATTTCGAGAAAGCATAACTACAGTATTTACCATCCAAAATTCAAATTATATATTTATACACACTGATAAATCATGAAATGTTCTGGAGTTACCATGTACATAAGTGTTAATTTGTAGCCTTTATACACGGTACTAAACAGCAACTGTGATTTTACAAATATTCCAGGCTCTGGATGCACAACTATCTGATTTAATTATAAATACAGTCAATTTAACCATAAGTTGATATTTTATCTATGATTTAACAAGATTTAGCAATATTAGCCATCCAAGCCAAAGGCCCAGATGGCAAGTGGACAAGGAAGCCATATTGATAGTCCAACAATATTCGCCCTCCTGAGATATCTGCCAACATTGTTTTTAGACATATTCATGCTGCTAGCAGTTATACAATCTGTAGACAATTTGTTCCATTAATTTATTGTCCTCTGTATGAAAGAGTACTTCCTGATTTCAAATCTACACTGATCCTTTACTAATTTTACCTCATGTCCTCTAGTTCTGCTATCTTTCTTGAGTGAAAAAAACATATTTCTATCAATATTTCATGCCCATTAAATATCTTAAAAACTTCAATATGATCTCCTCTTAACCTCCTTGTCTCTAGAGTTGCTAAACCACATTCTTTCAGGCGTTCTTCATAGCTAAGGTCTCTCAGTCCTGGAGTAATTTTAGTTGCTCTCCTCTGTATGTGTTCAAGCGTATCTATATCCTTCTTACGATATGGTCTCCATGCTTGTATACAGTATTCTAAACGAGGTCTAACTACTGCTTTATACATAGGTAAAATTACCTTTTTTTGTATGTTATGTTTCTCCTAATCAACCCAAGAATTTTATTACCCTTTGAAGCTGCAATACCATACTGCTCTGAAACTTTCATATCAGCGCTTATTGTAACTAATAAGTCCTTTTTTTCTAGTAGTAGTACCCATAACAGTATCTCCCATTTTATACTTAACACCCAAGTTCTCATGTCCTGTATGTAGCCATTTGCATTTCCAAAAACTGAACATCTGCCATTTCTCAAACCATTTAACTACTCTGTCTGGATCATTTTGTAAATGTTGTTTAACACCACCCGTGTTAACCTTTCTAAACACTTGTGTCATCCCCAAATTTCAGTACATTACTTGTTATATTGTCATCTAAGTCATTGATATAATAAAGAATAATAAAAGTCCTAATCCTGATCCTTGTGGTAACCCACTTAAAACTTATTTCTAGAAACTTCTCCATCTACTACAACATGCTGTCTTCTGTCAGTCAGCCATTGTTCTATCCAGTCAATTATGCCATCCCTGATACTTTATCTGGAATTCTAAGTAGATAATATCTAATGGCTATCCCTCATATATCCACTTGGTGATTTCTTCAAAAAACAACATATTTGTTAAACATGATCTCGCTTTTAGGAATCCATGTTGAGATGAATTTAATAATTTATGCCTAACAAGGAATTCCACCATATGGTCTTTAATTAACCTTTCTAATAATTTACAAATTACTGACTTTAAACTCACTTGCCTGTAATTATCTGACTTATTTCTTAAATATAGTCTTTAATTAACCTTTCTAATAATTTACAAATTACTGACTTTAAACTCACTTGCCTGTAATTATCTGACTTATTTCTTAAATCTTTTTTAAATAATTGTATGATGTTTGCTTCTTTCCATTCAAATGGAACAACTCCCTCTTTTAATGACAAGTTAAACACTCTTGCAAGTGATATACTGATTTGACATACTGTTTCCATTAGTAGTTTTGGAGGAATTCCATCCACTCCCGGTGATTTAGTATCCTTCATTTCCTTTATTTTCTTAACTACCATTTCTGGAGTTTCGATTAACGGCCCTAAATAGTCAGATTTACCCTCCTGAAATTTAGCATCTGGAACTGGTAGCTCTTCCATTGGATCCCTTCCATCACATTCTGTCCTGCAGCCTTGTCACCTGGCAGACTGTTATCATTCTCTCTCTCACCCATCAACCGGTCACCTTTCCCTCAATTTTGGGGTTAAGAACTGCTGTACTAGAAGGTCACAACATTATTAATCTCAGAAACTACTAGGAAGTAGGAAGCTAAAATTTGAGATTTATTCAATTGGGTATTTGTGGAATATCTGGTAAAAATAGTGAACATTGTGCTCACAAAAAGGAAACAATTCCTTTGACGTGCCAGTAACGAGTAGGCCAAGTGGATAAATCCATGAGTAGGCAAAGATAATGTAGGTCTTAATTGGTCAGAAGACAAACTGAGAAACCCCTAATTAGCCAGAATTGGGATTATCTTAATTCATGGTAATGTAACTAAAAATATTTGTAGTTAATTGTTCCTTGTCTGATATACACACACTACACACAGCCTCAAATTCAAAACAACACTTGCACTGACAATTTGTTGTCCTCTAGTTAAATTTTTTAACGTAGTGTTTGTACATTTTAGTTGCATCACCTAATTATGATATTATCTCAACAATGTGCAGTTATGCCCATTTTGTGGAATTACCTCTGCTTTTGAGGTATTTTCTAGAGTGTTATTGTAAGGTGGCAGTAATGTGGTTTTCTCAAGTGTCATGAATACAACATTGTATTAATTAGCATGACTCATATTTAAAACCTTAGTTCTTAGCCAGTCACTGGGTTCAAATAGCAAATTATCTATTGTAAGGTGGCAGTAATGTGGTTTTCTCAAGTGTCATTGAATACAACAATGTATTAATTAGCATGAGTCATCTTTAAAACCTTAGTTCTAAGCCAGTCACTGGGTTCAAATAGCAAATTATCTATGCATATTTTATATTTGAATGTTTTCATTTGTAAAATAAAACACATGTGAACACAGTAATAAATTTTTTAAGTAGATGATATATTTTTCATTTTATATTACAGTGTCGCTGCAGCAGATGAACTTTGGGATGAGGAAACACATTGTGTTCAACTCTTGTTTGAAGACCGTTCTCACAGTGTGTATGTAGCATGTAGAGATCCCAGCTTCAACGCATTGAATACGATTGTGGGTACACTCGCTGTGAGAGAGCAAGCTTTCACGTACATGATCTTATATGGGCAAGGCAGCAGAGAACTGGAAACGTACCTACAGACAAGTGACAATCAAGTGACAATTTCACAGAATTTTAACAAATATCAATTAAATCTATTTATGTTAATTTCATAATAAACATATTGTATTTACTAAACATTCTATTATAAATTTGCATAGAATATCATCTTGTTATGATATGTGTAATTTCGAAAGATAAGCAGATGCTGAGCTGCCCTGAGAGGATTTTGTTAGTCATCTCATGCTGATGACATTGCAATGCTTGTTCCATAAACTAAGGGGATGAGATTGTTATATGTTTCTTATACTCAAGGATGTGACAGTGACAATGATATACTCTTTAATAGAGTAAGGTCTCGGATAATGTTCTATGATTGATATTTAGCTTGGTGATGTAGTATTGAATGGACATAATTTGTGATGAAAATTATATCAAATACAAAGAAGTCTTTAGTGGAGATGTAATATTGTTTCTACTCAGGCAATTCAACTTCTGTACAACGAAGGTGAAGAACAAGCTCTTTGCAACTTAAATATATTGCAGTAAATTCCATACAGTATATTTTTGTTTTGTTTTGCTAATTATAGAAAATCCAGTTGTGCAGCTTTTTATCATTTCTTATTACATTGCATTTAGCATTTTGCACAGCCTACCTAGATGAAATGTAGTGCTAGTCTTATGCTTGCTATCTAAGCATTGATTGTTGTAATATTCAGATTATAAAAAAGTATTAGTGCAAGCTGTTTTTTAATGCAGGATATCTGCATCCACAAACAACTTTGTTGAAAGTACTGGAAATAGGTATGAGTACAACTCTGTACTTTGCATGAAATGGGTACTTGCAGTTTATACACTCTTGTAATCTAGTACAGTGTAGTATTATTATGTTTTATTGTTATGTTGACATGATGTATATTCCTGTACTGTTTTGTATGAAATAAAACTGATTGAATTGATGACTGGTTGAAGTGATTAAAAATAATACGGCTCTTCAATATATTACTTCATAAATTCCCTACTACTGTAATTGGTGGTACTAAAACATGGATTAAATGGTGCTCTGTTTGTTTTTAAATGCTGTTTGTGTCCTAATAATTGGTGAGAGGTTGGGCCTCAAAATACGAGGGAGATGGGATGTTGTTACCCCAGCCACATCCCCTCCTGACCACCTCAAGACAACTGAAATTGGATTGTGTAGACCTGTAGTATTCATGCATACCATGTATCTGGAATAAAAAGATTTTCAATGAAAGAACAAACTAGCATTTTTACCAGGATGATTTATTAAAACAACAGTAGCACCATTAAAATAATTGTGGGTATTCATTTGTTAAAACATAACAGTAAAATGCGAATGACAATGCCATGGTGGTTTACAAATTCAGTAACATGGGTTCATAGGCTAGGCATGGTGTTTATACACATCATTTTGCACAAGCTAACACGCTTACTAGCCAGTTTTGATATTTATTACCACTACTTAACTTTATGAATTATGCAAAATTTAATGTAAACGAAATAAAAAAATATCACTGGTATACTTGACAAACCCTCCCAGATGTGTTGTTAAACTCCCAAAAAAGAAAAAAATCCCGGATTGTAGGTTTTGTGTGCAGTTTAAAGTTTCTGGTGAGCCTCAATGAGAGGAACAATTGGATTTTCCAAGAGGGTGCAGTTGGAAGTTTTTGGTGACCCTCAAGGGGGTGCATTTGGAGGTCCCAATGGGGTGCAGCTAGAGGTTTTTCGTGAGCTTCAAGGGGGATGCAGTTGGAAGCTTTTGATGGGCCTGAAATCTCCTGGACTTCGAAACTCAAGTTTTCAGGTATATTACGGATTATTGCTATAGTATACTAGTATAGGTACGTAAACATGTCATGTAACTATCGCTCAGCAGACTTGTATTACAAGGCAACATTTTACGAATTGTGAAAACTATTAATTAATAATCTAGGGCAGGATTAGTGTTCATATACCATCCGATGTGATCGCAGCCATCCGAATTTGTTTCGAAGAATCAATCCACACAGCCACGGCCAGGCTAGGAAGTGTCCGAGACTGAGTGACCGTCCCGCGTATTTCCGTCAATCACAAATTGCATCTTAAATAATTAATAACAACAATATAATATACTGTTCACTATAATTATATTCATATAATGCATAATATACTAAATGTTCATAGTGTAAACACTCCGGCAATTCCTATGCCATGGGCATGGGCTAGCGAATTGATAACAACCACGGACAGATTAATTATTATTTATGTTGTCCTCTCGTCCTCGCATAAAATACTGCTCTGTCCGCGATGCCGTCGACGGCCCCAATATCACTCTTGTACTATTGAGACGTCCCGTGTTCAAACAGAACTTTACTGGTGTCCGCCTTCGTTTACATTTCGCAAGTGTTTATGTGACACTACCACAAAAAAGGCTAACAAAATATATACAACTTCCGGTCTCGCTCCGGTCTGCGTAAGTCGGCATCTGTGCATAAAGTTTTTAAGCAGACCGCATTTTTTGTATATATGTAATTCTTTGAAATATTCCAATGAACCTTTAGTATATGTTCTAAATTAGTTTTACAAATAATGTTCCAACTTCACATCGTTGGAAAATCTACTAAATCAAATATATGCCGGTCCTCTTAAAGCGGTCCGGTATGCACTTGCAGCCGCTGGTCGACGTATGCTGCCTTTATATATATATATATATATATATATATATATATATATATATATATATATATATATATATATATATATATATATATATATATATATATATATATATATATATATATATATATTAATTTCAGTTCAGTTTCAGTAATTGTCCTAACCGCTGTAATTTCAAGTTCAACTGCTATCCGCTAGACGCATACCTACTGACCGATCCCTTGAAAATCCTTAAAGAACTGCTCCCGGGGTCACGTGTCACGGGTTCACGCACTAGTGTGTTTTCTTGCTTTTTGTTACTGATTTATTTACTCGAATGAACCACTGACGAGGATATGGTAATATTGTATGCGCGTCGACATACTTGGTATGAACCGCTATGTGGATTTTTTTTGCGTTTGGGTAATTATATGTGAAACATGCTGCATATCTGCGGGCGTATCCTCGTCGTCGGCGACACGACCAACATGGAGGGATGTCAACTTTGTTGTACACGAAAACAAAAGTTGTAAATCGTTAACAAAAGACATCAAATGCTATGAAAATGTGACTTTCGTTGTGAACCGCCGAACAGAGAGGGGGTCGGAAAGCCACGAACATGTTTTGGAAATAAACTTCGTAGCGTTTAACAGGCATTTCACTTTAGTTCTGTTCTCCGAAAAATCACTTGGTCTTAGAGAAAGATCGATATTCCATAGTAACATGGCAGTTACTCTGGTCGGGCCCTCAGGACCTAAACTCGTTAACTACAATGTAGACCGTTATTTCAGTGGATATTTGAGAAATGACCCATCGTCCATCTTTCATGGAAAATATCACGACGGCATTTTGGACGGTGTCATTTACACGACCGAAGAGTCGTACTATTTAGAACCAATGCAGAAGTATTTCAAGAAGACAAATCGAAGAAGCAGAAGTATGCTGGTGGCGTACCGGGAGAGAGATGTCATCTGGTTAGCGCTTAATGCGACGGCAACAAGAATACAAGCCGATGGTTCAAATATATCCGATCGAAAGCCAAGAGTAGGTGAGGCTGTGTACATGTCTGATATACACGCACAAAAATACGCCCACGTTCCACACCAACGACGCAGACGAAGCTGGCAGCTGGACAAGCTGTACAGAGTTTGTGAACTGTCAGTAGTCGTTGACCACTCCTTCTACCGGGCCCCCTGCGGTGGTTCGCTCGCTAAGACAATCGATAAGATCAGTTTTGCTATACGGGCAGCTGATGCATACTTTCGACGGGTTGACTTCAATTTTGACACCGTGGCCGACAACATCGGCTTCACGATAAAAGATGTATTGATCTACACGAAGAAGAATGCGCCCGGTTATCGCCTCAGCGAAAGCCTTGATCCCAACGTTGTGCTCGACAGTTTTGCGCATTACAATTTAAGCGGAAGCTGCCTGGGAGTGCTGTTTACTCATCGTGAGTTCTATAAGGGGGTCATAGGTCTGGCGTACACGGGAAGTTCAACTACTCTCGGGGCGCCGGGGGGTTTGTGCTATCCGAGAATGCAACATTCGTCTGGCTGGAAATGGCTCAATTCGTTGTTGTTGACGTCGCGCAATTATTTGTTGCGGATTCCGTGGAGTACGGTGGCATTGACGCTCACCCACGAACTGGGGCATTCGTTCGGCGCCCGCCACGACACGTCGGCCGAGTGCCTGCCCGGGGGCAGGTACGGCATGTACCTGATGCACTCGTCGGCCACCGACTTCACGAAGCCCAACTCTTACACGTTCTCGCCGTGTAGCATCAGGCAGATGGGTCCAGTGGTGCAGAACAAGGGCTTTTGTTTGAAAACATACGGCACCGACGAGTCCTGCGGCAACTACTTGCACGACGAAGGGGAGGAGTGCGACTGTGGCGCCGATCAGCGCCAGTGTAACGTCTTCGACCGCTGCTGCGTTCCGCCGTCTACAAATGA
>BSQZ01000023.1:4660273-4955273 GCA_033239005.1 Lamellibrachia satsuma
TCAAAAACGCCTGGAGTTGGCTACATGGAGCTCGTACAAGACCGTTGAGCGGTGACGCTGATCCCCATCATCGAGCATGTCATGCTGCCCGGATCGATCATCCACAGCGATTAGTGGGCTACGTACCGACAACTGAGCCGGAACAACAACTACACCTACGCTACTGTAAACCACATCGAGAACTTCGTCGATCCAGCCACAGGTGTATACATGCAAGCCATCGAAAGCTACTGGGCGAAAGCCAAACTGAAGTTCAAGGCGATGAAAGGTGTTTCCTCAGAACAACTCCCAAGCTACCTCGACGAGATGATGTGGCAAAACAGGTTTGGTGCCGACACCACAACAGCTTTCCACAACATTTGTGCCCACGTATCACTGATATATCGGTTCTAAACCACCCGAAGACAACAACAATAACAGCTCTTTTCAGAGCCACACACAAACCAAACAGCTCTTTTCAGGGCTACCCACATATTTGTGGAAGAGTTTGCTATCATTGAATTGAGATGTTGGTTTTTATATATATATATTATACACAAATACGTAATTTTGCTAATTTAGCAGTGGTCTATACTCTGACTCGTATAGTATCCCAGTAAAGAGTAACATTCCTATATCGAAGTCATTAAAGTTTATCTGGGAAGCATTTTTTTGCATCGTCCCTTCAGTATGATAATAACGACAGGTTGGAAAAGGAGGAGGCATGCAAGCGATAGATGAAAGACAACACCTGAGATGGATGGATGAGATCAGGAATAAAACAAATACTATTTAATAAAATATTAATATCTTCTTAAAAATTTTCCTGATATGTTTTTTTATAATTCTTGCACTTTACGCGATCAACAACTGGAAATTTGCAAAAAAATAAAACATGATTTCGACATCTGCAGCGCAAGCAAGACATGATATCAAAGTTTTTTATATCATGCATTTAGTTTATTTATTTAATTGAACTATTAGCAATGAGCAAACTTATCTTTCTATTTTTTTACATCATGACTTTGGCCTACATGCTACACTGACGCCGTAACACAGGCTTTTTGTGAAACTCCTGTGAAGCCTCGGCATAAAATTCGATTTTACGGTAGTCGGCACATGAAGATGGCAGTATTTTTACTTTTGCTCTGGTATGTACCAGAATTGTGCCGGACACATGTACATCTGATAATTATGGTACCAATTGTCAGTCCTGCTATGCAATAATTGCACATTGCTGGTATACCAGAATTGTGCATTTCAATAATTCTGGTAAAACGAGAATTGTGCATTTCTGGTATATGAGAATTGCACATTTCTGGTATATACCAGGATTGCGTCTTCAAACTGACTTGATCCTGCAAGCTAATAAAAAAGAAATGCTGCATGCATTATTTATACTCTCCAACACGTCTTTTGTAAATGACATTGCATATTAGTTGCTCATCCAGTCCCTCCTGCTCTGCCCCGGCCCTGGGCCTGGTAGTAGTCTTGAACAATTTCATACAAGTTGTTTGATTTCATACTATAAAAAGTCATGGCATTAAGTTTTGAGTTTGGACAATATGTAATTGAAGCTTTTAGACATATATGAGCCACTACCTTGAAGGGCTAGATGAGAGAGCATTTTTAAACTGGTGTTAATGCGTTTTAAACAACTCTGCATAAATCGCACCATTCGATTCATAATTTGAATTGGTAAACAATCTGCTTAAAGTGGCACCGTGTTACCGTGAGTGCAAACTGGTAGATTGACCACTTCTCTAATACCTTTGCGCCACATAGTATAAAACTCTTCAACACATTGTTTTGTAAGTTCCACAGACATCATAGGCATAGAAAGATGTAGAGTACGACATAAATAATTGACGTTTTGTGCTTATATTACAAAACCCAAAATTAACAGATAATGCATTTACACGCCATATAAACTCATGACATATCTTTAACCATAACATGGTGAGTGCCAGGACCAATAATGTGGCCTGCATGCAACTCTTTTTTACTCTGTTTCACGTGTATGCCATCAAAGTAAAATGGGCAGTTGGTACTACTTCCATATTTAATAAGTTGACATTTTGATGGGTTAAATTGTAATTCATATACAAATTCTAGACACATATCACACATTTTGTTCAGTGCATATATTGATGGAGCTACTAGAGATATATCATTAGCATAGCCAAACTGCACTGTAATACTTATGACCAATCATACAACCGAATCCAGACATGCATTCTTGTTAACGTTTCATCAATATAGATAGAGAATAAAATGGGGGACAGCGCCCCACCCTGCTTCACTCCATTGGTAGTGGAGAAATACAATGACATGGAATTGTTTCATGATACATGTAAATGTTGATTAGTGTACATATAAAGTAAATATCTGATAAGAATCAATAAATTAAAATCAGTAAATTAAAAAGTTTAACATAATTTACTTTATCAAATGCTTTAGTAGCATCTAGTATTAACACATAAACATCAGATTTATTCTGCTGGAAATACCTCACAGTCTCCATTAATGCAAATGTACATTTAGCTGTAGAGCTCTGGGGTTTAAAACCAAACTGTAAATCACTTGTTTTAAAAGCATCAGCACATTTTGTCATTATAACCCATTCATTATAACCCATTCATTATAACCCAATTAAAACGTCAGGTTTCAGCAGTTCAAATTTGTTTGACTTCAACATAATTTCTGTGCCATAATTTTTACCAGATGAAACAAGCTTTGAGAATAACCTTAACATGCTTCCATTTATATGGCAGTTATTCTGATTGTTTAGCATATTCAACATGCTACAAATTGGCTTTGCAGTGCAGTGTTGTTTTCAGTCTCAGGCATAAATTATCGAAGTTATTGTTTTGTTTTCAGCATCAGTATGAATCTGCCTTATTCTGGGCTGAGAAAGCAGTTACTTTATCCAATGGTAAGTATAACAGAGGCTATGACAGGCTTTAAGTTGTGTTATGTAATATATAATTTCTATTTAATTAATACTACAACAAATAATTTATTAAAAAACAGTATTTTTTCAACCGAACCAGCCTTTTTAATGGCATCTTTTCAACTGAAGCAGCATTTTAGAAAACATAATCATGTATACCTGTAACAAATGTGTACAGTTAAACTGTGTGCAGTAGAACAATACAAGATTTCTCAGTCTTAGATGGTGGCTAAGCATCTTCTACACCGGTGCAGTTCATACAGCTGTACAAATGAGTACTTGACTAGACAATGTTTGAATTACGTGAATATATGACTTTGTGCAATTGCAACATGACTGAATGCTCCTAGATAAGCTGTGATGGTGTTGGAAGAAACAGGTCTGCCAGGGATGATGTGTAAAGTGTTTTGAATGGCCTTTTGAATAATATATAAATTTTATTGAATGAAATACCTTCTGGAATAGAAATAATCTTTATATTGCAGGTAAGATGTCAGATCTCTTCTGGTATGCTCAGACGATGTACCTCACTGGGCAGTACCACAGAGCGGCACACCTCATCAAATCACATCAACTGGACAAGGTGATTATTGAGTTTTTCACCAGCAACCTGTTAATAAAATGAAACATTTAGTTGTGTATAATTATTCTAGACGCTGTTATGTTACAAATTACTATTAAGATTCATCCAAAAACTGCTACCTCGTACTTGTTGTTGAGTATTCTGCTGTTGTGGATATACCTATTACCAAAATGTTCCATAGAAGAATCCATACTTTTTTAGGATCATTAAAACAATAGACCCTGGTCATTACATTAGGGAATGTCTGATTTCTGACTGTGAATAACCTTACATTAGACCATCGTAATATAAAGCTGGATCACTTTTGCCCCTTTTTTTACCACATCTGGTCAGCAGAATTAAATAACAAATAAGCTAGTGGATAGTGGATATGTTTGATTTCTTGTGAAATAATTATGAAATAAGGATGGGCCTTTTTAGATTTGCTTCAGCCAGCTAAGATGTAAAAAATACATGCATTAATGCACTGACATAGGCAGTAATGTGGAATTCAGTGCCACAGTTTGTTGCAAAGCCAATAAAGTAGCACTTGTATGTAACTCAATGTTTATTTGTTATTAGAAATACCTGTGTGCTCGCTATTTGGCAGCAAGATGTCATGTGAGTATTTATCAGTTCACATACTGCAGTCATTTTACTTAATGTTAACTTAAATTTATAGCCTGATGGTGCACTGTTGTTTATTTATGGTGACATATTGACATTAAAAATCTTAAAATGTGTTAATTTACATTGGTTTCTATACTTTTTTGGGTAACCCTTTTTTGATCCACGTGGAAACATAAAACTTACACAACATGTTTGCTGTATTTTCATATTACAAGCATCTAACATCTCTATGTTGTTTTAAAGAATAAATCTTAACTATTAAGATTTACCTACTCAACGTTTCGGCTACCTTTGGTAGCCTTCATCAGGAACTTAATTCTGGGATTACTAGCTATTCCCAATAAAGGTCCCATACGTGACTTGAGTCCACATCCCCTCATCTTGAAAATCAGTACTTCATTTGTATCTACCAACTTGACGAATATTTTCATGAAGAGCATATTTGTATTTGAAAGTTTAAAATTCATTATATTTGTGTTTGATCCACCAAAGTGTATTTGATTCCAACCCTGGACATGTGTCGTTGCTGTCTATTATTTGTAGTACGAAGTGCGAGAGTGGCCTGAGGCGTTGGCAGTGCTCGATCAGACACAGCCAGACATGTTTCACAAGTTAGCCCTGGATGAAGAAACACACTCAGGTCTACCTGAAGAAAATGTACGCCTTTTTGAGCAGTCACCTTATGCTTGTACTGGAGTGTATTTTTGATATGCTGTGTCATATAATTCGTTTACATTGCTCTTGTTCTTCATGCAGTTCAGTGCCATTTATAGATATTACCAGGAAATGGTATGGTAGTTTTTGTAAATAAATATACTACAGTAATTAAGATTAAAACATGAGGTATAACACTGCAAATGTATATGCATTTTGAGAATAAAAAAATGAGGGAATTGACGCATTTGAATTATACAAAACACCCAGATCTAGATCAACATTATTTAACCAATCAAAACTATACTCCATGTAAAGCCGCAATTAAATTTTTATTTTTATTGACCATATAGATATTCTAATGTGCATGCAGTAATTGTGCATTCCAGTTGGCAGACATCTTTGACATGATCAGTTATTTGATCGCTTTGTGCACATGACAGATTGAAAGTTCTGTCAACTTACTGCGGGGCAAGATCTATGAGTCGATGGAAAACCGCAACTTGGCGGTTGAATGTTTCACTGAGGCCCTTCGCACGGACATCTACTGCTATGAGGCATTCGACAGTCTCGTGAATCATCACATGATGACATCCGAGGAAGGTCAGGGGTCGTACGATGACTTTTTTATGAAATTCATATCAAAATAAAACCTCACTAGATTCCATCTAACCCTATATTTATATTTGTTACAGGTTTATGGGCAAATTAAAGAAGATCGTATAATATATCAATGCAAGCAAATTATCAATCAATGTTGTCGTGCAGTTTGGGAATTTTAGTAATGTGCCTGGCATCTCCAACCAGCCTAGACTGAAATAACGATATATTTGTTATCTGCAAATATGCTCAGTTATATAGAAATGTTCATTTGTTAAAGTATAAAGTTTGATCTTTTTCATTGTAAAAATATGTTATAATTATAGTATAATAACTATAATCTGTTGACGACTTTTCGCATTGTACATGATCATGAGAATGAATACTCTTTGGATTTTCCGAGGATATTGGTGCCAAAGAAGTAATTTTATTATTTATTTTAATATTATTTATTATATATATATATATATATATATATATATATATATATATATATATATATATATATATATATATATATATATATATATATATATATATATATATATATATATACACATATATATATATATATATATTATTTTTTATTTATTTATAACTATATATTCTAAAATATACTCTTTTCTATAAGTTTTTAAGAACCAAATAAAAACAATTATTTGACAATTGCTACAGTTTTTACAGTGATTGGGATGTCAGTAACACCCATGACTTTGTTTTCCCATCTGCATGCAATGTAAAGATGATATTCAGACCAAAACTTTCATATTAAAAAGTGGCTGGGTTGCAATACCAAATACCATAATTTGGCAGTCAGTATAGTTTGAAAAGAATCATTCTATTATGTATAACATTATTTTTAGTACATAGACAAGTGAATAGGTACAATACTTCTAAACATCTGGAATCATTGTTGAATTAATGTCTTCTGCTCTATGATAGTATGATATGATAGTATGGTGTTGTTGCTAGTTTTATTACCTGATTTGTCTGACCCTGGATGTCCAGTTTATCTGTTGACAATATTAACAAATTATCGCACCATACTTTGATGCATTTTATGCTAATGCAGTAAGTGCGTGTGTTCACCAGAGAAAGCGTTGCTGGACTCTCTGTCGCTGGTCAAGCAGTGTGAAGGGGATGAGGGCAAACTGGTCCACTTCCTCTATGAAGACCGTCTCAAGAAGGTCAGTGTAACACCCATCAGCTAAGAATGGCAATACCTCTTTACTACACAGAGAGTTCATAATGATGATTAAATAATTCAAATACTTCTATCGTGCTTAAATCCTTGGTTGTAACATAAGCTGAGAGGCGCATCAAACTGAAATTGTTATGCAATCTCATAATCAGTGTGCAATGCTAATGTTATCAACACCTGAATGTGCTAATGTGAATAATCAAGGTTAAAACATACGTTTTCAGATGATGACACCAATTTACTGTTTTCTACTGACCTAACACTAACATGGAGTCAATTCCAAAGAGTTGGTGCAGCAACCAAGAAAGCCCTAGTTCCATGTTTGTTTCAACTCTGGGAACAAAAAGTAGATCAGAACAAGATGCTCAAAGCTATCTGGGCTTTCTTGATACTTGAATCCCTATACCTGATCATAGCTAAAGTTGGATTGGTGCAGTGCATGACGTTGACATCCAATGAAGCATACATATCTTGTGTTTGTAGTACAACGAACCAAGTGACCTGACAGTACCTGAAGACCTGGAGGTTTTCTCTTACAGCATCGAAACTCTCGTCAGTCAGGCGGAGAGATACTACTACAACTGTCACTTTCAAAAATGTCACAATTTGACAACACAGTAAGTTGTAACTAACATATGTACCAAACACAACAATCCTCCTGTAAGCAAATAATTGCTAGGTACAATTACAATTAATGGTGTATGTTGTATCATCTAGTCATCTGGAGGCAAGTCCCATGATAGATGCTAACCACATGGCTCAAATGGTGTTTGTCCTGCATAGCTTTTTCAAGCCAGGAACTGTTATTCCAAATTCAAATAACAGTTCCTGGCTTGAAAATGCTGCGCAGGACAAACACCAGTTGAGCCATATGGTGAACATCTATCACGGGACTCGTCCTCCAGATGACTAGATGATATGTAAACAATCATTCTAGTTGTTTTGGATATGTTTGGCCTGGTCTTCCTGGTCCAGGCTTATTTGCATCATCTCATACAAAATGGCAGACTAAAATTTGAATTGTTTTAAAGCCAGATGATAACCGGCTATGGTGATAGAGAACATACTCCCCAGTTTTTAATTTGCTAAAATCATTAGGCGTGTGGAATAAATGTAATATAGTACATTTATGATCTGTGTCCCACTTGAAACATCCTTGATGGCTGGCGAAGTAACAGAGATAAACTGTTTGGCTCTTGGCACCAGTGACTTGTAAACTAATATCTTATGTGATTGTTTATTGCTAGTCTAGTGACTGAATGTTGTGTTACTTTTATTTGAAGGATCCTTGAGAAGGATGCATATAATAGCCGGTGCTTGCCCTTGCACGTAGCAGTCTTAGTCGAACTGAAAAAGGCAAATTGTGAGTATAGTACAAATCTGTGGTTATGCAAAAACCTTTTCATATTTCTTTGTTGCAAAAGTCGTGGAAGCTATTTTATGTACAAATAAATCTACAAATATATTGGTCTTTTAGCCACTTGTATATTGCCATTCAACTTGCCAATGAAAGCATCCGGTATTTGTTATTAATGAGTATTTAAGATACTACTTAAAAACACATTTCGAAAATAAATAAAATATTTTCTTAATGTGATTAGAAAAATTAGTAACAAAATGTTTATTCAATTTGCATCCACATATGTTGACTATTACAGTGATCCATGTATAAAAGCTACATTTTATACATACATAAGATGATTTTTTAATGTGATCAGTGATCCATATTGGTTCTGTACAATTTTATGACATAATATCACAGAAATGTGATGTTTTCAATTCACTTATGTGATAGATAAATTAACCAACATAACATTTGTTATTGGAATACTGGAAATGTGTGTGGAATATTGGAATATTTAGACATACGTACATACATTACGCATACATATACGTGTGTGTGCGTGCGTGCATGTATGTGTGTGGATGTTTTGCAGTGGGTGTTCATAGCTTTTTGGCTCTGTGCATCACAAGTGTTTTGTTTTCAGTTTCAGGCAACTAATTGACTGCTATAGAAATGTAGTAAAAAAACTACTTCTTTCGTTTTCAGTTCTTTTCTACCTTGCCCACAAGTTGGTTGACCTGTATCCAAACAAAGCTGTGAGTTGCATGATTAGTTTTTACCTCGTAACATGTGTAAGCACATTAATTATTATTGAGAAGTACAGTACATGGCTAGAGAGGAAAGTGTTGTCAGTCAACATCAATATTTAGACATACGTACATACATTACACATGCATTCACGTGTGTGTGTGTGTGTGTGTGTGCGCGCGCGCGCGTGCGTGTGTGTATATGTGTGAGCTCAACATCTGGGGAAATGGGTAGAAAACATTTCAGTGTTTAATCAGTGAAATCAACTTTTCCATGCCCCAATAGGTGGCGTGGTTTGCTGTTGGCTGTTATTATCTGCTCGTTGGAAAGAACGATCCAGCAAGACGCTATTTCAGGTAAGTTCTCTGTAATGTCTTGCTAGCACTTTAATAGTTGTTGTTATTATAGTATCAAAGAAATGTGTTTCTTTACAGAGATCAACAAACAATAACAATTTGTGTTTACTGTCATTCACATTGTGTTTACTGTCATTCACATTGTTTTGTCATTCACATTGTGTTTACTGTCATTCACATTGTTTTGTTGCCGGCAGCAAAGCTACGTCATTAGACCGGATATTTGGGCCGGCGTGGCTGGCATTTGGCCACTCATTTGCTGCCGAGAATGAGCATGACCAGGCCATGGCGGCCTACTTCACAGCGGCACAGTTAATGAAAGGGTGCGTCTGATTGGTCAATGTCTGAGAATAACAGTTTAAAAATTAATGCTTTTTAACTAATAATACACTGAAGTGGAGATAGTTAGAGATGTTTATAGCATATTAGAGTGTTTTTTAACTAGTGAAATATTGGAAAAGGGTAATTATTTTAGCAGTGGATGTTTACTTGCTTTGAAAAGTTCATTAGCAAACAAATATTTATTTCACTACATATGAAAACTGTAGACTAGGTATCATGTTGGGTGATTCCAATACTAAAATTGTAAACATTAATTATGCACATATACCATGTAAGCATGTATGCATATTTTATTACTTATACATGTATATGTGTGTGTGTGTATATATATATATATATATATTTATCATACTGGTTACACGCCTATATTGTTGTACTGCATGCAGCCCTGGACAGAATTTCCGTACAGGATATATGGCACTTTATAAATGATCATTAATTGCTAAGTCTCTGTTCCACTCCCTCTACTTTTGCCTGTGTGCTGTGACCATTGTTTTTGTGCACAGGTGTCATCTGCCAGTTCTCTATATCGGCCTGGAGTACGGACTGACCAGTAACCTCAAGTTGGCTGACCGTTTCTTCAGCCAGGCTCTCACGATCGCGCCCTCCGACCCCTTTGTCTTGCATGAGATCGGTGTCGTTGCCTTCCACAATCGCGAGTGAGTCACCAGCTGTTCTGTTGGCTTCCCGGCTGCCCCAATCAAAGCCCACCATTGTTTGAGTAGTTGATCGAGGTTGGATTGGGTATGTTTGATAGGTTAAAATTTATGAAACAGAACTTAATTTTATCAATTAAAATGTAAATGTATTGTGATTGGTTTATGACATTTATTACATTGTAATTTTATTTTTGCTTCATCACTTAAAAATCCATTCAGTTAAGTTTAGTTTTATCAGTTAAACTATTTTGTTCAGTGGAACTGATCTTTTCTAATTTCTTTTTATGAATGTATTAAATTATTTGTACTTTGTACACATTGTCTCAAATACGCATATATCACATAGTTTTCCTGACTGTTCTTAGTTACACGGAGGCAGAGAAGCAGTTCCAGCGCGCCCTGGTGGCCGTACAGGAAGTGAGCGATGACGTCGTGGCAGACGCGTGGGAACCATTACTCAATAACCTCGGCCACGTCTACCGCAAACTCAGGTAGAGAAATTCTTTTTTATTTTATGTAAATATTGGAAAATTTTCATGCATCAAGTTCTATGTTGCACCATGCTAATACACTGATGTACTGTACAGGCAGTATGACACAGCATTGGAGTACCATGGAGAGGCCCTCCTACTCTCTCCTCACAGTCCAGCCACACTGACCGCTATCGGCTATGTATATACCCTGACGGAACGCTACAGCAAGGCTGTTGAATACTTTCACAAGGTAGGTACAACCAAGACATCCAGGGTGCCCAGCATTCCTACTTTTTCTTATATTTGAATTGCAATTCCTGTTTTTCAGAAAGCCCTATATTATTATTCCAACACTTCTGATTTCCTATAATTCCTGTAAATTTTAGACCTTTTAGATCTGTAGCAGTTACAGCAACATTAGGACTTTGTATGATCATTTCGATGTGAGAAAGATGTTGGGTGATTTAGACAGTGTGTCTATCTTGCATGTGTACCAGCATGGCGACATCTACAGGTGAATTCTTGTAATTTAACCAGATTTATTCACATTCATGTCCAAAGCAACAAGCTACAGATGCCGTGTGGAGCTTGTGTCGAGAAAGCTAGTGTCTTATCAAGTTAAACCACAGTAATATTGCTTGAAGACTGATGCTCTGCATCTGATGTGATAACTGGAAAAAAGAAACTAAATCCTCGGCGATTCCTCACTCTGATGACTTCTGCACGTCCGTGTTCATGAAATCATGCTTAACAATTCTGGTTTATAGTGTGCCTCTGAGGATGTAGGCACTAAGGAAGTTTTATTATAATAATCATTATTTTATTAGTTATTACACTACACATCTTAGTTACTTAATTTAAAAATTGGAACACATTTTAGTAGAAGACTTGTACATGATTTGGAATTTAATAACTGATGACATTTGATGCTGGATTTACCCCCAAATTATTAGCTGTTGAAAACGTGGATGTTGAATGTTAGTGCCATTCCAGGCACTGGGAATGAGGAAGGACGATACGTTCTCTACGACGATGTTAGGCTACGCGTTGGAGAAGCTGGCTGAGGACACTGTGGATGATGATTGTGAGTATCAGTTGTTTATTGATGTTCTGGGGTCTGAAACTGAGGCAAGTGGAAGATGAATGTATTGAAAGCAGTAATGGAGAGAGTTCTACATGTCAATAAGTATATATATATTACGGCTTTAATTTGTAAATGCATTTTAGCATAGTTATTTGTTGGTGTAGTTGAGGTAGTTTAGTGCACATACACGTATAGTTTCTGTATCTGCATCGTGATTATTAATTTTCCTGCCTACTAGACCTAGGGTGACGAAGCTCTTTGAAAGTCAAATTATTCTTTGAAGTTTTATGCCAACATAGAATTTCAAATAAATTTCACTACACCTCATTTAGTAGACTCGGACACCCATATTAAAGTGCATCATAAATTGTTTGTTAACCGAAACTAACAACTTGTCGTCTGCAGTGTTCCCCAGTGATCTACCAACATACACGTACGACAGGAAGCTCAAGCCACCAGCTGGGGCTGCATCAAGCAGTAGTGGTCTCGTACTGTCTACAGCAGCTGCCGAAAGCACACCTCTTGCAGGGTGGGTGCTGCCCCCTTCCAGCGGTGCAGCAGACTATTCGCCATCGATAGGCAACGACTCTGTGGTGACGATGCGTGACATGTCGGCTGTGACAATGGGGGACAGTAGCGCCATGGCAATCGACACAGATCTCGACGATTCATGACGTCGGATTGGAGTGGAACATTAAATACAATGTATAAATTAATTTTATCCAGCAGTATGATGCGTTTGTCTGGCATGTAGCATTGCGACATTCGTGAGAAAAATTAAAGGTCCTTCCTCAATAAGATTTTTTTCTCGTCTTGTTCCAGACTCATTTAATAAAAAATTTAACCTATTTAGTTTCAACTATGACATGTTAACAGTCACAGATATGTTATTTAGCTTTGGTGAAGTAATCGGATAGACTACTAAATTATTTCTGACTAGATCCGGAAAAAATTGGCAAAAAAATTACCCAATCTTACAAAAGTACTCTTTTATTAAACCAACAGAGCGCATTACTTCAACTATTCACACAATACAAAGTTGAACATCAACGAACCTGATTCGCGACGGGCAAATCAATTAAATAATAACTACTGGTAAGCCGGGCAGTGATACAATGTTGGACTCTCAATCAAAAGGATCAGGGTTCGAATCCTCTTGCTGCCCATTTGGAAGTTTGACCAATTTCATTCACTCCACTTTGCCTCAGTTCACGAAGCTGTATAAACGAGTACCTGGCTACAGAGAGTACCTGGCTATAGAGAGTGGTGGATAAATGTGAATGAATATAGACAGTGGTGGATAAATGTGAATGAATAATCTTCAATAGTAATTGCAGTGTAGCTGAATGCTTCCCAGAGAAGTTGAGTTGGTGTTGGAAGGAACAGGTCTGTCAGGGGGTGAAGTGTAAAGGAACAGGTCTGTCAGGGGGTGAAGTGTCGAGGAACAGGACTGCCTGGGGTGAAGTGTCAAGGAACAGGACTGCCAGGGGTGAAGTATAAAGGAACAGGACTGCCAAGGGTGAAGTGTATGTTGCTCACTTGTAATCCAAGTGAGCAACATTTGCTGAAAATAAATTGCCACGATTAACTAAGAAAACCCATTTCATTGGTGGACGCAGCAACAGAGACAAAGTTCAAGTCCACATTTGCTGAATCCATCAAGGGTGGAAATCACCACTGGTTCACAGGGACAATTTAACCCATTGGGAAAAGTAGACTAAAAGACTCGGGTGATCTCAAAATATGCAGTTGCACACAACTCGATGTCATTCAAAGTTTCACGCAACAAAGAGGGGAGTAGAGAGTCTGAAAGTAAGTTTATGCAACAGGGAGGGGAGTGGGGAGTCTGAGAGTAAGTTCATGCAAAAGGGAGGGGAGTGGAGAGTCTGAGAGTAAGTTCATGCAACAGGGAGGGGAGTGGAGAGTCTGAGAGTAAGTTCATACAACAGGGAGGGGAGTGGAGAGTCTGAGAGTAAGTTCATGCAACAGGGAGGGCAGTGGAGAGTCTGAGAGTAAGTTCATGCAACAGGGAGGGGAGTGGAGAGTCTGAGAGAAAGTTCATGCAACAGGGAGGGGAGTGGGAGTTTGAGAATAAGTTTATGCAACAGGGAGGGGAGTGGAGAGTCTGAGAGTAAGTTCATGCAACAGGGGAGTTGGCATCTGAGAGTAAGTTCATGCAACAGGGAGGGGAGTGGAGAGTCTGAGAGAAAGTTCATGCAACAGGGAGAGGAGTGGGAGTTTGAGAATAAGTTCATGCAACAGGGAGGGGAGTGGAGAGTCTGAGAGTAAGTTCATGCAACAGGGAGGGGAGTGGAGAGTCTGAGAGAAAGTTCATGCAACAGGGAGAGGAGTGGGAGTTTGAGAATAAGTTCATGCAACAGGGAGGGAGTGGAGAGTCTGAGAGTAAGTTCATGCAACAGGGAGGGAGTGGGCATCTGAGAGTAAGTTCATGCAACAGGGAGGGGAGTGGAGAGTCTGAGAGTAAGTTCATGCAACAGGGAGGGGAATGGGCATCTGAGAGTAAGTTCATGCAACAGGGAGGGGAGTGGAGAGTCTGAGAGTAAGTTCATGCAACAGGGAGGGGAGTGGAGAGTCTGAGAGTAAGTTCATGCAACAGGGAGGGGAGTGGGCATCAGAGAGTAAGTTCATGCAAAAGGGAGGGGAGTGGAGAGTCTGAGAGTAAGTTCATGCAACAGGGAGGGGAGTGGAGAGTCTGAGAGCAAGTTCATGCAACAGGGAGGGGAGTGGGAGTCTGAGAGTAAGTTCATGCAACAGGGAGGGGAGTGGGGAGTCTGAGAGTAAGTTCATGCAACGGGGAGGGGAGTGGAGAGTCTGAGAGTAAGTTCATGCAACAGGGAGGGGAGTGGGGAGTCTGAGAGAAAGTTTATGCAACGGGGAGGGGAGTGGAGAGTCTGAGAGTAAGTTCATGCAACGGGGAGGGGAGTGGGGAGCTGAGAGTAAGTTTATGCAACAGGGAGGGGAGTGCAAGAGTACATTCCATCGGTTTCGTGTGTGTCATACATCAATGTTTTGAGATCATTCTTGATATATATATATATATATATATATATATATATATATATATATATATATGACAGTTCTTGATTTGTCACATATATCTTTGTTTCACATAACCATAAACAATATATTTTTTAATGATAACAGTAATTTTTATTAAAACCTGTGTTGCATTTCCAAGAGAGAAATATGCTTTATCAATATATTGCTGAAAAAGCTAACTCCGAAGATGGCCTAATAAAACGTGTGTCTGCAGAACACATTCTTGCACAACACTGCATAGACATTTATTTATACCTTTTCAACGTTGGTACAAACATTACATCCAAAGCTGAATAAAATTACCCTGAGTAAACCCGTCATGATATGACAACGAACCGATCCATCATAGCAAACACCAGTTAAATATCTAGCTTTCAAACTGACGTAATTCAGTTAAAAAAAACACCCATGCAGAACATGTTACAAACATAGATTTTTGACAATACCAGCACTAAATCCCTTGCAATATTCTTCACAAAACTTCAATAGAATCATCTTTACATTTGGTTTGGCAATCCATTTTGCCAGTTTTGCCGAATAAAGCCAGTTTTTAAGTTATTAATTCTCCAACTATTCATTAGAGTGGATAAAATTGTAGTCCAAAATCTATATGACAGCAGTCACATGCTATAGGCATATAATCCCCCAGCATATTCATTATATTATAAACTACTGCTTACAGTAGATATAGTGAACTGAACAAATTGTCATATACATAACATAGTTTAAAGCATAAATTACCTGTACCGTTTTAAAATAAATAAACCAGTTTCACACCAACAACTGAATCTCCATAGATCCTGAATTACCCCAACAGTAAACTCACTTTGGACTTAAATATACACATTCCCAATACCAATGAATTCCCCACTGCAATATATAAAACCATAATCACGTCTGCAGATTATGACCAAACATATCTACCAGTATTCTAAAGGCCAGTTTCCACGAGCAATTATTTGCCCGATTGGTCGGTTGACATAGGGTTGTGGTGCAAAAATCAGTAATTTAAAACACCCCAGCGAGACCGACTGGCAAGGCAATATATGTCTATGACTGGGTTGTCTACTGTCGGTCACAATTTTGTAGCAGTGACCGCTGCGACTGACAATTGGTGTATCCGTCATTACCAATGTTCCAAGTTGGGAATAACACAAGTCAATAAGTCGCACTTGCAGTGTCTTAGATAAGTTGGTTGTCTAAACAGACACATTAATTAGCTACGTGTTGTCATCTAACACGATGTCACCCAACCAACAATTGGGGCACAAATCGCTTGGGTAAATTGGCCTTTATACTATTTTTAGTGATGGTTATGTGATTCATAGGGTACAGTACGCCCGGTACATGACAAGATCCTTGGGGGAAGCTGGACCACCGATACCGCGGGGGTATGTGTTGATGTTGACCTCGTTGAACGCAGCTATAAATATCACCAGGCCACTGCACACATCAAGCGGGTTCTCAAGTGATGCAATATCTACTGTGCCGCCTCCTTCAATGAAGATCAGAATGCTGCCACTGTCTAGTGACTTCAATGTGTAGAACCTTGCATGGGCCGGCACCTGAAGAGAAAACTCTGGTGAACTGGTGTAAAAAAATTTTTTTACTAACGTTAAAAGTTCCTCCTCAATTTTATTTTTTCACCAACAACTACAACATGCCAGCTCGTTTTGTACCTATCTAGTAACAACTACGACATGCCAGCTCGTTTGTACCTATCTAGTAACAACTACGACATGCCAGCTCGTTTATACCTATCTAGTAACAACTACGAAATGCCAGCTCGTTTGTACCTATCTAGGCACAACTACGACATGCTAGCCCGTTTGTACAAATGTGTTTAATTTTGATGAAATCATCAGACAAACAAATTAATTATTTTTGACCAGAGCTGGTCAAAAAAAAAAAAAAATGGCAGAGTCAGTTCTTTTGATGATTTAAACAAATGCATCCACTCTTTTTTTAAACCAACATACATTTTGAGGAGGAAGTTGTACGGCCTTGAAAGCAAGGCATCTTGATAAATAACCTGCAGCAGTATAGGAGTGAAAACCAGCCAAGGAACTTTTTTAAAGGCAACATACAACCTTCACAATTTTACTTGTGCTTTAGAAGCCCAGCTTTTATGTTCAATCAGTCTATAATTCATACATTTATTGTTATAAAAATAAAACATGATGTTTCCAGACACATTGGATATTAAAACCATGGTTTTGATTTTATAAGATGTCAGCCAGTGGTGCAGCATTTCTCTGCATGTTCTTGTTCAAATGAGGTTTGGAATATATTTATATGAGCCTTGATTAAAAAAATTAATCAAATTGCAGTAAAAAAAGATCTATGACAACTTGGTGGAGATTTGTAACAGAAACCTGGTAAAATAATCATAGAAGATATAAATAACTGGATTATTGCTAGGTCGAGAAACTAGGAATGTAGCTAGTAGTGCCCTGCGTGGGCCTAGAATTTGATCCCAAGCCCGGCCCGCAATTAGGAGTTAGAGTCCAGGCCCAGCCCAGGCCCACAATAATTTGTCAAGCCCGGCCCGGCCCAGGCCTGCAAACTAGAATTTAGGCCCACGCCCGGCCCAGGCCCGACCCAGACTGTGAATGTTTGGCCCAGGCCCGGCCCGGCCCACAAGTTTGCGGGCCAAAGATGGGTAAGCTCGCGGCCCGCAAGCTCGCGGCCTGCTAAGTTTAGAGAAGATAAACCTATAATCTTATAACAAAGACAAAAAACAAATAAACTGTAAAACATACTTATTGTTTTATTAAATAAAAAAACACACACACATATATATATATATATTGCCTCTACAAATATTTCTAAAGTAAACATTTGGGGCTGGCTACTTCCAGGCAAGTGAACTTATGGGGCCATTAGATTCCATGCAAGGTCTCAATTTGCAACTATATAATACTAAAGAAATAATTTTAAGCATTCATTAACCGGAATTACAATTTATAATCAGTCTTTATTAAAAAATACAGTAATAATCAGTTTTTTGTATGAATATTTTTATTATGTCCACGCCCAGCCCAGCCCGCTCACACTAGGCCCAGGCCCAGCCTAAGCCCGATGTGTTTAAATTGTTTTCAGCCCAGGCCCAGCCCGCGAAATTATGTAGAGGCCCGGCCCGGCCCGCACAGGGCACTAGTAGCTAGTGACTACTTCTACCTGCTTCTGCTATAATGTCACACAGACCTTTATCTTGTCGACTGTAAATTCCGGCACTGGTGGATTGAATATCACTCTCAGGGAATCTTCTGGGTCCTTAACTCCTGGGAACAAGTACTTGGTGCTTGCCTTGCACTCGTACTTCAGCATGGAGCACAGCAACGGGATGTCCTTGAACTTTGGGGTCAGACCAGCCCGAACCACGTTGTCAGAACAGGCCATACACTCTATGCAATCTATGGGATAGAAATCACCTTGGCTGTAACTAACTATTCAGTTGACACAAACTGAAGGGAGATTCTGCATGCAGGATTATTTAACGGATGTGTACAATGAATTTCATTGGTTAACTAATATTGAGCTAGTTGGGTGTTTTATATAATTAAAATGCTCTGATTCTCTAAATGTTTCATTCTAAATTAACAAGTCAGACTTCATGTTTTAATATTTTTTCCTAAAGTGTATTTACCATTAGACATGGCATAACATGGAAATTTTAAGAAAAATAAATCATCCTATGAAAAACGTTACGAAATGAAAACCAAAGTGAAGTTAGTCAACTTTTGTACACTTCATTCCTGACTGAATATCACTACGCCATCAGCTGAAAGCAAACACACCTCCATATAGGTATGCGTGTGGCAGGCCAGCCTCCAGGAAGATAGCCTCGCCGGGCTGCAGCGTGATGCGGTTAAGGAAGTAGATGACAAAGCAGCCAACATCTCCTGGAAACTGACTGTGCAGTTTGACCAACAAGTCCGATTGGAGTCGCCCTGATTGGTAAGGGTTTTCCTTGTCTGTGGGCACAAGAGTTATGTAATACAGAGTGTGAGATATGCCAATATAGGTAAGTGCACAGTTTCGTTGGTCAAAACTCCACACAATCAAAGTCCCATCAGTCAAAACACCCACAATCTAAACACCTAAAACAGCTCCGGTGGCCAATTGTTACTGATCTGGTACAACACTTAAAGCTTGAAAAAACTTAAAGAGAAAAATACCTTTAATGTTTTCTCTCTCAATATTTTTTATTTACAGTTGTTATTGGAAAATTAAATTACTAATTGACACAGGCAATGAGAAATCCCATTTATAACATTTTATTCAATAAATGGATGTAGTGGTTATGATTTATTTTGAGAAATGTTGAACAAAAGTTCGGAGTGCTGATATATGAAGTGAAATGTTTTTAACTTCTATTACAACATTATGTGAATTACATTACAACATCAGTAGGAAAATCATGTTTAAGTTTTATACATAATAGAAGTAAATCAATACTCTGACTGTTTTTGCTGTTAACTTATTTTTAACCAATGGGGGTTTGACAGACGGGGGTTTTGACTGATGAGATTGTAATAAAGTGACAGTCAAATAACACACCATCCAAAATAAATGAAGGACTAATGTTGAAGAGCAGATGTTTCTATGTCTCACACATTATTGTGTCTGCTAAGAATAATGTTTCCTTGTGGACTGTTACCTTGTCGTGGTAAGGAGGCTTGTGTACCCCATGACCCCCTAAGCTATACCGGTGGGAGGCAACTCCTGGCAGGTCCAACCATACCGGGCAGGTCTGGGGCGAGTGGTCAGACAAAGCACAGTCCAGCCACATCTCTTGATCATGGAGCCCGGGAAGAAAATGGTCTACGACCACTGCGGAAAACTTGTGGGCACAGCGGCTTGGGCTCACCCACTCAGTTGTTATTGAAATTGATTACAGAAACCGAATGAATACTCAACCACACCTCGATCTGAGCAAAGCAGGCTGTCCTGGAAGGGTGCATATGAATCCCTTGGGTGAAATCCGACAGGAAGCCCAAGGGAGGAAGAGTCTGCTACAGCTCAAGTAAAAAATTAGAATTGGATGCTAGAATATCAGGACACTGTACCAGGCAGGAAAACTGGCACAGCTGGCCAAAGAAATAAGAAGATACAAGCTGAGCATCATTGGAGTCTGTGAAAGCAGATGGAACACCTTTGGGAAGGTTACAACTAGCTCTGGAGAAACTTGTACTCTGGGAATGAGAGAGAAGAAGATGCGCACACACATGGAGTAGGGCTGCTCCTCTCAAAGGATGCAGCAAAAAGTCTCATCGAATGGGAACCAGTCTAGGAGAGAATACATTGCTATGCACCAACCAACTCTGCTGAATTTGAAGAGAAAGAGACCTTCCACCAACATCTACAAACAGTCACCCAAAAACTACAGAAGAGGGATATCCAAGTTGTTAGGGGGATATGAATGCCAAGATTGGAAAGGATAATGACAATTGGAAAGGCACAATGGGGAAAGAAGGTCTGGGACAGATGAATGAGAACGGTCTCCTGTTTGCAGATTCCTGTACTCTCAATGAACTGATAATCGGAGGAACCCTCTTTCCACGCAAGCCTACACACAAAGCCACATGGATATCCCTAGATTTACAGACGGCAAACCAAATTGACCACATAACAATCACCAAGAAATGGAGGAGAGTGCTTCTAAACGTCAGAGTGAAAAGAGGAGCTGACATTAACTCCGACCACCACCTCCTTGTGGGTGAATTTAGGATGAAGCTAGCAGCAAAGAAGAAGATGGATAACAAGGTACAAAGAAGGTTTGAGATAAGAAAACTTCAAAATACTAAAATATGACAGGAACTGGGAATCACATTACGGAACAGGTTCCAAGCATTGGAAGAGGGAAAAAACATTGATGAAAAGTGGACAAGATGCAAGAATGCAATTACAGACACCTGTGAACAAGTCCTAGGCTGCTGGGAAGCTAGGAGGAAGGACTGGATTACAGACGACACCTGGGATGCTATTGAGGCAAGGAGGGAGACTAAAATGAAACTCAACAAGGAAGCAGATGACACAAGGAATAAAAAATGCAGCAGGAATACCAGGAAAGAAACAAAACAGTTAAAAAGAAGACAAAGAGGGACAAGAAAACATATGTCGAAAAACTAGCAAACGAGGCTGAGATCGCAGCTAGGCAAAACAACTCCAGAGAGTTATACAAGATCACCAGACAGCTAGCAGGGAAGAACAAGAGCACTAGTCGCCCCATCAGGGACAAACACGGAAACCTTCTCACTAAGGAATCTCTACAGTTACAACGCTGGAAAGAATATTTCCAAGATATCTTGAATAGGTCTCCACCAGATTCAATCCCAGACATTGAGGAAACAAATGAAGACCTTAACATTAATTGTGGTAGGATATCCAAAGAGGAGATCAAGAGAGCCATCAAAAAGCTGAAGCTAGGCAAAGCACCTGGAATTGACAATATACCATCTGATGTCTTAAAAGCTGATATCGGGGCCACCGCAGATGTTTTATACAGCGTGCTAAATGAGATCTGGGATAAAGAGGAAATACCAACTGAATGGAAGACAGGTATGCTAGTTACAATCCCCAAGAAAGGCAACCTCAGTAAATGTAAGAACTGGAGAGGGATCATGCTTCTATCTGGACAATGAAAAGATCCACAGAACACCATCGTACTGGGATCCAGTGGAACTTGTTCTCACAACTAGAAGACCTGGATTTTGCAGATGATCTAGCACTTCTCTTGGAAACCCATAAACAAATGCAACAAAAAACAGAAAGGCTTCAAGAAAAAAGCAGCCAACTGAGTCTTAAGATCAATGTGGGAAAGACAAAGGTGATGAAAGTCAACAGCAGATCCTCCGAACCCATCTCACTAGAAAGTGGTACTGTTGAGGACGTACAAGACTTCATCTACCTCGGGAGCAACATCATCCCTGTATGGCTCTCTTCCCAACTATCCATAAACACTAAGATCCGCATTTTCAACACCAACGTTAAACCAGTTCTTCTCTATGACTGTGAAACGTGGAAAACTACTCAGTCTCTCAACAACAAACTCCAAGTCTTCATCAACGGTCGCCTCCGATACATCCTTAAGGTATGGTGGCCTAACAAAATAACAAATAAAGAGCTCTGGAAGAAAACCAAACAGGAAGAAATAAGCACTACAATCAAGAGGAGAAAATGGAGCTGGATTGGCCACACACTCAGAAAAGATCCAACAAATACAACCAAACAAGCAATGGACTATAACCCACAAGGAAAGAGAAGACAAGGAAGGCCAAAAATCAACTGGAGACGCTCCACACTACAAGATCTTGATAAAGTGGGGGTCACCTGGTAAGAGGCCAAAGCTCTAGCCCAGAAGAGAGTGAGGTGGAGAAACATGGTTGACGCCCTATACTCCTGAAGGGGCCAAGAGGATTAATGTAATGTGTAAATGTAAGAATAATGTTTATTATAAATAGTAACCAACAAAACATCTCAAATAAATGGGGAGTTCTATTTACAGGTATTCAGTTAATAATGCTTAACTTGTACACACTTCCAGTTACTAAATTTGAGGGCAATAAATCATATCATTTGGGGCAGTTATTTCTAACTCTTGAAATAATAGCAAAGATGAAAGATAATAAATCACCTGGAGTTGATGGGATACCACCAAAACTGCTTAAGGAAATTGTAGATCAAATTAGTACACCACTTACAAAAGTGTTTAACTTGTCACTAGAAAAAGGAATAGTTCCTTCAGAATGGAAAGAAGCAAACATTACACTACTATTTAAGAAGGGTTCGAGAAACAATTAAGAAAATGACAGACTAATGAGTTTAACATCAGTTGTATGCAAATTACTCGAAACATTAATTAGAGACCACATAGTGGAATTCCTTGTAAAATATAAATTAATAAATACATCTCATCAAACATGGGTTCCTAAAAGCAAGGTCATGTCTAACAACTCTCTTGTGTTTTTGGAAGAAATTATAAAATGGGTAGATGGTAGGTCACCATTGGATGTTGTCTACTTATATTTTCAGAAAGCTTTCTGTAAAGTGCCACATCAAAGAGTGTTACTTAACCTAAAAGCCCATGGTATAGGTAATGATGTAATCAACTGGACAGAAAAGTGGCTTACACACAGAAGACAGAGAGTAATAGCAGATGGTGAGATTTCAAACTGGAAATCTGTTTTGAGTGGGGTACCACAGGGATCAGTATTAGGCCCTATACTGTTTTTAATTATATATATATATATATGTATATGTATATGTATATGTATATGTATATGTATATGTATATGTATATGTATATATATATATATATATATATATATATATATATATATATATGATTTGGAAGATGACATCTAGCAAAGTACTGAAATTTGCAGATGACACAAAAGTATTCAGAAAGGTTACAAATGATACAGAGAAACACAGTTTACGTGATGATCTAGATAAATTAGTTAAATGTTCATAAAATGGGGGATGCTGTACTAGGTAGAACCACACAAGAAAAGGACTTAGGAGTAACATTTAGTGCTGACATGAAAGTTTCAGAGCAATGTGGGATTGCTGCTGCAAAAGGAAATCAAATTCTAGGGCTAATTAGGAGAACTATTATATATAAGGAGAAACAGCTAATTGTACTCCTGTACAAAGCAATAGTTAGACCGCATTTGGAATACCAATTACAAGCATAGAGGCCATATCGTAAGGACATTGACAAGCTAGAAAGAATACAACAAAGAGGAACAATAATGATTCCAGAATTGAGAGACCTTAGTTATGAAAGCCACTTATTAGATGTGGTTTGACAACACTAGAGACCAGGACACTAAGAGGAGACCAAATAGAAGTGTTTAAAATAGGGAATGGTTATGAGGATATTGATAATAGTATGTTCTTCAAACTTAAAGAAGGTAGTAGAATCTGAGGACATAAAGCAGCATTAGTTAAGGAGCAGTGTAGGATGGACATGAGAAAGTACTCATTGTCACAGAGGGTGATAAATGAATGGAACAAACTGTCACATTATTGTGTTAATGCTAGTAGTGTGAATATCAAAAACAGAATATCAGATAAGGGCAGGCTATACATAGATGATAAAATTGTCGGACTCTCGATAAAGCAATGGCTTCCTTGTCCACTTGCCATCCGGAACTTGTTGTTTGGGATGGCAATCTTGTTAAATCACATATATTTCATCTAATTACTTCAGCTTTATGCATGGCTTTTGGACAAAAACTCTGCATTTGTCAAATGCAAATTTCAATGCATCAACCTCATCGCCAGTGCCTCTGTTAGTGGCTTACAATATATCTCGAAAATGATGCCTACTTGCTCGCTGCATGAGATTTTTCAACTGTACATGCAGGGCTGTCACGTCACACGTCATTAGAGCTGTGAAACACCTCTGTAGAGCATCTGCCAAGGCTGTCATAGATACAGGGACTTCAGAGGCAACGGCCTTGAATGCCTCCGAGTTTTCCCTTCCCACCACTGTCTCAAGTTCTGGTATGTCTGGCAAAAAAGAAGCAGGATTATGGCCAAGATCATGTCACATAAAGAACATGTCGAAATGATTCACACTGAAAATTTTTAATGGTTTTGTTTTGTTTAATTCATGACTGATATATATTTATATACAACCAACTCATGGTAGGACACTTTTTTTGACAAATCAATGTCGTCTGTTTATACAATTTTGTTGCACATTCCTACTAAAATAACAATAATTATGCCACAAATAAGATTATCTACAAATAAGATTATCCACCAGAAATACCACAGTGCTTTTTTGGCAGCATAAGTTTCAAAATACTCAGGCTAGTAATACATTCACCTTACCTGATGTTAAAAACCTGAATTACCAGACTTGAGTGTATAAACAAGTGAAACAAAACATGCTTGAACAACTTACATGTTAGGAACTCAGCAATTTCATTGTATGGCCTGAATCCACACAAGGCATCGAAGGACGTCAACGCAATCGCGATCTCAGGCTTGTGATTTGAGTCAGGGTAAAGGTCAGGCTGTTCTCTGTGCAGACGTTCAGCAAGATTCTAATGTGGCAAATAAATGTGACATGTAGGCAATGTATGGACATGAGAGGGCACTGTCATTGTCTGCTGGGGTGGCTATTATATGCTTTGTCTTGAATTGAATAGTTTCAGTAAAAGTTTTTAACATAAATTAACCATTTCTTCATAGATTGTAGTTAAAATACTATATAATATTCCAGATTAGTAAAATCTTGAGTTTTTCATTTATTAGGTTATGTTACAAGATTTAAAAAAAATTGTAAATGTGAAAAAATAGCCACAAAATGCCAAATTATATCGTTTTAAGAAAATCCCCAAAGAAATAAACACCAGCATGAATAAGTTCGCAAAAAGTTGATTAACAGCCTAAAGTGGCAGTGCATCTTTTACACAAACCCTTCACCAATCGTAATTCAAATTCATGTAATTTTGTCTACATTTAAGAGCTCCATATGACAAATTGCAGCTTAGTAAGTTGTAGTTTTTCTAAAAAAGTAAATTAAGCATCATTTCCTGGTTGTTATTGATAACTGAATTAAGCATCATTTCCTGGTTGTTATTGATAACTGAAATGTCAATAGATACGTGTACCTTGCTTGACATGCAAGAAATGGTTTTATGTATTTTTGACAAAACATAATGGCTATTTATAATATTGACGTCCCCTTAATTTGCCACCACAATGGCCCTTCGATCTGTATTTTTAACATGTCGTCTATGATATCAGGTTATGTCGTGTTTACGATTATTTTGATTGGCCCGTTATCCGCGGGGTCACCAGGTCACATCTACTTGGCCGTTTCCGTTATAGCTTCAAAAGGCACAATAAACTATGTTAGCACTGATATTTACTGGTTTAACCCAGGGAGTGACCACTGGGCTGAATTCGGCCTGTATGATTTTGGTATCACTCTTTCTGTCACCAGTACCTCACATGGGAACAAATGGTATCATTGGAAAGCTGAATCACTCTTCGTTCCGAATCATATTTATTCATGAGCTTAGTCAATGATAGCTAATGACGATCTAGCTTACAAAGCATGTCACATAGTTGGTGCCCATATTTGGCTGCTTTTACTATGGCTCCGCAGAATAAATTTACGTTTCCATTCATAGTACCTAAATATGTAACAAGTTATACCTTTGGAAAGCTCTACGATTGGCCTATTCGTAAACATGTGAATAAGCAAGCAGGCTATATGCAGCGAATGAGCATCGTCGGTACAAACATCCGCCATTTTGTTTTCTCACTTCGTTCTGTGTCAGTTCACTTTACGCCGGATTATTTCAAGTTTCTGTGTCAACATTTCAACAAACTGAATGAGAGCATTAGTGAATCACGTTATTATATTAGTTCACACTTTATACTAGTTCAGATAGCTTTTTACTTACTAATTCACCATTTTGTTTTCTTACTTCATTCTGTGTCAGTTCACTTTAGGCCGGATTATTTCAAGTTTCTGTGTCAACATTTCAACAAACTGAATGAGAGCATTAGTGAATCACGTTATTATACTAGTTCAGACTTTATACTAGTTCAGATAGCTTTTTATTTACTAATCCACCATTTTGTTTTCTCACTTCGTTCTGTGTCAGTTCACTTTAGGCTGGATTATTTGAAGTTTCCACGTCAACATTTCAACAAATTGAATGACAGCATTAGTGAATCACGTTATTAAACTAGTTCAGACAGAACGATGTTGCAGGCTTTTTTGAGGTAAATATCAGCAAGTTGTCATCGCGGTTTCCACTGGCTTTGACAGCCCGCACTGCCACAATAAATGATGCAGGACCGATGGGCTTGTCTGGTGTTGGAAAAAAATCATAAAAATAAAAGTTCTCAACATATTTGATTCATTTTATTTTGTATCTAATATGTATGGCTACATTTTTTTTCCAGTTGGACATAGGAATGTACAGCCAATTTTCTGGTAGCAAGGTGAAAATTAAAAATTTGCTTTTTTTGATGAAATTCAAAAAGTAATATCCCCATGATAAGATTGCGTGCTGTAGTTTTTATCATGTTATTATAACAAAGAGCCTTTTTAGCAACAAAATGATACCTCAATCACATATGTGCCATAATTATTAGGGATGTTATGATTTTTCAAAAGCACCCTTGTAAATAACTCCAATTTGTGTACACCATGGAAATTTATCATTGGTCACTCCTAGGGTTAAAGACATGATTTAGGTAGGTAGATATAGTACTGATGTCTACTGAAATCACAGTAACCAGACAATGTTTTGCAGTCACGGTGAATGAATAAAGCTGGTTCAAAGATGGTGGTCGTTACTATGGAAACATCGTCAGCATTTCTAAGAAGTCAGGGGTTTTCAAAAGGACTGTTTTTTAAAGGATGGATTGGTGGAATATGACGTTAGTGCCTGGTTATTATTAGTGATGTTGACATTCAGTTCAATATTTCCTAGCATGTTATCAGGAAAAAAATCAACCGAAACCTTTGACACAGGTTAAAACTGCATCCTCAACTGATTTAGCTCATCACGAATCCGGGTCATTGATGCCCAAATATGTAGTGTGTAAATAGTTTAAGTAATATCCGTAGTCGGTTTAATTAAAACGTGCGTATTTTTTTTCAAATTATCGAAAGAATTGAATTTAGTTGTTAAATCTGGTAAGGCTCAAAATAGTGGATATCCAAAATGCCGATAACATGGCAAAGTTATGAAGTTTCACCAAGGGTGAACTTTGTGAGTTTTCAGCGTTTCCATTTTCACTTCAATAAATTCTGCACGCAGAATTAAATAATTTAATAGTTCGCCTGATGATTTCACAAAAACTACATATAAAAGTTGCACAAACGAGCTGGCATGTCGTAGTGGATACTAAGTAGGTTTTAATTTTCACAAAATTAATTTAAAATGAGACAAGCAAAAAATTTAACTGATGAGGCACTTTTAACTTTTGTTTCATTAAAGATGCTGCCATTATCAATCTTACCTTATCTGGATGGGCCTGTATAGACAGTGACTGGCCCACAGACAGAACTTTGAACAAGAAGGGCAGCTCTCCCTTCCCTGGAAATGCTTTCCTCATTTTCTCACCAAGGAATTCTGGATATGTAGTTAACCAATCAGACAAAGGTATGTTCCTCCCCATGTGGATTGAAGGTCCCTTTGGGTGTGTTCCCATCCATAGCTGCAAACAGAATGTCAGTAAACATTTCAGTGCACACTCTAAGAATTAGCATACATATGAGTCACAAAAATGTATTAGACTTCCCTTTGTGTAATCAAGTCTACGTGAACAAGATTAAGAAAAAACTATAAAACTATGATGCAGCAGCAGTTGCTGTCAATTTCAACCCATGATTGATAATAGTTGTATTTTACATTGTAAAATTACATAAACACATCCTTATATTAAACGTAAACACATCCTTATATTAGAAGCAGTCTACTATTTATATTTTATATAATTAGCCAGTGTTACTGCTTATGCAACATAGGTTTGAATGTTTGGTCAAATAAAATTAATAGTTTTGCCACTGTACACAACTTTTTGTCTGGCATGTATACACACAAAGTTTTAAGATATAAAATATTGTGTTATTAAACATTTATCAGATATTTTGTATGTTTGCAATTTTAGAAACTGAAGCTAGATACATGAATATAAACATGACTTGCATGGATATAAATGATAGAAATCCAAGCAGTGCATATGTTTATTCCGATGGACCCACCCTGGGTAATAATGAAATAACACCACTGATCCATGAGGAAACAGCACAAAAAAAAATGTCATGCTGCAGAAACCCTCATGACCCATGGGTAGCTCTACTACCTACCCCTGGGAGAACAGCGATTAGAAACGTGGATTTGAAGTTTGTCCCCCATGTGTCTTCATCGGCCTACACACAGGCAATTAACTTTTTGCTGTACACCAAACGTGGCTGATCTAACAAGCAATACCAAGCATTTCCCCCAAATGGCTCATTAATGTTTAGTCGGATTCCCGGAATCAGTTAATGTGCTGATGTGACACAGCTGAGGTGACATTGTGTAAAAAAGTATGACTACGAACGATAAGAGTCAAAGTTCTAGATGCTTGTAATATCATTGGTTAAAACAGCAAGTGGGACAAAGTTCGTTTCTAATAGCTGGTCTCCCAGGGGCAGATAGCATCCTCTTAAGCCAGGGCTGCTGTGTACATCAGTACTGCGGGCATATCAACAAACTGAAATGTGTTTTTGTCAGTTGTTGTGTTAACCAATAACATTACAATAACGTAGAACTAATAACGTAGAACTAATAATGTAGCCTACATACGGGCACTTAGCTTTTATTGGCTGTGGACTGATTGTTGCTGGTTGGATGGGTAATGACATGCATTTCCTTGAATTGCTCTTTGATATTGGGCTGGTTCCCAGAATCACAACCAACCAAGAGAGATGGAGTATGCAGTGCATACTTCCATGCACTGTGCAGAATACATGCCAGGGTTAGAGTACCACTACTACCACCCCTGGCTCATGAGGATGGTATTGGTAGAGCTACACATGGACCTTGAGGATGACGGTAGACACGTTTCAAGAGACTCACCTCGGCATATGCCACATCCTCACTGGCTGTGAGTGAGGAGTTGGTACCACTAGCCAGTTGTGCCACTTTGCTACTTTTGCCAACTTTGCCCCATGCATAATTTTTAATGGCGCATTTCAGTTGGACAACTGCAAGAAAATAATAATGCCATGATGGGTTTCTGCTAGCTAAAACCTATTTCTGCCTGTATGATGGTAAAAACACAGTCTTTGTTGAATTTTTTTAATTTAATTTTTATTATTAAATGCTACACATAAAATAAATAAATAAGTATTACACTTGTGTTCACACCTATTCCACTAAATATTGTTTAATTACAACACAATAATATAACAGTACAATAAAGACACTTCTGCTGTGTTACATTCTAAAACAAAAACATTAAGGAGTTTTATAATCAGTTAGCAATTCCAGTTGTTGGATCAGTATGCTAGGGAGCTATAGAGGATAGGTGAGCTTACACCTTAATGAGGCGGGTGTGGCAGGAAGTAGGAGGTTGGTCCGAAAAATTGGCTGGAGGTTGGCCTCAAAAAATAGGTGGGAGGTGGGATGTGAGATTGGTGGGAGGTGGACTCTCAAAATTGGTGGGAGATGGGAGGTTGTCCCCCAAAACAGGTGGGAGATATGGGAGGTTGCGACCCCTGCCACACCCCCTCCTAAATTCCACTTGTTGAAATGGTGTTGTGCGTGTGGCCTGTCAAAACTATCTCAAACACATAATTGTGACTATAATTATTGTTTTTAAACATTGTCATATAAACACATATTTTATAAAGATATACAGTTCTAGCATGTGCATAAAAATCTATATTTTAATTAAATTACTACCAGTATTTCAATCAATCACTCATTCAATAATTTGTTTTCAAACAAACTGTCAAACAGTTCAAACTGAATAATAATTTTAATAATACAAAACACATGAAATGAATGCATGATTAAACAATAGGCTAGCGTGTTGGAAATGGTATAACTAAGATCGTATTTCTCACATAATTTCTCTTCAAAAAGAGAAGACGACGTTCACAGTAAATGTCTAATATGTAAATTGGTGTGCCTCTGCCTCTGACACTGGCTATGGGCCTGGCCTCTGACACTGTCACTGGCTCTGCCGAAAAACTAAACCGAAACGAGACATTTCTTTATCATTCTTATTGACGACAGAGACGTCGGCATGCCATATATTTTAAGTGGATGTTATCGGACAGTTTGGATAAAATAAACGGTAACCAAATAAACATATATGTATTGCACTAACTGTACACCAAGAAAAACAAATCATAGCGTTGTTTGAGTCATTATAATTTACCGATGTTTTTAGACACGTGAATTCCAAGGATCCTTCATTATTTTGTTCGGCACTTTACCGAAGACGCTTATTCAGTTATTGGCCGTGATGCTCCACATGGACTCCTATCGGCGCATCGATTATAAATAAATTACTAGTGTGTTACCATACTACAAACTAGGTGCATCATTAAGCTACAGGTGTACAGAGTACAGACCCTTTGGTTCAATCATGTTGATATTTTCTGCTAACACTCCCCCTTCGTCTGCATTGACGTCGTCGGCTATTACACAATTCGTATATTAGTTTAGTATGAAGTTATTAATTTTCATATATAGAACGCCATTTATTGTATTAACATTTACATATTTGGTACAGCTTTTAATGTTTAAGAACAAATGATAGTAATTTATAAGTAGGAAAACAATACTACGAAACTAATGTTAAAGGCGTGGTGTACAATTCAGTAGAAATTGTGGCGTTTTCGTGATAAGAAATATTTTATTGTTAAAGTTGCCACACGAAGGCTGCAAATGTCAAATCCTTATGGCTTTATGGGCGGGCCAGTTGGAGGTTTGTGCTAGTGATTACTGTTTGGAAATTATAATTTATACAGAACATAAATAGCGGTCTTTGACTAACTTAACATTGGTTGGAGCATCGATAAAAACTCGCCGCTTGCGTCTGACTAACTCAGCCTAGCCTGCCCTAATCTCCTAGCGATAGGCCTAGTCCTAGTAGGCTTGTAGACAGGAGGACCGCCTTTACGGTTAATGAAAGGCGAGGATCCACGCCACCAAAAACTAACTCGGCACTCTAGAATCCGGGCCCACCTCAATTTCGCTGTTACTAACATGCAACGCTAACTGTGCACAATGTATACGCAGTGAGTACTGAACTACGGAACATGTAAATCATTAAATATGTTATGCGAAAAACACATTTAATCACCTTTTTCGAAGCTCAAATTCGCATCCACAGTTCTTTTCACAGTGAGTAACTGAGCCATGGAATACCCTACCAATTAAGCGACTATGTCAATGCACTAACAGTAAACAGTTTCAAAACAAAATATAAAAATTACTGTAATAATAACCACTGATTGTGGGGGCTATATATAAGCCAGTAGGCTGAGTACTAGACTCCCTGCCCCAAACCCGTTCAAGGTATGATATTTAACCTGCATTGAGCGCCATATTGCTCCCTTTATTCGCAAGATGGCGACACTTGAAGCGAGGTAAATGTCCGAATTTAGGCATCGATAAAAAGGTGATTAAATGTGTTTTTACGTATGACATGGTTAATAATTTACATGTCCCGTACTTCAGTATGCATTGTGAATGGTTACTGGGATGATGTCTATAACGAATCTAATCCAGATGCCTCATACAACGCATTCATAAACACACTTAATACATTAGTTGATGAATATCTCCTGATTAAAAAAAATTAAATTAGAGACAATCCCAGCTCAGAATGGTTGACAAAAGGAATATTAACCTCAAGCAAACACAAAAATATTTTATATAAACATTTTAAAAAGAACCCAACAGTTGACAATGAAACAACCTACAAAACATATAAAAATAAACTGACACATATAATCAGGCTTTCAAAGAAAAATCGTTATAAAAACAAATTTGATCTCCAAAAAGATAATGCAAGGAAATCATGGCAGCTAATTAAAGAAGTCTTGAAATGTAACAAAAGTAACAAATCTGAGCACAAGTTTCACTTTGTTGGACGGCTCAGGAACTTCAAACCCAAAAGACATAGCAAACGAATTTAATGATTATTTTATACGTGGCATCAAATCTTGTTAAAGACATACTACAGGAGATGACCCAACTGAATTTGTTCAAGCAAATACTAATAGTTTTTTCTGCCGACCCACAAACCCCGAGGAAATTGTTTCGCTATTATGCAACATTAAGTCTAACACGTCTAGTGGTTTTGACAACGTTGAACCACGTATTATGCGAGAAATAAGTCCCCAAATAGCTCCTCTACTATCGCATATATTCAACAACTCTTTCTACTGGAGTGGTACCACATCAACTAAAAATAGCAAAAGTAATTCCAGTACATAAAAATAATGATCCGAATAACTTCTGCAATTATAGACCAATCTCAATTCTGCCATGTTTCTCAACAATTCTGGAACGTCTTATGTGTAATCGACTCGAACGCTTTATCAACCAGTCCCACATAATATCAGAAGTCCAATACGGTTTCAGGAAAAAATATTCCACTTACATGGCTCTAATAAATCTCAGATAAAATATCAAGTGGAACCGATAGCAACTCCTTCAATATAGGTATATTTATTGATCTATCTAAAGCCTTCAACACTATAGACCACAATATACTATTCCAAAAACTTAACTGCTATGGTATCAGAGAGCATATACTTACTTGGTTCAGGAGTTACCTAGAGCACAGGACACAATATGTCACTTACAACAATGTAAATTCAAATCACAAGACAGTGATATGTGGTGTGCCACAAGGCTCTATAATAGGGCCACTATTATTTATACTTTACATCAACGACCTTTGCAACACTTCAACTATTATGAAGTTCACTCTTTTTGCAGATGATACCAGTATGTATCATTCACATCAAAATTTAACTTTACTCATAGACGAGGTTAATAATGAAAATAAAAAAATGACACAGTGGTTTCACACAAATAAACTTTCCCTAAATATAAAAAAACGAACTATCATATTTACATCAGTAAATAAAAAGTACAACATCTCATCTCAAGCAATACAGATTAACGGATCAGCCATCCCTCAGGTTAATCTCACCAAATTTCTTGGTGTGTATATAGACGAACACTTAAATTGGTCAATGCAGTTAAACAAACTGGCAACTAAACTTGCACGAAATATTGGCATACTCTGCAAACTGAAACATACATCTTAAAAACAATTTACTGTTCTTTAGTACTTCCACATCTACAATATTGTACTCTAATATGGGCTAATACATACTCTACAAAACTTAACAAGATCAGAATGCTGCAAAAAAAAGCTGTTAGGATCATTAACAACTCTGATTACCTAGCTCACTCTGAACCGCTATTTAAACATAACAACCTGTGCTAACGATGTTGGTTTTTTTTATTTATTTACTTTTTTTATACTAACGAATCATCACTATATTGTTCAACTATTTTTTGGCCTCACGTTGTTATATTGTGCTAGAATGATGGATAACAACCACTTGTAATTTTCTATATGCGTCACATTTACTATTATTAACATATTTTTTGCATATACTAACGAATATTCACTATATTGTTCAATTAACAAGTCGTTAGATTGTACTAGATTGCTGGATTAAGACGCCAAGCTGTAATTTTTTATTTGCTTCATATCTAGTATTATTAACATAATTGCCAACTTGCAGAATCATTCCATGACAAGATTACTGTACATAATCATGGGTGGTTCTCGCAATAAGCCCATTGGGGTTTCCAGAGAAGTTACTAAATCAAACCATTTATGACCATACCTGTAACAACATTGTAAATGACTAACCAAATAAACTCACATTGATTGATTGATTGATTGATTGATTGATTGATTGATTGTGTGTTATAATGGTGGCATTGATGTAGGCCCTTAACTCACTATCAGTGTTGCCATCTAGCGAATAAAAAGGGCAAGATGGTACTCAGTGCAGGTTAAATATGCAAATTTGAGCTTCAAAAAGGTGATTAAATGTATTCTTATGCACAACATGTTTAATAATTTACATGTTCCATAGTTCAGTATGTTAATAACATCGAAATCGAGGTGGGCCCGGATTCTAGACTGTCACTAACTCGTCTAGGCTGCTTTGGAACATTATTAAAATCCAATATTAATAAACACGCAATACAATAAACATGTATTTCGTATAAATATATATATATATATATACAGTAGTACCTTCCTTCAACGGACCCTCCGATGAGCGGACACCTGCTATGGCGGGACACTTTCTCTCAATGTACAGACTGTTTTACCATGTTAATGTCCCTCTGATGAGGGGACACCTGGTGAACGCGGACAGCGGACAGGATATTTTGGTTTTCTGTCCCTGCTAAGGCGGACAGTAATCATTATTTTCGTATTTTTTTTCAAAAATGGCGACGGACAAACAGCACGGTGTGTAGTAGGAAAAACAACATTATATCACGATTTCGGATATAAGGCTGTTGGTCGTGGACCCCGATTTTCTGCCGCCGGGGTAAATGCCAAATGGGCTTGCTTAAACCTACTTAGAATTGCTTTGACAATTCTCAAGAAACAGGTGAATAATGTCAACAACAATGAACGACTGTCAACAAGTTGTTTGTTTGCCGCTGATGTTGGCTTCGCTTAGGCGGTTTGAAATTGCAATCGAGATTCACAAATACGCCTCGCATAAGAATCAGACAAACAGTCTTAAATGCAATTTAGTATGCAGTACTAATATGACACTGGGGTGAAATGGCATGCCTCCAATCTAACCGACGCGAAACCAACATGCCAAATGCCAAAGGTGCTACTGGTGCGTGAAAATACGAATTCGTAATCCGCAATTGAAACGACGAATCGATGCTAAGTCGTGTATCATAAATTTATGCTTCGATCGAGATCAGTTGAAAATCAAGGTGAAACGATTATTAATTCTGCCTATTGTTGTTTTCTATGTTTAATCAGCTTACATACTGCGTGTGTCAACTCATATACGTTTTCGGCTGCTCAAATCCAGGATATTATTTTCGATTCATAGGCCTATTAGTTCAATACATCGTCATCATAGTTCCATAACGGTATACGTACGTGTATTTTATTCAGTTAATGATTAAACAGGGTGTGACATTTAAAAATAATACACATTGATGGTAGATGACTCGTTTAATAAGCTTTATAAACTGCATATTGCAGTATAAGACAGTGCTGCAAGCACACTGTGGCTTCGACAGCATTCTTGGACTTGGTGCAGCGGGCGGCGATCGCTGTTGGTTAGTAGTAGCACCCTGGTGGTAGACACAGGAACACCTAACCTTATTTCAGCCCTCCACTCCAGCATGTCTGTCCCTCCTATGAGGGGTCACCTGCCATGTAGGGACACTTTTGCTTGGATACTGAAGTGTCCGTTGAAGGCAGGTATATGAACTATTCTCAAAAGAAAAGATCGTCATTCAGCACATCACCCCTTTAAAAGTTACAAAATGAGATTTGCGGCTATTCGCAGAGCCCTCATCAACCAACCTACCAGAAAGTATCTTTTATTCACCACATAATATATAGTGTTGGCTCGAATAGCCAAATAGGCTCAAATAACCTAATCATAGATTCATGGCTATTCACAGAGACCACATCAACCAACTTATCAGAAAGCATCTTTCCCGATTTTGCTCACCATATTATATAGTATTGGCTCATCTAATGCATTTGTTAAATGTGATGTGTATTGGAGTCTGTTGCATATTTCTTATTTTATGCAGCAACAGAGAGCAGTTCATGGTTATGCTTAATGATTCTGTTTTGTTGCACCTCTGAGCTCAGGTTCCTGAGGATATAGGTGCCATACAAGTTAATTATTATTAAATGGCAATGCCCTTTATTTGCAGGTGGGTCATTCCATATAAATTCTTGATCCCTCTGATTTTAATGAAAATTTTTCACACTTTACTGACCTTGACATTTGACTTGATATATCCAAAATGATTAAACCCTGATTTTGAATATTTTTTCATTAGCAAGGTCATTGTAACAACTAGTTTCTTGCAGAAAATTAGAGTGGGCCCTGGTAATGTCAGGATGCAGCAATTTTATGTGAGTTTTGGCTATTTTCGCACAGTCTCATGTCACATCTTAATATACACAATATGAATTACCTCCGATTTTGATAAAAAAATTTCTTTAGAAAGGTCATTGTATGAACAAGTTTCAAGCAAAGTATTATGACATGTAAAACACTTCAATTACACTAGGAGATTCACTGCTGCAGGAAACCAACAGTGATCCCTATGTAGGAGTCTGTATCGCTAAAGATCTCACCTGGAATAAACACATCCACCAGATCATAGCCTCTGCAAACTGTACCTTTGTATTCGTCAGATGGAATCTCTACTCATGCCCTTAAAACATCAAAACAACTGCCTACACAACCCTTGTTCAGGCCTCGACATTAACACTGGCCCAGCGCCTTTTTTTGGGCTGATTTTGTGTTGTCACTTCATATAGTTGCCATGTTGTTTTGATATGTACGAGCCTCACAAAAAAAGTCCGCATGACGTCGCTATTACTACTAGCGACAATGTGCAGACTTTTTGTGAAATTGCGGACGCCCACAATCAAGAATGTCACAGCAAATATGATCAATTCATCGGTATGTGGGTGTGAGTTGAAAGTCAGCCAAATCACAACAGATTCTCGTCAGTCTGGCAGTGACACCCATAGCTAGGCTTAGGAATCGGTACTGCGTGTTGACATCCCTGGTGTATTAATATTAACTATATATTTTGGTTTTTAATACATCATTAAACATATTAGAATTTGCAATGCAAACTATCAATCAAATGAGCTGCGAAGTCAGAATGCGAGAAGTTTAGTAAACAAAGGTCAAAATATATTGCATAAATTGAGTTATATTGCCAGGCTACAAACAGTTATGATGCAAGGTTATTTAACTGTATAATGTGGCCGCATGGCCCATGAAATAAAGATGTGTGTTCAAAAAGGTTTTCCTAGTAAACAGCTGGTATAATATTCTTGATTGTAGTTACAAAAGGTTGTTTTTAGTTAATCTTATTGTGTGCATAGGCCCAAAACCATGGCTTTTGTTTCCCTTTGATGATGACTTGTAACACCCTCTGTATTGAATTCATGCTCCTCACCTGAGTTTGGCACATGATTTTCAACTTATTAAAATACAACTTAATAATACATTGATGTACGTAGGCGTGGGACCAATGCAGCCATCCCCAGCACCATTAGGACCGATGCTGCCATCCGTTGGCATGGACCCGGCGTCCAACAACCAACCACTGCAGTTCAACTCAGGGAAAATGAAATCAGTGATGGCTGACAACCTTGACTGCCAACCACCCAAAGGTAAATCAACTTATATGATACTTGTTTACTTTTGTGGGTAATGTATTTAGAGACAATTTGTCGAAAGTGGTATTTATTATTTGTGGTCTATTTGGCAAATGCATTGTTTTCTTAATTCTTCATGCTTTCCCGTATATTCTTTTTTGTGAATGCTAAGAAAAAAACTGCTTCGTGTATTTTGTAAAGATATTGCATGAACATGTCATGTACCTTGACTCTCAATAAAGGTGACAAATTGTTATTAAGAAAATCATGTTTTTACACATACATTCGAAAAGCAAAACCACATCAAAACTAGTGTGTTCAAAACTTGGCAAGGATGTGCATTGCAACCAAAGATAAAGCAACGGCTATTTATTTACAGCTCTTGGTCAGAAATCACTAACCAGATTATGTTAAAACTGGTCAAGAACAGATATCCTTTGCAACAAACATTGGTCCACCGGTCAAAATAAATTGTTTTATAACTTGGCATGCAATCACACACATCAGAGGTGGACCTTATTAAATTGTGTAGACAATTGATACATCAATGTTAAATTGTTTTATAACTTGGCATGCAATCACACACATCAGAGGTGGACCATATTTAATTTGTGTAGACAATTGATACATCAATGTTAAATTTGTAGAGTTGGAATCACCGCCACCTCCTGCTGGCAACAGCATGGCCATGGGCAACATGCAAATGGGTCCCATGGGGCCAATGGGACCATGGCCACCAATGATGGGTCCTATGGGAATGGCAGACCCTGGTATGATGATGGGAGCAGCAATGGGCTATCCCCAGGTAAGTTGGGAAGATGGGATGGCAGCTGGTAATACCTGCATGTGTGTGTGGTACCAAAGAATATACATGATGTACATGCAAGGGATTTAACTGTGACAAAGTGCTTCTTGTTCTTCAGCCACACTTAAAACTGTCAACTTGATTGGATAATTTTAACTATTTATCAACATCAACAATCATCGACTGGAGCATCGTTGTTCACGAATTTACCATTTTGAATGAACTGCTTCCAAAGCCATGTGATGACCGACGACCCATCAGTTATGGTTTGGGACTGCTTTCCTGGCTATTTGCTATTCTGTGATATTATCGCAATAGTAAAACCATCCTGACTAGTCACCCCAGTTTTAAATACCTTATTTCATTGTAGTTTTGCTTTATTACATTTTTATATTCCAGAGGCATTTTGTAAATAAAAGTTATTATTACCCCTGCTACCGCTGTGTCACAGTTGTCATCCAGAACTACACCAGTTGTGATGTTGTGTTGTAGTATGTGGGCTACATGACGTCTTTACCAATGTCTGTTGTAGTATGTGGGCTACATGAGGCCTGGACCCATGTCTATTGTAGTATGTGGGCTACATGACGCTTGGACCCATGTCTGTTGTAGTATGTGGGCTACATGAGGCCTGGACCCATGTCTGTTGTAGTATGTGGGCTACGTGGGGCCTGGACCCATGTCTATTGTAGTATGTGGTCTACGTGGGGCCTGGACCCATGTCTGTTGTAGTATGTGGGCTACATGATGCTTGGACCCATGTCTGTTGTAGTATGTGGGCTACTTGACGCCTGGACCTATGTCTGTTGTAGCATGTGGTCTACGTGGGGCCTGGACCCATGTCTATTGTAGTATGTGGTCTACGTGGGGCCTGGAGCCATGTCTGTTGTAGTACACGGACTATGTGACGCTTGGACCCATGTCTGCTGTCGTATGTGGGTTACCTGATGCCTGGACCCATGTCTGCTGTAGTATGTGGGTTACCTGACGCCTGGACCCATGTCTGTTGTAGTATGTGGGTTACCTGACGCCTGGACCCATGTCTGTTGTAGTATGTGGGTTACCTGACGCCTGGACCCATGTCTGTTGTAGTATGCGTGTTACATGACGCCTGGACCCATGTCTGCTGTAGTATGTGGGCTACGTGATGCCTGGACCCATGTCTGTTGTAGTATGCGGGTTACATGACGCCTGGACCCATGTCTGTTGCTGCTGATGGCTGTGAGCTGGGTGGGGGCCTGCCTGGTCTGGGACAGAAGGACATCATCACCCTGAAGGACTGCATCCTATACCCACCCCCTCCAAGTAAGTACAAGAAAGCCAGTGCAAGGTGCTATCTGAAAAATTTACACTCACTCAAATATGCTCTATTAAAATAAAAAATTCACAGGTTATATTCAGAATCTGAAAGGTGACCCACACAAAACAATTACAGATATTGTATTATTTTATGTTTTAAACAGTATTACAGGTGAAATAAAAGGTAAACAAGTGGGTTATGTTAGGTAAGTATACATTTACTAATATTTAAGATCGTAAAATGTACATCAAAATCAAAGTTTCTATAATTGGCATGTATTTGACCAGGTACACCAAATATGGACATCAAATGCAAATTTGGGCATCTGGAAAAAGTCGAGTACAGATATATAAAATCAGCATGTTTAAATATAAATACACATTTGACCCCAACTCTGGGACTCGTACAGATGCTCCGCCACCAACGACTCGAGAGCGACCACCCGGTTGCCGAACCATCTTTGTGGGTGGTCTGCCGGAGAATGCCACTGAGGACACACTGCGGGAACTGTTCAACACATGCGGCAACATCTGTAGTGTACGACTGAGCAAGAAGAACTTTGCACACATTCGCTTCGAGGTCGAAGAAAGTGTCTTCAAGGCTCTCTACGTTTCCGGTATGTGTTTGTGATGATGGTTGAATTTTTGTGAATTGTAGTAATTTTATGCTTTGAATTGTAAGTGATGTGTGAATTGTAATTTAATAGATGATGTAAAAATATTTTTTATTTAAAGTGGTTTAAAATGCCATGATCACAACAGTACAGTTACACTTAATTAGTGGAGCATGTGACAGGTTGTTGAGGATTTTTTTATATTATAAATAATCTGGTTAGATTTTATTATTAATTTCTTATTAATCTGCTGTATAAATGCTGACAGCATGAACTCTTTTAGAAACAAAATGATGCGCCACATTTCATTTGTTGGAACTTGGATAAAGCAATGGATTCCTCATCCACTTGCTATGTGGAACTTGTGGCTTTGGTTGGCAGTATTGTTACAACTAATGATGTATTGTGTTCACTGGTGTGTGTTACATTGAGGTTAGCAATCTCAGACGAGTATCTAGGCATTGGTTTGTCAAATGTTGGTGACACAGTGACACATCGGTTGATGCAGGTTACCGTATGAAGATGGGAGACAATGATGACAAAGCCAACACAGGGCGGTTACATGTGGACTACGCACAGGCGCGGGACGACTTGTATGAGTGGGAGTGCACGCAGCGACTGCTGGCACGTGAGAACAGACACAATCGACAGGTGGAGGGCGAACTACTCTGCCCCCCCAGTCCCCCACCCATCACACACTTCTCCGACTACGAAGCATCTGTGCTGCTGGAAAACCTCAAAGGTGAGCAGCATGTGTAAACTATAGAATGTATCATTAAACATCTGTTACCAGTGATTATTTGGATGAACCATCTCATGGTGTATTCAAAGTAACTGTTCAAAGTCAATGAAAAATTTAATTATTTTTTATTTAATTAATATTACCATCTATGTTTGATAATTTACAATTGGTAGACATATTTTATTTAAGTGTGCTGTAGTTATCAACTTTACTGCTCATTTTATTCTCAGTCGAGATTATCAGGGTTCATATCCACTTGGTGCCATTTTATTCTCAATCGAGATGATCAGGGTTCATATTCACTTGCTGCCATTTTATTCTCAATCGAGATTATCAGGGTTCATATTCACTTGCTGCCATTTTATTCTCAATCGAGATGATCAGGGTTCATATCCACTTGGTGTCATTTTATTCTCAATCGAGATTATCAGGGTTCATATTCACTTGCTGCCATTTTATTTTCAATCGAGATTATCAGGGTTCATATTCACTTGCTGCCATTTTATTCTCAATCGAGATGATCAGGGTTCATATCCACTTGCTGCCATTTTATTCTCAATCGAGATTATCAGGGTTCATATTCACTTGCTGCCATTTTATTCTCAATCGAGATGATCAGGGTTCATATCCACTTGCCATTTTATTCTCAATCGAGATGATCAGGGTTCATATCCACTTGCTGCCATTTTATTCTCAATCGAGATGATCAGGGTTCATATCCACTTGCTGCCATTTTATTCTCAATTGAGATGATCAGGGTTCATATCCACTTGGTGCCATTTTATTCTCAATTGAGATGATCAGGGTTCTTATCCACTTGCTGCCATTTTATTCTCATTCGAGATGATCAGGGTTTTTATCCACTTGCTGCCATTTTATTCTCATTCGAGATGATCAGGGTTCTTATCCACTTGGTGCCATTTTATTCTCAATCGAGATGATCAGGGTTCATATCCACTTGGTGTCATTTTATTCTCAATTGAGATGACCAGGGTTCATATCCACTTGGTGCCATTTTATTCTCAATTGAGATGATCAGGGTTCTTATCCACTTGCTGCCATTTTGAAGCTTGGGAAATTTGTTTCACTCGGTTCAATGAGCTGTGGGTACTAGATAGTGGCATGTTGAATATTGGAGTGAACAGGTCTGCCAGGGGGTGAAGTGTAAACAGGTCTGCCAGGGGTGAAGTGTAAACAGGTCTGCCAGGGGGTGAAGTGTAAACAGGTCTGCCAGGGGGTGAAGTGTAAACAGGTCTGCCAGGGGGTGAAGTGTAAACAGGTCTGCCAGGGGTGAAGTGTAAACAGGTCTGCCAGGGGTGAAGTGTAAACAGGACTGCCAGGGGTGAAGTGTAAACAGGTCTGCCAGGGGGCGAAGTGTAAACAGGTATGCCGGGGGGGGGGGGGGGGGCGAAGTGTAAACAGGTCTGCCAGGGGGTGAAGTGTAAACAGGTCTGCCAGGGGGTGAAGTGTAAACAGGTCTGCCAGGGGGTGAAGTGTAAACAGGTCTGCCAGGGGGTGAAGTGTAAAGCAGTTGCAAGGACAGGATACCCCACTACAGTGTATATAAGAACTTAAGGGGAGACACCCCAGGTAAAATGTCATTTAAAAAAAAATATATTTAAAATGTGTTTCCACTGTATTCTAATAGCTTTGTATATTTAGTATCTATAAAGTTCACTTTTATAGCAATTACTTACCTCTAAATCACTTGTTCATGGATAAAGCTTGCCTTTTTCAAGTTATACACCCTGTTTTTCAATCTTTGACGGCTGTTTTCTCAAAAACGTGTTTTCTGCATTTGGAAAAAGGATATCTCTGTGAGTAATTGTGCTATCCAAATAAGGTTTTGAATGTTGCATTCAGCAAACTCTACTATGCACAATGACCAGAGGCATTTTAAAAATCATCAATAGTTTGAAAGATAAACCCATATCTGTTGCCAAAAGCGAAGTTTTTTTTCGCAGTTTACAAAAATAAATAAAAAATAAAATAATCATATACGTGTTCAATAAAGAATGGCAGTGTTTCTAAATTTGCCAATATTTGGTCAAAATGGTGGACATTTTGTTTGTTACCATGGAAACGGGGGTCTGGCTGAAAAAATATATTCAATATATTTTTTACTCAGTAAGACCCATTCTATAATTTGGCAGAAAAAAACAATTTTTTTGCACACATTAAAAACTATCCTGCCGTGTGTGGCCTTACTTTATATGCTCATAGAAGTGAGCAACTGAGTGACTAGTGCCTCTTGCGGGATGCTGAAGAATGGTGATTAAAGTGCCAGACTGTCAGTTGAGAGGACTGGGTTTCAAGTCCACCTACTGCCATTTCAAGGCTGCAATCTACTTTGCCTTTGTCTTTCAGACGAAACACTAAAAGCGGTTGGTCTCTTCTACCGGGTGTCTATGCCAGGGGAAGTGGAAGATCGCACACAGGGAGTAAACGTGTAATTTGTTGTGTACTCACAAACTCCAACACGCACGGCTCCAATTCTTTGTAGGATTGACACTGAATTAGCTGCTGCCAAACAAGTAGCTCTGATAATGGAATGAATGCATTGTGTAGGTGGATACTAGTGCTCTATGCAATATTATCATTATCAGTGTCATTCTGTCATAGAGGACGGCACATTCACGACGGCGGCCCAAGTGCTGGTGACATGGCTGGAGCGTGGCGACTGTACGCGGCGTACAGCGAGTGTCTTCTACGGTCTCATACAGAGTACTAACACGCACATCCGGCGCTTGCTTGGGGAGAAGGCCAGCTATGAGACAGAACTACAACAGATGAAGCTGCAGTTCCGACAGAAACTTCAGGCCATCATCCGACAGAGTAAGTGGTGCCACCTGGCTGGGTTGTAGTAGGGACGGGAGGACCTTTCATGGAGCATGGTGAGATTAGCCGAGTTGACATGGTCTCAGTGTCTCTGGTAATGGACACGTTAATTGTCAGCTGATAATGGCTGTTGCGGTAGTGAACAGAAAACACTGGTGATTTTTAAACATGCAGATGCATTATGTTGTCAGGCGATAGATCTGTGTATGTAACTAGTGGCCACGCATGAATATTATGGCATGGCACAGGATGTTTGCATCAGAAGAAATTGTTGAAGTGTGAGTAACTGGCTATTTCGAGGACTTCATACTAACTAATATTTTGTAATTTCACTTTTTTGTTGCCTTTTGATCTTTTAATTTTAACAACAAATTTTAGTCACTACTAGCCATGGAACTTGTGCCTTGGTATTGGTACAAGTTTCATAAGCCTCACATAAAGAGAAGTGAGTATGTATACATCTTATGCCAGGCGGCACATCTTGTGTAGGCTTAGCCGCAAACTGTTAAGATATTTTTGCACAGTTTTTCATATTTCCTGTATTGACTTTTGGTGAATGCTATTTGTGTTAATTATCCATTATGAAATGTAAAATTATCTATAGTAATATTTTCATAAAGAAATTAGAGGCTATGGCAAGCTGGACTAATGTCTAATTTCTGACACGTAGCATTTCTAGTCGACTAAGTGACATTTCACTGTGAGTATATTCCAGTACGAAGCTGTGCTGATTGGCAGGTAACGTAGCCACTCGGAGGAGAGAACTACATGCTGTGACTGTTGGAAGGTATATATTGGTTCACTGTGAGAATTTCCAGGTGTTTCCATTAGGTGGGAAGTTTTCAGATGACCTGGTTATGATGTAAGACTTGATTCAGCATGTAGTATGTAATCTAGATGCGTGTTCAAATGTCACTTTTCTGGCTAGAACCAATTAATCCAAACTGATGTAGCATTTCTACTTTCTTTAGAATCATTCTACAGGTTTTTACAATATTCTGTACCAAATGTGTTCATCATACCACAACTGTGACTTATTGAAATTATTCAGCCATGTTGAAAATCGCTATATAAAAGCTGTTCATTTGCATAACTCCACCACCGTAGTCACTGGAATTCTGCCACCAAGTAATTGTATCTGAGAGGACGAAGACAGTTGTGACATCTGTGAAACTGGAATCAGTTTACTCGGATTTAGAATGGTTGCATGACAATGAAAGTGACATCTGTGAAACTGGAATCAGTTTGCTCAGATTTAGAATGGCTGCATGACAATGAAAGTGACATCTGTGAAACTGGAATCAGTTTGCTCAGATTTAGAATGGTTGCATGACAATGAAAGTGACATCTGTGAAACTGGAATCAGTTTGCTCAGATTTAGAATGGCTGCATGACAATGAAAGTGACATCTGTGAAACTGGAATCAGTTTGCTCAGATTTAGAATGGCTGCATGACAATGAAAGTGACATCTGTGAAACTGGAATCAGTTTGCTCAGATTTAGAATGGTTGCATGACAATGAAAGTGACATCTGTGAAACTGGAATCAGTTTGCTCAGATTTAGAATGGTTGCATGACAATGAAAGTGACATCTGTGAAACTGGAATCAGTTTGCTCAGATTTAGAATGGTTGCTTGACAATGAAAGTGACATCTGTGAAACTGGAATCAGTTTGCTCAGATTTAGAATGGCTGCATGACAATGAAAGTGACATCTGTGAAACTGGAATCAGTTTGCTCAGATTTAGAATGGCTGCATGACAATGAAAGTGACATCTGTGAAACTGGAATCAGTTTGCTCAGATTTAGAATGGCTGCATGACAATGAAAGTGACATCTGTGAAACTGGAATCAGTTTGCTCAGATTTAGAATGGCTGCATGACAATGAAAGTGACATCTGTGAAACTGGAATCAGTTTGCTCAGATTTAGAATGGTTGCATGACAATGAAAGTGACATCTGTGAAACTGGAATCAGTTTGCTCAGATTTAGAATGGCTGCATGACAATGAAAGTGACATTTGAACATGGCCAGTGACTTGGATGTTCAGTCTGGGAACGCTGCTACCACTGAACTGTAAGCCCTCAGGTAAGCACAACAAACTGCCTGATAAGAAAGAAAGAAAGAGAGAGATATATATATATATATATATATATATATATATATATATATATAAAGAGCTACTGAGAAGTGTTGGACATTACAGGAACTTACCCTGTGAGATGCTGCAGGGCAGTGTTAGGCAGAGTGACCAGACTGGACCTGTGTATAACTTTCCAGTTGCCAAGGTGCCAACAGTGGATGACATACGATTCTGCAGAAGGTATTCTCTGATTGCTGACTGCTGCGCATAATTCAATGGCTGATGGTACAACATCCCTTCTTGACATTCACCGAATTATCACTTGCATTATTATAAATTTTTGACACTTCCAAAATTGATCTTTTTTTGACACTTCCAAAATGATTAGTATGTTTTGACACTTCCTACATTAATGCTATTATGTTTTATACATACATTTTATACATTTCCAACATTATCAGACGTAAATGAAATGTTCTGTCCCAGTATATTGAATATATAAGAGATTACTTTATAAATTAACTTAAGGTTTTCCTTATGGTTGGTAATGGATTACTGCATAGAGATTTAAGTGATTTTGGTGTATGTTTCGGTTTGAGAATGGATGTTGTGAAGACCTGTCCTACAGATCACGTATATTTGTATGAAGTTAGCAACTGGCACAGACTAGGATGTCTCCAGGGCAGACGCTGCAGCAGGTAGATTCATGTTGTGCAAAATGGTAGTCTGCGAACCACTGCCAGTAAAAGGGTCTCTCTTAGCATATCCATCCATCTGTGGCACTTTTAATATTGCTTGTCGATTTTGAAATTGATTAATACTTTTGTTTTGATGTGCCTCAGAGCTTGGTTTCTGAAGATTTAGGCACGAAAGAAGTTTTCTCAGTATTATACTGAAAGTCGCATATTTTTAATGGAAAGCGTGATGATTATTGTATACATTTAAATTTCTTCCAACATCACCAAAAGAAAAATGTGTTTAATATGAATGTACATATGTAGGTATGTACTTACATACCAGACAGATAGCTTCACAGTCCCTTTCCAAAGTGTCCTATTTAACCAAAAAATTTCTCATTTGTAAAGAACGTAGAGACAAATAGAATGTGCCCAGATATTTTTTTTTGTTTTGTTGAATTTTGTCCTGATTATACTTGGGCTGGCAGTGGCTGCAGATTGCTAGTGTGTACGTGATGTGGGACAAAGAATTACAACTGAGTAAGCATGACGTCTTGTATCCAGTGGCTGTACTATGTGCTCTCTATCTGTCCAAGTTGAACAGATCAACTCGGTGTTTACTGCCGCCGGTAAGCAGAAGGCTTGGGACCACTTCACTAAGGCACAAAGAAAGAACCTCGTCCTGTGGAGTAAACACTGTCAGGTAGGGGGGCTTTCTCGACACTTCTGCAGCGTGTCGTGCCACGTTATAGTGCCTCTACCACGCAGTGAACATGGGCGTACTATACACGCGTTCAGTTTGGGGTTTAACCCTAACGCTCGTGGAATATGGGGCACTGTAGTTCCAAGTTGTAGTTGATACTTACCACTTGTATAATAATAACGTTTTTTAAAGCTTGTTTACCTTTAGAAAGAATACAAAGAAGAAAAATGTAATTATGAGAAATGATAATATATATGGAAGGCTTCTTTTCTCTTTAGCTAAAATTAGAATTAGTTTGAGGCCATTTCCATCGTTGGAAACATTATTAATTACATTTCATTCTTGTACTTCTTTTAAACTAACGATAGAATTGCCTACAATTAAATACGGGCTAATATAAACTTTTCTAATGTGGACAGGAAATTGTCTTGGACATTTCCTTATGATCATTTTTACCCACAATGAGGACAAATAAATAGTGAATTTCGTTGATGATAGTGCAAATATATTTTCAGTATGTTTTGTTTACTGGAAATACAAGAGTGATTAAGATTCACTGAGTTGTAGTTTAGTGCCTACATTAGATGCATCCAGCAACTCTGATGTTGCTTCCACTAATAACGCTGGTATGCTCGATGTCTTCTAGTGAGTACCTTGAGTCACATGGATTGTATATGTTCTAGCCCTGGCCCTGTTCACCATTCCTACCACAGGTAGTATATGGGGCCGCGTTCAGACATCAACCACTGGTCAATGGTTAGTTGACTCGGATCTTGTGCAGTTATATCTTGATCTGAACACAAGATGGTTAAATGTGCCAACAGAATGATGGGCGTGACACTTATTTTTTCAGATGAATCAGATAAAGTATATCTTTGCATGGATTTCTCGTATAATCAAGTGCGCACATTCATATTTTCTCAGTGTTCTGAATAAATAAATTTATAGATATGTTGGAACTAGCTGAAGCCAGCTTCAGGTCAACTCTTGAGTTTCCACTAGCTAGTTTGACCATTTGGGTACAAAATACTTTGGCCATCATTGACCAGCGATCATGCCCGAACGTGGTCAAGGTGTATTTTTAGATGACGCGAATCAAGGTGAGTAGTTGTCACATGTGGTGGGCAGGGTCAGTGGTGACGCGTGTGATGGGAGGTAGGTGACAAAGGACCGTGACTGTGGCTATGCTGAATGTCATGTCTGACATAAGAGTGCTCAACATGGATATGGGAAGTTATTACCAAAAGCCTCATTTAATTTCTCTGATCATTGGTATATTGAAAGATGCAAAGTTACGGTCAGCTAAGGTCACCCAACTTCCCGTACCCATGGCAACTTGTGACAGACATGATCTGGTAGGTGTGACGACCAATAGTCTCATTAGTTTGTAGCAATAATTAGGTAAACAAATTAGGTTTCAGTAAAAAAAACTTGAGATATTATATCAAGAAAAAGATTAATATCTTGCTATTATGCCAACAGCTGTTTTGACATTAATTGAGTAAACAAAATGTTAACAGATTTTGTAAAAGACCAAAATGCTTGTGTGTTGTGCTAGGCCACATCTTTGGAAAAAAATTCATATATAAATTAACATATATTATGTAGTATTATATATTATTGAGCCCATCCCTGGTATATTGACAAACACATGACACGGTGCAGTGTGGTGAATGACGTTTACCCAGTTTGTCATGGAATCCAGCATGTGGCGTGTTCCTTGCAGGAGATTTGGAACCGGGAGCAGGAAGAGTTCCTGAGTGAACGGGAGGAGGCGGAGATGGACATGTCTGACTCAGAGGAGGGGGACAACACGCCAGTCGCTAAGAAGAAGAAAAAATCCAATGAAAGTACGTCAGATAAGTTGTAACCTCAAGTGCAGAAATAGCATGTGTTGTAGTCAGTTCGTACCAGTTGATAAATCTTTAAAACTCCCTCTTTGCTTTTGATGACGACATGACAATTTATATTATGGAGTACTGATGCAGACATATTATTAGAGAAAGAGTGTGTTAATTTAATTCCCCAAAAAAAGATTTAAAAGAGACTTCAAAAGTAAAATCTGGATGGCTCGTTTGGCAGCAACCAAATTTTGTGTTAGTAGGAGCCTCCTGTCCCATACATGTACTTGCAGTTTTGGTGTTAGTAGGAGCCTCCTGTCCCATACATGTACTTGCAGTTTTGGTGTTAGTAGGAGCCTCCTGTCCCATACATGTACTTGCAGTTTTGGTGTTAGTAGGAGCCTCCTGTCCCATACATGTACTTGCAGTTTTGCACTCCACGGTGAATTGCTAATGGTTTGCTTCATTGACTGTGTTGTCTTTTGTTAGTTGTTAATATGATTTCTCACTACTAAATTGTTGTGATGTATATAGGACATAAATATATTCTGATTCGGATCTACAGTTGACACTGTTCTTTCATAGCACAGGATGTTAAGTCATTTTATAACTTTATACTTCACTCCCTGATAGACCTGCTTATTTATTTATTTATTTTAAATACCAATTCGGCATCTCTGGGAAGTGTGTTCAGTCATGCTGCGATAAGTGCACAAAAGCTGTTCATTTGTATATTTATGTTGGTAGTTCATCTTAAGAACTCAATGGGATGTATCAAATGAATTACGGCAGTGCTTTAATGTTTTGTTACTGCTGTGATTTTGACATGTGTGATGCCTTTGTGTGACAGGCGAAAACGTGGTGAGTGCTGCCATCGAGTGGGTAAACAGTCAACTGCGTGAGGACAATGACACTCTCAAGTGTCAGTTGGAGGCGTACAAGAACGAGGTGGACCTGCTCAAGATGGAGTTGAGTGAGAGCAATGGCGGTGGAGATAAGGACAAACAGATCACGGCACTCAAGCAGGCCTTACAGGGCATGCAACAGGTGCGATACCACACGCCTACCACATTTGTTTGGTTGAAATCTGTATTTTTTTCTTGAAATTATGTGTAAAGCTGTACAAATACATGACATTATTCACTGGTTACTTGGCCTATAACGTTCATATTCCTATCGAGTGTCGACTAGCAGGCTACAAAGTGTACTTACACAAAATAAAATATGTTAGGTTTTGTCAGAAATCTGCTTAACAGCTGATTTATTTGAGGAAAAATATACAGTAGCATACTTGCTCCTTGACCGTATTAAACCGGGATGCAACCGTATTCCTCCCAAACATCTGTATTGTATGCAGGAAGTCTCTATGATGTTTCAGGTCTAATGCTCGTATCACCTGTGGTTACTCTGTACATCAATCCCTTGAAGATACTACAGGAAATGTTTATTTCTTAAATCACTATCCAGCTTGTATGTCAGGCGACCACTTATGGAACTGCAGACAATACAAGATTTTCCTTAGATTTTATTAATATCCACATGAATGAAATATTTTTTGGTATATGTCCTTAAATTTCATCCAAATTCAAATGAAAACAGCATATGCCCACACGACTCATAACATTCCCAGAATCAAGTATGTATACTCCCCAAATCATGAAATAAAATTACACAGTTGATAGGAATTTTTTTATTTAGCTGTGTTTTTTCTGAGAAATTGTTGATTATGTGTGTTTCTTTGCAGCAACTAATCAGTGCCAAGCGGGAAGCCAAAACGGCTGAGCAAAATCTGCAGAAAGTAAGACTGCATGCTTCTAAAATTATAAATAATAATAGTATTAATTTGGAAGACAAGTTTTTTATCATTAAACATTTCAGTTGATATAATTATTTCAGGCATAAAAGGTAGTAAGGGGGAAACTTTTTGTGCATTGTATATGGGAACTTAGAAGTTAACTTATCATGAATTCCGTATCTAATTTTTTTCATGAAATGTGAATCAACATAACAAATGGCTGTAAATGTTGACATCTGTATGGAAGGTTCGTGAAATTAGCAAATTGTGTATTGAACCTCTAGTTTAGAGAGATGTCTCTGAAACAGTGATTGGAAGTCCCAGGTCCACTGTTAAATGTTATTGTGAGTTGGTTTACATAACGCATACAATTGTTTAACATGACATGGTAGTATTTGATACTGGTGTGTATTTGCAGAAACTGAGCAGTGCCAAGAGAGAAGTGGAGAAAGCAGAAGTAAATCTACAAATGGTAAGATTGCACACAAAATGTGGAAATATGTTTTCAAAGCTATACTACTGACAGAATAGACCACAACATGGTTGTTAATATGATTTCTGACTGTGTTATATCGTGGTGATGCCTGTGAGACAAATAAACATGTTCTCATTTCAAGTAATAAGATGCAAACAAACCTTAATTTTGTGTACACTTGCAGTGATATATTTAATAGAATGGTAAATACGATATTAATTATTACTTTAAAAAAAATATATTTATTCAATAAAGAAGTTACCATTATATATCACTGCTGCCCAACGTCTTCTTCCAAAACAGACTCTGTATTAGTCGCATATAAAGTGTGACTAGAGTCAAGCAGAGGGTACTGGTACTTGGCAGCAGGTGGTGTAACAATGGTTCAGGTGTGTGCGTGTGTTGGACTCTGTATTGAAGTGTTGGACTGTGTATGGAAGTGTTTGGACTGTGTATGGAAGTGTTTGGACTGTGTATGGAAGTGTTGGACTGTGATGGAAATGTTGGACTGTATATGGAAGTGTTGGACTCTGTATGGAAGTGTTGGACTCTGTATGGAAGTGTTGGACTGTGTATGGAGGTGTTGTACTCTGTATTGAAGTGTTGGACTGTGCATGGAAGTGTTGGACTGTGATGGAAGTGTTGGACTGTATATGGAAGTATTGGACTGTATATGGAAGTGTTGTACTGTGTATGGAAGTGTTGAACTGTGTATGGAAGTGTTGGACTGTATATGGAAGTGTTGGACTGTATATGGAGGTGTTGGACTGTGTATGGAGGTGTTGGACTGTGTATGGAAGTGTTGGACTGTACATGGAAGTGTTGGACTGTATATGGAAGTGTTGGATTGTATATGGAAGTGTTGGACTGTGTATGGAGGTGTTGTGCTTCAGGCGAAGGAAGAATCCGGTGCAGGGAAGACAGCTGAAGACACGAGGGTGGAGGGCGACAAGACGACTGACACTCCATGTGTGACCGAGTCGGCCCCTGCCATTTTAACCCTCACCGCAGACAGCACACTTACTGAGATCGAGGCCAGGCTCATTGGTGGGTCTTGTTTGTTATCTTCTGTAAGGTTGTACTTATCACACAGGTGACTGTGAGGATACTGGCTATCATATAGATACTAAATATCAAAAGGTAGTTACCTTTCTATCATCTTCTGTTTCTTCGTAGACTTGGCACATATGGCACCTGATTTTTTTAGATATCACTACAGAGGTCAGGGCCTAATTTTATTCAGTTATTTACATGCAGTTTATGGCTCCATAACTGTAATATATTTAATGTTTTATACATTAAAATTATACATTAATTTTGCATGTAATATTCAACCTCTATATAAATGGATGCAAATTCAAAAATCTCATTATTATTATTATTAATACCTTATGTACAACACAAATAAACTGCCAAAAAAATTAAAAGAAGAGCAACTGAACTTAACCCACAACCAAAAGAGCTAAACTGTGGGTTGACAGCACTTTAATCATGCACATTACATGTCATTGGACAACAAAATAAAATGTATATAATTTGGAATGGCCACAGTAAGACATCAGTAGAAATGTTTTCATCAGATTAATTTTTCAGCTACCATAACTCGTGCTTCCCTTTCCCTACAGGTGTCATTGCTACCTTCCTGCATGTGCATCCATTCGGAGCAAGCATCGATTACATCTGTTCCTACTTGAGTCGATTGGAGATGAAGACTCGATCCAGTGAGATCGAGGATCTCCTTGAGAAGTTGCCGTCCGTCTTTCGTCAGGATTACCACGGAGTGGGTGCATCGCTTGAGAAACGCTGGAACTTTGTTGGCTTCGAAGTTAGAAGCAAGAATGCACTATTATAGTTAAACTTGGGTGGGGAAAATGGGAGTGTTGCCAGGTACAGGAGGGAGGGAATGTCTTGCACAAAGATGTTGGAAAACATGATAAATTAATAAATCAATTAGACATTTATAATGTGTCGTGTGTTCTGGTAAATCTTCAAAGATGGTAAGATTGTTGAAATAAGTGAAATAAGTTTAAAAATATATGTAGCCTTATTCACCAACTAGGGTGCAGAAAGGATAATTAAGTTCAAAATATGTTAAATAAATAAAAGGTCATTGGATGCGCTTGACGAAAGCCAGTTGTGGTAGGTAGAAAGGAGGTTAGGACTTGATTTTAATTAATTTATGGATAGATGCATGCATGATAGATGTTGATATAATCATTTGTCTCGGTGTGTGGTTCAGAAACTTATAATTGATCTGTGTAGTACAACCAAGTCAATATAGTTACTACGTTGCACTGTGCATAATACAAAATGTAAACCATTTTCTTAAATGACGATTTGTTGTTAGTTACGGGTAAATGTTTGGCCAGAAATACGATGACCGCTTTATAAGCGACTGACAAGGTAGTTTAATTCTTGGAATAAACAAACTGTCCTACCATGAAGAAAGACTAGGACGTCATCAACAATGTATGTTAAAAGCTTACGTAATGATTTGCCAATGATTTATTTAAATAAAACAAAATAGTGTCACAGCTGTTGTTTTTCAGTGTTGTCTTGTCCTGGAGCCATCCTGCCTTGGTGACTAGTTACACTTCCAGTCTCACAAGTAGGCAGCTCTAAAACAACCTGCCACCAGCAACAGACCATGGTTATACAGCTTACTTTGCTAAATCTTTTGCGATTACTCTGTACTAGCCTAACATAAAGCACTTTATTCAAATCATCTTTGAAAGAATTATACAGTACAGTGGACTCGCTGCACATAATCAATTTGGGCCAGGAGCAGTTTGATTCTCTTAAGTGGCCGATTCTCTTAAGTGGCACATTAATACAGAGGGAATAAGAAGCGATTCTACCTGATTCTACCCCTGCCAATAGATTTGATTCTTCTAAGTGACTGATTCAGTCATGTGGAGTCCACTGTAATTATCACCAGACTATGAAATGGTGGCGTGACAGCCACACTAGAATACAACACCAAAACAACAGAATTGTGACACCCATGTCAAGCTTTTATTACCACTTGAAATACACATACCTTTTTTATTTGATCGCGTTCCATGCAGACCTTTAATTATACAGCACACAACCATCACTTTTACGCACACTGCATTGCAGACCAGCAGTACTTAACTAATTTCTCAAAACATCCAATACTCATGGATCTCAAAGCTACACGCAGATAACAAAATACACCATTGCAATTTTTGCTGATGTAACTTTCTTTTGTGTCAATCAACAGTCATTAGTAAAATGCATATATCTGATGCTATACAATATAATAATCTCCAACTACATGAAAGACCTGTTTATTAATTATCCCGGTAATCTATGTGCTCAAGTTCTAAAAGCAGACATTAATTTCTTGTCTGTAAAATATTATTTTTTCACATGCAATTTTTTATTATTAATCCTTGGGTTAGATAACACAACACCACCAAACCGACAGCACAAGAAAATAAAAAGTTCAGGGTTGAATTCTATTTATTCCTGCATGACCTTAGATTGATTTTAGAAAAACATGCTACAAAAACATGCTTTCATTATTTATTTTATACACGGCAATGGTTAGTTGTAACATCAAAATGTAGATTTTGATCTACAATAACACCAGGTGTTCATGTTTAGTTGATGGCTCCACACCGCTATGTAATGCAAGGAGATTGTGCTGTGTGTCTATACAGTCTACACACATCATACATACACTACATGGGAAATAAGAATAAACAAAATCTCACTCGGTCTTTGAAACCCTACAATATGTACATTACAACATCATCCAACTCAATGGATCACCTGCATGACGTAGGTACAATAGTTTTTTATTTGCACATACATAAAAATATTGTATAGAAATCAGCAGGGCTACACCCTTACACTCAACTCCTGCAAGCTTTAACAAACACTACATTGCAGCTCGTGTCTAGTCAGCACTGCCCCAGACACAGCCCAAGTCAGCCATGTTATACCACACACGCAGATCTTAAGAAAATAGTTCACAAAAACATTTAATCAAGTATTGAAAATCTGCTGCGTTCAACTTTCTAAGTAGATACATGTCTGTCTTCCATTCCATCGAACAAGAGTAATAAAATAACGCTCGCATGCAGAACTTGGTGGATAACCACCATATCAAGTTCAACTATCGTACAAGAGAATGAAATAGCACTCGGTGGATATCTTGGCCACAACAACATCAAGTTCAATGCTTGTCCTCATCTTCACCAGGTGAATACTCTGGGCTGGTGGGTGTGTACTTGGGGGTGGCGGGCGAGTGGGTGGGTGACGTGGGGGTGTATGTGGGGCTGGCTGGCGAGTATGTGGGGGACGTTGGGGAGTACTGGGGGGACTCCGGGCTGTATTGCAGCGAGGTGCGCGATTCTGGGCTGTATTCAGGCGAGGTTGGGCTGTACTGGTGCTGGCTCAACGGTGTGCCCGAGAACCCGCTGGGCGAATACGACGGGCTCGATGGCGAGTAGCTGGGCGATGTGGGTGTGTAGCGGGGTGACTCAGGCATGTACTGTGGGGAGCTTGGAGAGTACTGCGGCGATGAGGGCGAATACTGGGGTGAAGTTGGCGAGTACTGAGGACTTGTGGGTGAGTACTGTGGGCTTGTGGGTGAATACTGGGGTGATGAAGGTGAATATTGTGGAGATGACGGCGAGTACTGTGGAGAGCTTGGTGAGTACTGGGGCGAAGAGGGTGAATACGACGGACTCGTGGGAGAGTACGATGGGCTGGTTGGGCTGTATTTCGGGCTGGTTGGGCTGTAACTTGGGCTACTTGGGCTGTAGCTCGGGCTACTCGGGCTGTAGCTCGGGCTCTGTGGGGAGTAGCTTGGGGAGGTCGGAGAGTAGGATGGGGATGACGGAGTGTAGTTGGATGAACCTGTTGGGGAATAGCTTGGGCTTGTAGGACTGTATGATGGGCTGGTAGGTGAATAGCTTGGGCTCGTTGGCGAATAGCTCGGGCTGGTCGGGCTATAGGAAGGACTAGTGGGTGAGTATTTTGGACTAGTAGGTGAATAGCTAGGACTCGTAGGTGAATAGCTGGGGCTGGTTGGGCTGTAGGACGGGCTAGTGGGAGAGTAACTTGGGCTTGTTGGGGAGTAGCTTGGGCTGGTGGGTGAGTAACTTGGGCTTGTTGGGCTGTATGATGGGCTAGTGGGGGAGTAACTCGGGCTGGTAGGTGAGTATGATGGCGATGTTGGGCTGTACGATGGGCTGGTCGGGCTATAACTGGGAGATGTGGGGGAATAGCCTGGGCTAGTGGGGGAGTAGGAGGGGCTAGCTGCTGGGGAGTAACCGGGGCTCTGGGGCGTGCCACTCGACATGGCAGGTGATGTGGGTAGGTAGGAGGGTGACGCTGGGCTGTAACTAGGCGACAGGGCACCCGCTGGACTCGGCATGTAGGGGCTGGCGGCTGGTGAACCCGGGGAGCCGGGCTGGGGCGACCAGGCCGGGCTGTAGCCGGGACTGAACCCAGAGTCGCTGGGGGAGAAGCCGGCTGCTCCAGGAGTCATCCCGCTGCCGATGCTCGGGGACCAGGACTGGAAGGAAGGAGTGGCTCCCTGCGCCCACGGGGTCATCTGTGGGGAGCCGATGGTGCTGGAGGGGCTCGCTGCACTGCCGAAGAACATCCCTGCACCTGGAAAACACAGTGGTCATTAGAACAGTGTCAACATCACAACAGGACACCTGCAGTGGGGAATGGCAGTGTGGATTTGTATAACGCACTCGGATTAAACAGCAATTGTCAATTATTCTCATTTTCTCTACAAAATACTAACTTCGACATCCGTAGCACAATTATCTACACACAACATTTACAATATATTTGGCCTTAAAAAAGTAATATTTCGCCCTTCCACTTCTTGGAAATCATGTCTGGGGATTTTTTAATGATCACATTTCTCTTGGCCTCCCACTTAGAGAGAGTGGGAGAGGGTAAGAATATCACATCGTACCTGGTCCCATCATGCTGCCCCCGATGTTGGTTGGTATCTCCATGCCTTCCTTACACTTCTCTGCATCCAACATCAGATCAAAGCTGCCTGTGCCAATCTTGGCTAGCTGACCCAGCATGATGTTCTCTGACACGCCTTTCATTGGGTCAAACTCACCATGGGCAGCAGCCTCCATCAGGATGTCCACCTGTAGGACACAACCACAAGTTAGAAACTACACCAACGACGTTACACATGGCATTGCCAGCACACTTGGATGACTTCCTTGATAGCAGTAGCAATGTCTCTTGGCTGGTCTCAGTGTTGCTAAATAAAAACAAATCAAACTACATGTATGTACATATCAATTTCCAAACATTCCATGACGATCCAACAAATCAAGATGTTTATATCAAGTTAGTAATGTTTTGCTTACAGATATAACAAGTGGCCACCCTCTTAACCCCAGCCAGTTTTGTTTTGTTTTGCTTACAGATATAACAAGTGGCCACCCTCTTAACCCCAGCCAGTTTTGTTTGGGTTTGTTTACAGATATAACAAGTGGCCACCCTCTTAACCCCAGCCAGTTTTGTTTTGGTTTGTTTACAGATATAACAAGTGGCCACCCTCTTAACCCCAGCCAGTTTTGTTTTGGTTTGCTTACAGATATAACAAGTGGCCACCCTCTTAACCCCAGCCAGTTTTGTCGCATACATTAATTATCATGTTTCCCAGAGTAATTATTTACAAATTTAAATGGCAGTCAAAAGTGTCTCCAATAAATCTGCACTATCATTTCTGTTTGTAAATTTCAAATGAGAGACGGATGTTTTTAACCCGGATGGCTGTATCTTGCGTCTATAATGACAAGAAAGGCATAATGATTTTTTTTTCTGAACTTGAGCAGCTAATATCAGCTAATATTCTTTTTGACAGTTGTACCAAAATGAAGAAGGAAACTAACAATCCTTGGATAAGGATGGAAACCACAATTTGCTGGTGGCAGGATCCTAAACAGATGAAGTCATGCGACAGCCGCAATAGCCTTTCAAAGATGGTAAAACATATATGGCAGAAAAACTTGACTGTGGACATTAATACTGCAGTAACGGAAGATTGAGATAATTAAAGAGGAACTACTGTGGCAGCAGCTGTTCTTATGCTGACTGAAATAGAGGTACCCACCGTCTCCTCGAAGGAGCAGCGAGCAAGTGCACCCGTGTCCTGTCGGTTGATGCCGTGTCTCGTGATAGCCATCAGATGTCCCTTGGTTGTCATGATGTCACACAGCAGTGACAGATGACGGTGGTTGACGTAGGAGCCATCGAATGAGATGACGTGGAACATCTCACGTTCTATTGCCTTGCGCACAGCCTCGATTCCCAGACACTGCAGGAAACAAAGTAGTAACATGAGTACAATCGCCACAGCACGACATGGGGTACCACAAAATTATTTTTTAAGCACGGTTTTAAATGTGGTTATTTTCACAAATGTACCTATTTTGTAAAATATTCATCCCGCTAACTCAACTGTCCTTCCATATTCGTAGCATTGCTTCTGTACAGTTATGGTGCACTAAAATTGCTAATGATATCATTAACAATACTCTTAGGATATCTTACCAGTGATATCAGATTGCGACATATCTTCAATTAACAGACATTTTTATTCGACACTTGCAGGAGAAAAGGCAGCCACTGCAAGAGCTTATTATGACTCCTTGCACCACCCAGTCAAGAGCATAGACTCCTTGCACTACCCAGTCAAGAGCATAGACTCCTTGCACTACCCAGTCAAGAGCATAGACTCCTTGCACTACCCAGTCAAGAGCATAGACTCCTTGCACTACCCAGTCAAGAGCATAGACTCCTTGCACTACCCAGTCAAGAGCATAGACTCCTTGCACCACCCAGTCAAGAGCATAGACTCCTTGCACTACCCAGTCAAGAGCATAGACTCCTTGCACTACCCAGTCAAGAGCATAGACTCCTTGCACTACCCAGTCAAGAGCATAGACTTCTTGCACCACCCAGTCAAGAGCATATACTCCTTGCACTACCCAGTCAAGAGCATAGACTCCTTGCACCACCCAGTCAAGAGCTTATTATGACTCCTTGCACCACCCAGTCAAGAGCATAGACTCCTTGCACTACCCAGTCAAGAGCATAGACTCCTTGCACTACCCAGTCAAGAGCATAGACTCCTTGCACTACCCAGTCAAGAGCATAGACTTCTTGCACCACCCAGTCAAGAGCTTAGACTCCTTGCACTACCCAGTCAAGAGCATAGACTCCTTGCAACACCCAGTCAAGAGCTTAGACTCCTTGCACCACCCAGTCAAGAGCATAGACTCCTTGCACCACCCAGTCAAGAGCATAGACTCCTTGCACCACCCAGTCAAGAGCATAGACTCCTTGCACTACCCAGTCAAGAGCATAGACTCCTTGCACTACCCAGTCAAGAGCATAGACTCCTTGCACCACCCAGTCAAGAGCATAGACTCCTTGCACCACCCAGTCAAGAGCATAGACTCCTTGCACTACCCAGTCAAGAGCATAGACTCCTTGCACTACCCAGTCAAGAGCATAGACTCCTTGCACCACCCAGTCAAGAGCATAGACTCCTTGCACTACCCAGTCAAGAGAATAGACTCCTTGCACCACCCAGTCAAGAGAATAGACTCCTTGCACTACCCAGTCAAGAGCTTAGACTCCTTGCACTACCTAGTCAAGAGCATAGACTCCTTGCACTACCCAGTCAAGAGCATAGACTCCTTGCACCACCCAGTCAAGAGCATAGACTCCTTGCACCACCCAGTCAAGAGCTTAGACTCCTTGCACCACCCAGTCAAGAGCATAGACTCCTTGCACCACCCAGTCAAGAGCATAGACTCTTTGCACCACCCAGTCAAGAGCATAGACTCCTTGCACTACCCAGTCAAGAGCATAGACTCCTTGCACCACCCAGTCAAGAGAATAGACTCCTTGCACTACCCAGTCAAGAGCTTAGACTCCTTGCACTACCTAGTCAAGAGCATAGACTCCTTGCACTACCCAGTCAAGAGCATAGACTCCTTGCACCACCCAGTCAAGAGCATAGACTCCTTGCACCACCCAGTCAAGAGCTTAGACTCCTTGCACCACCCAGTCAAGAGCATAGACTCCTTGCACCACCCAGTCAAGAGCATAGACTCTTTGCACCACCCAGTCAAGAGCATAGACTCCTTGCACCACCCAGTCAAGAGCATAGACTCCTTGCACCACCCAGTCAAGAGCTTAGACTCTTTGCACCACCCAGTCAAGAGCATAGACTCCTTGCACTACCCAGTCAAGAGCATAGACTCCTTGCACCACCCAGTCAAGAGCATAGACTCCTTGCACTACCAAGTCAAGAGCATAGACTCCTTGCACTACCCAGTCAAGAGCATAGACTCCTTGCACTACCCAGTCAAGAGCTTAGACTCCTTGCACTACCCGGTCAAGAGCATAGACTCCTCGCACTACCCGGTCAAACTTTGGGCAATGCCAATGACAACTTCAGGCCCCAAAAATCATGTACAACTGCCAGTTTCATGAAGTGTTTATACCATATGAAGGAATATATGTGGACATTTGCCGTAGATCATGTAACTTGGAACAATCATAGAAAACGCACAAAGCATTGTTAACAACTGTACGTAACTATGGACTCCTAAATTGTTCTGAGTTATGTAATCTATGTGAAACATCCACATACTTCCTTTGCTTGTTTTTTAATGTACGAACCATGCCTGTGGGCCCCCGGGCACGCCTACAAAATTTCAGCCCCATACGTACGAAACTGACGCAGATATGAGGGAACAGACAGAGTCACAAACTATTTCCTAGTACAGTCAGACTAGAAATTCTTTTTTACCACAGTACATATCAAACTACAAAGACACTGATGGCTACATAAGATAAATAACGAAAAAATAAACAAAGCTTACGGCAAATATCTCGACGATGTCGTTAGATGACGTGCGAACGGGGTCGACGTCTTTCTCACTGAGAACCTTCATGAGACTGGAGCCGTCTGTCTCGAGGATCCACTCCTGGATGCCCTTGAACTCTCCCTCCTCCGTGATCACCACACGCTTCTTGTCATCTGTCGTTGGCAAGTGCATGTATACCTGGCAAAGTCACGGGACACGTGTCACCAAAACATTTCTTTCTGGCAAGATCATGTTACACCCATCACCACAAAGTCACAGAACACGTGTCACCAAAACATTTCTTTCTGGCAAGATCATGTTACACCCATCACCACAAAGTCACGGAACACGTGTCACCAAAACATTTCTTTCTGGCATGATCATGTTAAACCCATCACCACAAAGTCACGGAACACGTGTCACCAAAACATTTCTTTCTGGCAAGATCATGTTACACCCATCACCACAAAGCCTACAAAAAGTCATGTCTCATTGATCCGGCGTTGGCTGGATTAAGGAACCGTATGGATTAGTGAATTTATAGTTTTATTATATTTCTCTACTAACTGACAAGACCTAGAACAAACAATATAGCTGTGATGCAATCAACAAGACTATGCTTTGGTGTGTATAATGCTTGAAGGTTTTAGTTAACTAAAACAAACTGTTTTAGTGAATCACATTAGTGTTAACTGGCCAGTTGACTTCCTGAAACAGCAGGCACAAACGGAATCATGAAAAAAGGATTACTAAAGCAATTTACAGTGTATTTAGACATGACTGTACTACTACTACCCCCAAGGAGGAATTTAGACAATAGAATAACTGATAACTGCAGATGATCTACTCAGGACCCCAGAAGCAACAGTTGCCTACACTACTTTACTGATATAAAGTCAACGCGTTTCATCAGCAGACAGTGCCACCTGGTGGACACAAGCATGGCCAGCTGACCTTGTTGATGGCCTCATTGCCCTGCAGTGTCATGTCAGTGAGCATGTTGGCTTCGATGCACCGCAGGAACACGTCATCCTCCATCTTGTCCACTTGTTCTTCCTCCTGCAAGACACGGCGGAAGTAATGGTAATGGTAAGTTATGGTAATGGTAATTAATGGTAATGGTAAGTTCTCTCATAGCGTGATATTCTTGGGACTGCTCAAAGCGTCTTACATTCCACCCGGGTCCTGGCAGACCTGTTCATTCCAACTTTACTTATCTGGCAAGAATTTAACCACACTACAATTACTGCCTGAAAACTATTCACTCAGTTACATCCATCACTGTCTATGGTCAGGTATTCATTTATACAGTCGAGAGAACCGAGGCAAATCAAGTGAACGAAACTGCCCAGGTTTCAAAATGGCAGCAATAATAATACTGGTCCTATTGATTGAGAGCTAACCACAATGCCAATATGCCCAGTTGTCATTTTCGGTAGTCCATAATCCTTTGCATAGACTAGCAGGTCTCGTTTAGTAAACATTCCTTAATTTCATACCAAGCAATGTATGATGAAAACATGAATGAAATATATAGACATGAATAGGACACTATCATTTATAGTAACATTATGTTGCAAATAATCACATACCAAAAGCAACCGTTTCAGTTGCAGATCTTTGGGTAGAAGAAAATAATCACATTATCTGATTTTTAATAGCGAACAAGACCATTTCTTGAAACGTTGCAGAGTATAAAGAATTACAGTATTTGATATATATATATATATATATATATATGATAAGACCATTATTTTAATGAATAAATAAGTTATTTTCAAAAAACGTGCATAAATGTTTTTTATATTAATAAATATATGATATGCAATAACTGCCACATTTCCCCACTTCCTGCCAGGAAGCCTACCTCCTGCCAGGAAGCCTACCTCCTGCATCTTGTTTTCATCGGAGTTCATGATGCGAATGCGAAGCACCAACTTCTCTGCATTGTCGTCATTGAAGATACAGTTGAGGTCGTCACCAAATCCTAGAAACACAGTCACCAAGTCACGATACAGTGACACTGAAGAAAACATCAAAGATTTACCATGTGAAGTTAACAATAATCATATCAGATAATATTAATAGCATAATAACACAAAAACTTCTATCGTGCTTAAATCCTTGGAAATTCAAGTTCAGAGGCGCATCAAAAGGGTTAAGTAATCTCGAACCTGATACACAACGTTAAAGTTGTCAACAGATTGTCGATTACACTAGCGAGCTAAAGAGGGAAAGCTTGGTTATAAATATGAGTCTTAAGATGACGATGAAATTGCATTGTTTCTAAACACCAATAGTAAGTGAATTACAAAGAGTTGGTGCAGCAACTGAGAAAGCCCTACTTCTAATGTTTGCTTCAACTCTAGATCAGAACTAGATGATCGAAGCTATCTAGGCTGTCTTGCAGGAGTGAGCACTGAATGTAGATATGTCGGTTGCTTAGATGAAAGTGCCTGATATGTACTGATAACACAGATCACAAAAACAATAAGAAGAATGCAACGCCAGCCACACTCAACGCCAGCCACACTCAACACCAGCCACACAGCGCCAGCCACACTCAGTGCCAACCACACTCAGCGCCAGCCACACTCAACGCCAGCCACACTCAGCGTCAGCCACACGCAGCGTCAGCCACACTCACCAGCTGTGATTTTCTCAGAGATCTGTTCCATTGTCAGCTTCTTGTCTGTCATACGCTTGCGGTCGAGCTCGATGCGTAGAAGCCATGGGGAGATCCGCGACACATCAAAGTCAGGCATCTCGTAGTAGACACTCACCCAGTCCTGGTCCTCGGGCAGCACGGTGTTCATGGGGTCAGGGTCATAGTAAATGGCTGTGTTGGCTGTCACCTTGCGCAGCGTCGTGTGCTCAAGCCGACACAGCACGTCCTGTACACAATCACATGAAGGGTCAACCTACCAGTTGCTCATGGCTGTTATTTATTACATAGCATATATTAAAACATTGTATCTGGGATGGCACTAATTACGAACTAGGAGATGAGTTTCATTATACATTGATCTTGATCTTTTGTATCCCTGTTGACAGAAAACAATTGCACACACAGATGGTTTGTAAAATGTGCAAATTATGTGAGCCACAAGTGTTGGTATGGCCTACACTGGCTGACTTCCAACACAAATGGTATCACCAAATGAGGAAAAACAACATTAGCTAACTGTTTAGTTTAAATTGAGTTAAAGCAACTGTAAAATTGGGTGATTTGAGTAATTTTAACAAAAACCACAGACAAACAGATAAAGCTAACATTTGGCTGTTTGGTTGTATTTGAGATGATTAACAAACAATGCCTGCCTTTGATGTGAGAATTGACAATACAGACGCAGCAAGATCGTTGCTCGACATAATCGTCCAGTGACCACAACTGTCCCATCGCAAGCCTACCTTGGCCTTCTCTGCGTCCTTGGCCGCCCTGCCCAGCAGGAAGACAGTCAGTGACGGCGTCTTTGGTTTCTTGGAGATGTTTATGATCTCCTTGAGACGCGGCACTCCGAGCGTGACGTTCTTGGCGGACACACCGGCGTAATGGAATGTGTTGAGTGTCATCTGTGTAGCGGGCTCCCCCAGCGACTGGGCGGCCAGTGCTCCCACCATCTCACCCGGCACCTCCTGGACAACACAGTTAAACACGGGGTACACTAGGGTCAGTCTTATAGGCGTATACTATTCCAGTAGTGACATGCTGATATTCTGGTTGTGGGAATCTTATGATAGGATCTGTTAGTGTCAATACACAAACATTTACATCAAAACATGTAAATAAATAACTCATTTTCAAACACATTTCCAACAAACCTGTTCTTATTTGCACCATCCATCTTGTCCAACAACCCTTAGTGAAACTTCTAACAACCCATGGTGAAACTTCTAACAACCCATGGTGAAACTTCTAACAACCCATGGTGAAACTTCTAACAGCCCATGGTGAAACTTCTAACAACCTCTGGTGAAACTAACAACCCCAGGTGAAACATATGAGTCACTAGAAAAGTCCACTTCTACCTGGTATCCCAGTGTACCTGTGCCTGTTGAAACCTTGCTTCGATTTCTCCGAGCAGCCACTCGAAGGCCTCTGTCGACAGTCGGTATTCCTCAATGACGCGCTTGGTGCAGAGCGTTGAGCGTGTCAGACCGTTCATCAGTAGGGTGGCGTTGGCGTTGGCCTGCTTGCTCAGTCGGTCGTTGCCCTTCACAATCATGAACTTCTTGCCGAGTTCACGAACCCCTGCCAGATACATACAGTCTCGATGTAATCACAAACAAGGCAGCGAATGATGCAAACAGATTACAAAAAAATACACTGCTAACATTCTGGTCAACTATAATCAGGAATGCTACAACTACGCTATAACTACCCTGCCACGCCACAAACATGCATTCATTGAAACAGCATGGATGTAAGAAAAAAGCTTTCGGTGGTCCCTTCTATCTAGTCTGTGGCTGGGGAAGTCAAATATCTCACAATGTGTAATACGTAATCTCCCTCTCTCAACCACGAGCCACGCCAGCAGTGTCAAGACTTGGTTAACTTTGCCAACTATGCATGAGGACAGGACTGAATGAAAGGTGTTTGCTGACCTTCAACGATCTTGACGGGGTGTAGGTCGGTGGGCTTGCGTGTGTTGATGCTGAAGATCTTCTGTGCATTCCAGATGAGTCGCTGCATGTTGCACGGCAGCACCACCTGTCAACAACAAATATAACTACATGTCCACTGATGTCCACCACTGCTTTATCGTGTTACAATATTGGGCTGTTCAACCATGAGCTGAGGAAGAAGTTTATAACTACTGGGAAAATACGTAGTTACCTGCATGGATGCTATGAAATTAATGTTCATGTCGACGACTAGACGTACATGAGGTGGTGTCATAAGGATGAACGTTACGATATATACTATTTGGAATTCACTCCCTGTTAAGTGTCAGATCAGCACGAAAGATGATAAAATGTTGCTTACTCTCCTTACCTCTCTAGCATATTCACCCGTCTAATGACATTTGTAACACTATATACCGATTTCGAGATTGAAGACGGAGGGGAGCCGATGGACTAGTGCTAGCACCCACCTTGCTGTCCCCTGTGGGAAAAACCTGTCGGAGAGCCTGTCTGTCCTCCTGCAGCTGTTCCCATTCCTTCTCCAGCTCCTCGATGACATGGGAATCTCCCATGATGTCCTTGACGATGTCCTCCGCCATACACCGCTTCAGTTGTCTGTCACACACAGGACACGCACATACAGGCACGTGTCAGACCAGACAGTCAGACGCAACTAGTCAACCCTTCCTCAGCTGTCTTAAAGGTTCCTTCAATTAGATTTTTTTGCCTGTCTCTCATCTTAGAACCATTTTGTGAAAAATCAAACCTGTCTAGTATCCATCATGATATGTTACTTTTAGAATCCATCATGATATGTTAGTTTTAGTATCCATCATGATATGTTAGTTTTAGTATCCATCATGATATGTTAGTTTTAGAATCCATCATGATATGTTAGTTTTAGAATCCATCATGATATGTTAGTTTTAGAATCCATCATGATATGTTAGTTTTAGTATCCATCATGATATGTTAGTTTTAGAATCCATCATGATATGTTAGCTCGTTTATGCAAATTAATTTTTTACTTTCGGTGAAATCATTGGACACACTGTTTGTTTTTGACTGGGTCCGATCCAAATTTTGCAAAAAAGGCAAAAGTGGTTCGGTTCTGTATGACACCACACACTTCATATGTGACATGTACCGAGGTAAAGTAGCAAGCAGCTTAACAAATCAATGTTCACACAGTAGTCATATACCACTCAATTAACAAGGCGCTATTAAATAACCATTAACTACTGAGCACAAACATAACACTTCTCACCCACCTCTCACTGGTGATATCAAATTTGAATCGAGCTTCGAATGCCCGGTTGGAAGGTTTGATGGAGGGGAGTTGCTGGAACTCGACCCACTCCCCGGCGAGCCCGTCCTCCCCGTATCGCAGCTGGATCAGCTGCTCTATCTGGTTGCGCACCGTCCCGTCATACTTCACCATCACGCTCTCCATGGCCTTGATCAGACGCCGCTGGATGTAACCTGAAGTCACACAATCAGACGTCACATCACAACAATATATGCTGTCTCACAACACAACAAACTATCTACAGTTGTAATAAGTGCACATACACATTCAACTAGATATTATTAGATGAAAAATGTATTTAGCTTTGATACGTACTGGGTCAAAACGATCAGAGTTCATTTAGCATCGCAACACACACCTCATTAGATGGCATTAAAGTCACACATTTGCCCACACTTAAACACCCATCCAGATATCACATCACAATCCCACATGACCATATTATATCACATCACTGAACCATTACTAGTTATTTAAAATACACAAGAATATGGAGTTGACACGAGCAAAATCAGCATCACAACCAGGCAAATATGACCACAATAATTTCTGCATAATATTCATGACAGAGATCAAATGTATCTTATTGAGTCTTACAAGAGAATGACAGGAGAGAGAAGGCTGTCGCTAGGGAGATGAAGAAAGGGATAACAGCCGGGGCAGTGCAGCAGCTCAAGAATTAGTCAGCCTTGCCCCTTTAAAAGGGGAGCTACGAAGAAGAACATATACCATAGCGAAGCCCCTAACACCACCCACCAGTCTCGGCTGTCTTCACAGCAGTATCAATGAGACCCTCTCTGCCTCCCATGGCGTGGAAGTAGAACTCTGTCGGTGTCAGGCCAGCCAGATATGAGTTCTCCACGAACCCTCTTGACTCGGGCCCATAATCATCCTTGATGAAGTGCGGCAGTGTGCGGTGTCGGAACCCAAATGGAATCCGCTTTCCCTCAACGTTTTGCTGCCCCACACATGCAATGACCTACAAACCAGTAACCAACCACATACCAGACCAATGTGTAATATTTCTGTATGTATTGCTGAATATCTTAAGACCTATTTCTATTTTATTCTCATTGTATTTTGACCAAAACCTATGCTATTTCCTTCAATACGTAAATCATTAGGCAACCACTACAGTTTCAATATATAAATGACCACACAGATTAAAACGTTTACCTGTGAGATGTTGATCTTGGATCCTTTAGAGCCGGCCACCACCATCGACTTGAAGTTGTTGAACTCGGAGAGAGACTTCTGAGCACTGCTTCCTGTCTTGTCACGGGCATCGTTCAGCAGTCGGTTGACGATGTTCTCGAACGTTTGACGTAGCGTGTTGCCAGGAGATGGCTCCAACTCGTCATTGTGAGCCTTCTCAATCACCTCAATCACGTCTTTCTGCACGAGCAACGACCAATCTCATCACATGTGGGCGAATAAACACACAATATGGCATGCCTTGTAGTGACACTCATTTATTGATACATTACATGTACAAAAAAGAAATTTCAATCTTGGTCAATAATGACTGGTCACTACAGAAATGAAGTCAGAATCACGCAACCTAGACATAGCCAATGTCAGTATCTGTAAACAACAACAAGGGCAGCACAGTGAGTGGCCACGTACCTTGGCTTTCTTGATTGTGTTCTGGATGTCAAGGTATGTCTGTTGATCAGCAATGGTGTCACCGATGCCAATTGAGTGTCCCTCAATGAGCAGCCAGTTGTTGATGACAGTCTGGATGTTGCCATAGAAGGCACCCGCCTGCTCATAGCCTTGCTCAATGAACACCATGTGCATGAGTGAGCCTGAGGACGCGCCCAGAGACTTCTTACACAGGATGCCGGAGACTAGAGCTCCGTCCTCCACCAGCACCTGGGGTCAACACAGGCATCATGATACGGCTGTGGTGGTGGACACCTCATGCAAACGAAGAAGGCATTTATTGTCATATTTGTAGTGAGTGTCATGATTTGACAATTGTAATTTTTGGCAAAATTTAAACTATAGTCTTACATACAGCCATACAGGTTTAATTTTTTATTTTTATTAATTTCATAGCGCAACAAATATTTTACTGTTTTTTCCTTTCATAATAATAATAGGCAAGGGTTTGAATGATTCATTTTAAATAATAAATTTATCACTATAAAACAATTTATCACTGAGTGCAAGAAATAGCTATGAGGTGACAATTTGGACAAATATCGGGCGAGGCGGGTGAAAAATCCTCGCTGGTCATATACCAGGGGAAATACGGAATTCAAACATGAATCTTGTAATTCACACCACACATTGATTCCAAAATGCTAGAAATGCAGAATGGCAAGGGATACAGTTTCAATATATTCGGTTACAGCGGCTACAGACAAAACACCTGCGTACATATATGCCTCATCGGTTACCTACAACTTTAACTGAGGTTTGTTTCTGTGCCATCATAAGACCGACTTTAATTTAGCAACCTTTTGTAGTTTTACCAAAATGACCAAACAATGCCCAAGAGCCATACACAGGACTAACCTTAGTGTCGCCAGGGGATATCCACTTGTAGGGTCCTCTGTCCTCTTCATCTGGGTGCGTGCTGTGTGTGCGCACGCAGTTGACGCGGCCAGGAATGATGAGTGAGAAGAGTTGTTTGCCCGTCCACAGTGGCCGTGGCTTGAGCACACAAGGCATGGGCAGACGGCCATCCCACGTGGGCAAGTACATCAACAACTTCATCATGTCAGGCTGCGGAGACAACAGTGACACTGTGATGACACTGACACAACCGTGATATTATGACAACATTGTGACAACACCGACATGGTGATGTTACTGACATCATAACAACACTAACATTGTGACAACACCGACTCTGTGAGTCAGTGTGACACCATTACATTTCTAAATGTGATGACAATGACAGTGTGACAAGTTGACAACACAGTGACATACATCACAACATTAACACGAACACATTTAAAACAAATCTCTTTCAGCAGCTAATATTCATGTTCAATAGTTTAGTAGCATTTTCAACCTCAGTGTTTAACCTTCACACATCAAATGTCCCCACCTTTTCGAGGAATGTGTCGCGTTTTGTCATCTTTCGGACGGCGCACAGTGTGTCCTGTACAATACCCATGACGGGTCGGTTGGCCTGTGGCGTGATGATCATGCGTGGTACAGATGCCAATTCACGGATCTCAGCTCGAGTTTCAAGGGATTGAGCCAGATGAAGATTCATCTCATCACCGTCAAAGTCAGCATTGTACGGAGTTGTCACACTGAAATACAGGCCAGCTGTTTGTGAGTTATCACATACAACATTGTTGGGGTGTCTGTCTGTGAAAGCACGTGTGTGCATGCGTTCGTGCATAATAGACAGCAAACATGACACTGTTGCAACAAATCTTGTACTGATGCACTTTTCCTGCAGCTTCCATAACATTTTTTCTCAAGCTAACAAACATACACCAAATGATAGGTACATAAATTTTTGTTTTACATGACAAGTCATTAAACAGGGGAAATAACAGTAGTTTACTAGGTTTCCCATACTACACCTAATTTTCATATGATCCTTGAAAACATTTGAGTAATGTTACCCAGATACTTGACTACCCAGAAGGGTCAAATTTTGAGATTCTACCTGAGGTTCATCCTGAACGTGGACCAGGGCAGTACTTTGACCTTGTGACACATCATAGACATCTTGTGAAGTGTCGGCTGACGGTTGAACACAATGTAGTCATTGTCCTGCATGTGACGTTCCACCTGCAATGACAATCACCTGTCACTGCAGCGACACAGCAATGACAATGTGGTGTCTCCTGGAACCAGTGTCTGGAGATGGGCATGTAGAACAAGTACCTGGGTTGTGGTGTCTCCTGGAACCAGTGTCTGGAGACGGGCATGTAGAACAAGTACCTGGGTTGTGGTGTCTCCTGGAATCAGTGTCTGGAGACGGGCATGTAGAACAAGTACCTGGGGTTCACACTGCATTCACCATAGTTGTTGATCTAATGATGCAATTTGTTACATTCAGTTTGACTAAAATTAAATTAGTCGACTGCATAATCAAATAAATAGTCACCCATTGCAAGTTTCAATTTCATCATCAACTGATGATGTGGCTATAGACAGCACTGTACCACATAAAACATTTACCACAATTCCAGAAAGATTGTAGTTAAGCAAAGATGGCCATGCAATGAACTGAAAGTGACATTTTGGTATTAGATGACTATATGAATGCTTAACGGTATCGTGTGCATTTACAGTAAATTATGGCAATACAGAATATCTTCTAGACATCTTCTGTTAGGTGCCTTTGAGGGGGAATTCTAGGTAACCATGGTAACTGACCTTGTAGCCAATCTGTAGATGGAGGTCGCTGGCCTTGGGGTGGTAACGCAGGTCCACTCTGTCTCCGCTGTCTCGGATAATGTACTTTGCCCCAGGGTACTGGTTGGCACCCTTCTGCACCAACATACTTAGTCTACAAGCAAACACACAGTGATATCTATATTTCTGTTTCATCTAATACAGCTTATTAACACCGCCCTATGCTGCTTTCGATAAGAACATGTTTTGTATGTCAGGTCATGTAAAGAACTAAAGAAGGCTGCACACTGTTCAGGTATGAGATTGGTTAATGATTACAGTTCAATATAGTAACTTTGCTTATCAGAACGAAACAACTTGGACCGCACACCAAAGTAAAACAAACCAAGCGTGACCACACACACCTGTCAATATTGAAGGGTGTGACAATCTCTGGGAAGGTAAGGTTCTGCGCAATAGTCCGTGGCACGCCGACTTGGTCGATGCGTAGATTCGGGTCAGGCGTGATGACAGTTCGTGCCGAGAAGTCAACACGCTTTCCCATCAGGTTGCCACGGATACGACCTTCTTTGGCCTTCAGTCGCTGTTTGATTGATTTCAATGGACGACCGGATTTTTGAACAGCCTGCATGCACACACGTCAACTTATCAACGATAACTGGTTGCTGTGATTTGGGTGTTTCAGGTAAATCTGTACAGTGCCCACAATTCGGTTCAAACATGTACCAAGCACCCACCATACAATGCTAAATATCTAGGTTCACTTCCATAGATCACAGCTAGTGTGGCAGCTTTCATTAATTGCTAGTATTTACCAAACTTTGCAACAATTTCTTTGCATCAGTTTGCTTTTTTTTTGCTTTTGTTATTTGATATGTCCACATCTTACCCAAAATTATTGTCTACATATCAATATTTCATGAAAAACAGCCCAGCTGTATAGTTCATATATGACAGACATTGACAGTGTGTGACATACCTGGAAGGTGGAGCTACAACATTACTGACATCACAGAATATAATCAACAGAATGTCAACGATTGAACCATGACAAATAAATGCAATGGTCTGTACAATGAATGACTTACTCGAGGCATGCCGGGCATCTCGTTGTCGACGAGCGTGGACACGTGGAACTGTAGCATGCGTGTGTCCTCAGCGATGATGTGTGCCGCGGCGCCATTCAACTCGTTACACTTGAGCTGGTTATTGGCCTTGATGATGTCAGCCAGCTTGTGGGTGAGATCATCCTACAGACACACAGAATAACAATAATTGTGACATCCTACACAGTTACAGAATAATGATCATAACGTCTCATGTAGCGCCGGTATCAGCCTAAACAAGGCACTCGTGATGCTTTGCTCCATTGGCAGAGCTAGTTTTGGCAGCAGCTAATTCAGCGTCCATACTACATACAAGTGGTGGCATTTGGTACATGTTAGAGTTTGTGAGTCCATGACATATCACACATTTACCCTGCGTGTGGGATATTTTTACTTCCCCTCACATCATGTAGAATGGACCAATCACTTTTAATTTCTCATCCGAAAGACACAGACAAAGAGGAGTGAATGTTTTGAAATGATAGCAGTTGGACTCAAACCCTGGTCGTCTTGATTGACAGTGTGGTGCTCTAACCACTGTGCTACCTCGTCCCACAGAACCGATGTACAGTGACCCATGTCAGATTAGTATGTGGTAACACACCATTTTGCTACCTACGTTTACCATAATTCTTTGCATACAGCAGAAACTTATTTTTCTGATCAACTGTATATCAATAGTGACAAAATGATATTTGAATACGCAGGAGTGATTATACTAGCATTACCACAAGAAAATAAAAAAACTACAGTAACCAAGCATTTCTTTTTTTGCTTATCAGCAGCTACTTTTAAATAATAAAATGTTTTTTATTTCATGAAAATTTAACAACTAATTAAAATTTACACAAGAACAATAGGATCACTCCAAATGCTTGGTGGTACCACTATTTTATAATTATTCTCATTGTTTTGATCTATAAGGTCATACGATGAATGACGTGTCAACAGCGGAGCCGTGTGCTGTGGTAATGCTTATTATACTTGGAACCACTGTAATATTTAGAGCTGAAAAGAAGTGACGTAGTGTCACAGGGACAGAGATGTGGACAGGCACAGTTTCTCCTTTTTCTTTTAATTTCACCATAATGGTTCAATCAAGCTTTGTAACAACCATAAACCTTCCAGGAACACATAACATTCCTACATTCAGGAACCAAGTTATGACACTAGCCTGATTCCTGGCTGAGCCGAACATGACGACCGCCGGACGCACACAAAGTGGGGGCACAGGCAGCACGGTGATGACCATCCAGTCCGGCCGAGACTGAACTATGTTCAGGCCAAGAGCAAGACTGTCCTCATCCGAGATTCGTTTGAATATCTCGTGCACACGCTCAGCCGTCAGCACAATCTTCTTCTCCTGGGACTCCTCATTCACATGTTTCCACTCAGCCGTCAGCTCAAGGCCTTTGCGTCGGATGGCCGGCTGATAGCGGCCACAGCCTCCATGGGTCAGCTGATGGGGGAATAAATAAACACATTCATTAAGGAGTGTTACTGTCCTTAAAGGTCCCTCAATTCAATTTTTTCACTGGTTTCTTTAGATTCATTTCGTAAAAAATCTAACCTATCTAGGTATTCTAGTATCAACTACAACATGCTAGCATATTTGTATAATTTTGTTATTTAGTTTTGGTGAAATCATTGGAAAAACTATTAAATAATTTTTTACCAGATCTGGTCAAAGAAATCAGCAAAAAATTATAAAAGTATTATTTAAATTAATAAAACTAGCTTACAACTGACCAATATCACACACCTTTTTATTTTCGTCTGGATTCTGTGAGTTCTCATCATTACGTTCGATCTCGTCACCACCTTCACAAACATGCTTGCCTTTCACAAGGTCATAGACATTTGCTAGACGTTTCCTGGGCTGTCCCTTTGATTTGGCAATGACATCTTTTATCTTTGGATGATTCTAGAAACAAAGTACAATAACATGAACAAAAGGCACTGTGACACTGATGCAGGAAAGTTACAAAACTAGTCTGTTGTAATAGTCAGTGCTGTGTACCTGTACTTGTAATTCTTACATTGGTTAAGGGGGTGACATCCTCATTTATAACGTCTTCCAGGGCTGGGTCCAATTATGTAATTGTAATTGCAATTGTAATTGATTACAGCAAAATGCTGTAATTGTAATTGACTTCGGTTTTAAAATTCTGCTCTAATTGTAATTAACATCAGTTTTGAAATTCTGCTATAATTGTAATTGAAATATGTTGTGTCATTTCATCAATTACAACCAATTATAATAAATTACAGTACTTTTTTATAACAAACTACCAGAAAAAAAATTAATTACAACCCATGCAGGACCTGCTCATATATTCAAAGGAATATTCAGATATAATAATTGCACCAACAGAATACCTCTGGCCTTCCTAAGCAATGTTTAAGTGCAATATGCCATCAGACAGATCACACCTGGTTTCCAAATATGCCAAAAGGCATCACTATTAGCTGTTTTCAAGGTATACCCCAATTGGTCATTGGTCTGTCTTTTCTTTGATTCTGTAATCTTCTATCAGTGAAGGGCCAGGTGGTGGTTTCTGTTGATACAGTACTTAGATCATGTTATTAACACTGCCAAAGTCAGTAAATAAGCTCAGTCGAGAGGGAGCTACAGCCACCAGGTTTATTAGGTAATAATATTGACTGGGTTTGAAGCCAAGAGGTAGGCAAACTAGGGTACAACCGCAAAACACAAATGCCAAGTAAACCAATCTGGGCATAACACAGTAGACAGAATGGGTGTACACCAAGGAGTATACAAAAAACCACTCGGGACGTATCTTGATGTGAACATTGCTAATGTACTGGTATGAATTATTTGTGGTTACATTTTATGAGTAGAATTGCTTTGAAATGGCTTAGTAGATTGGAGAGACTCATTAGGATTTCAAATCATTGTGGCCTTTGTTTATAGTTGTACTGTACTCCGTGTAATTAAACATTAATTAATGAACCAAGCAAACATTACATTATAATATAATGTAATGTTTGCTTGGTTCATTAATTAATATTATTGTTCCTTATAAATATAATTTATATTTATAAGGAACAATAATATTTATCTAGCTAATCGTATATGAAATCATGAAGTCATGGTTCAACAAAATGTACAAACATCCCCAAGTTCATTATATTTGTTTATCAATCATATTATTCGTACACACAATCAGCAACACACACGCTACATAATTAACAAATGTTTCTGCATAATATAAATGTAATTGAAATGGTGTAATTGTGATTGATTTGAAAATTGTAGAAGTGTAATTGTAATTGAACTGAAAAATTTTAAGTAATTGTAATTGTAATTGATTTTTTGTAATTGGACCCAGCCCTGACGTCATCTCCACTTTTTTTAACCTAAGCCAGAACATCCTGAAAGCGACAAAAGCAAAACTGTTCCCACTACTTGCAATGAGGCAATGACACAGATGTTACAACAAATTACATAACATTGAAGATACAAATTACTAGATCATGTCTCTCTGTACAATTGAACTGCCGTGCGTAGCTGACTCACCGCATCAACCAGCAGTTTGCTGCAGAAGAAGCACACACAACGCAGTATCTTGATGCTCTTGGTCAGAAAGCCCACATGATAAACAGGCTTGGCGAGGTCAATGTGGCCAAAGTGGCCTGGACACTCGGTCATGTTCCCTGCACAGGTCTGGCAGCGAGATCCCCGGTCCACCACCCCCTGGCGCGGGTCCATCAGCCCACCAAGCTTTGGGCGGCCACCCTCCATTGTCTCAGGGTAGCGTATGCCACCCTCGGTGACAGACATACGACGCTGCAACACAAACCACGGATTAGTTTTCTATCTCCTTAAATCATTCTTAATACATAGAAATGTTTGACTTACTGTGAACAAAGATGTTTGATCATGTTGTCTAGGAAGAATGCTATGAATACTTTGGAAACTAACATTTGTCATTTATCGCAAACCAACTGTTGCAGCCCAGTAGACATTGACAAGAACCAGTTCTTTTGCTCTTTTGTCTAGTTCGTCTTAGGGGGTTGCATCTTTCGTAAATAAAGGTCGGGATTATATGGGGCAGTTGCATGATTTGTTTTTTGTTTCAGCAAGGTAATTACTTGGGAAGTTAGGGTCAGTTTCACTAAATAACTTAAATCCTCCACAAATGGTGATAAAATAATCATGTGATGTATATCCCAAAACGTTGCTCTACATGTATGACAGTAATTATGCTCATTTGGAATATACTGTAATTTCACAGTGATGAAACAGGCATGTGATGTGATTAATGGAGAATTTTCCAAATAATTTAACTTAGTCAAAACTGATCACTTTGTTCTGCCTTTGCCTTTGACATCCTGCAGGAAAGTGGTTGCCTAACTGATCAGAAAGAAAATATAAATTAATTGGAAATGCGGTACATGAAAGAAAAACGTTTATGGTTAATTATAAAGTGGCTCTTGGCTACGACATTTTAACAATAACAAAAAACAACATTTATGAACAAAACGTTAAATAGTATGTTGTCAACAAATCATGTAGCGAGACATCGGGGGAAATGGAGGTACATTGGGGTGGGTCATCGGTGCAGTACACAACACAATACACATTTATTTACAGTACGTAGAATGGGAACGTTACAGTGAATATTACAGATATTCACGTACAATTTCATCCGGGCTAAGGATGCCGAACTGCAATCGTTTTACTTCCTTCAGGGGAGCGCTCGAGTCGCTAATAGGACACGCCATCTTGTTGCAACAGCGTCAGATTCGGAGCTGCGTAGATTTCCTGCAGACTACAATCTTGAACAAAATTACAGTTCTATACCACTGATTGTCAATCGAATAGATTCTACGTGACGTCTCGGTGGCAGAGCAGCCACAGCGTACTTTCTTTGACAAGTTCAGCAAGTACAGAACGAACATTTAACTGCAATACCCATACTTCTGACAACGTTCGCTAGCCCTAACTGGACTAACCGCTTCGTTGTGGGAGCAGTCGGCCTTTTATAGCAAAACTCATTCTACGGGGTGTCCCATTCTAAATCAGGAGTGCAATAAGTGGCCAAACTGAGGCTCTCCGATAATAAGCGCCTCTAGCGGCAAATAATTGTTAATTTCCCGCGTAAATCGAAGCTTAGCAATTTTAGGTTCCTGCGCTGCTTTGTAGAGAATCCCTCCATTGTGAATTGAATGTAATTATAAATGATGTGCCTGGTTCAATTTACATTTACGTTAACAAAGCAAAGACAGCAGTACTAGGTTCTTAACATGAAAATCCATGAATACTCTTAATGGATTGCCGGACGCTCACACCTATACTAATGAAGCTATAGGTTATTCTGGCTGTATAGTGTAGACGCACGCGCGCACGTATTTGTTTTTGTAGACTAACACTTGGCATTACAGGCAATATAGCCATTACATTAGGCCTATAGCACACTTTCGGTACATCTTGCTTAGGTGACACTTAATTGTGACTTGTGCACTTTATATTTTACACAATAAGTACATATGTGGTATGTATACGTACGTGTTGCTGGTTGAGCGTCTGATGCATGGTATATAATAATAATAATTTAGTTCTTATATAGCGCATACTAGCTCCTGTAGATAGATCAGCGCATTTTCCAATAAAATAATACATACATAAAATGCACACAATTATGCTTATAATCCAGATATAAAAATATATATAATATTGTAATTTATTAAAGAAATACTCACTTAAAACTAGTTTATATATATATATATATATATATATATATATATATATATATATATATATATATATATATATATATATATATATATATATATATATATATATATAAACTAGTTTTAAATGAGTATTTTAAAGCGGGGATTAGAATCTCCACCCAAGGCCAAACCAAGAGTGGAAATTAATAGAAGCCTTCCACGTGCCGCACTAAAACCCCTGAACACACTGTAAAGTGGGATTACCCCAGTGTTCAACTCCAAATATATAGCGCATACTAGCTCCTGTAGATAGATCAGCGCATTTTCCAATAAAATAATACATACATAAAATGCACACAATTATGCTTATAATCCAGATATAAAAATATATATAATATTGTAATTTATTAAAGAAATACTCACTTAAAACTAGTTTATATATATATATATATATATATATATATATATATATAAACTAGTTTTAAATGAGTATTTTAAAGCGGGGATTAGAATCTCCACCCAAGGCCAAACCAAGAGTGGAAATTAATAGAAGCCTTCCACGTACCGCACTAAAACCCCTGAACACACTGTAAAGTGGGATTACCCCAGTGTTCAACTCCAAAAGGAGAAATTCGTTTGAGACAGCTTTCTAACTCCCCTTTCCACATTTAGGCATATGGGCTGGATGGGGGTATGGCAAGCTCATGCACCCAGTATGTAAAATATAGGAAGGCAGTGTTAGTTGAGCCATTTTTCATTATTTTTTATGTAGGACACAATTATATTCATACCTCAAAACTGTTTTTACTCACATAAACTGTGATTATTAGTAGATAATTTTATACCAAGATAATATGTCTAGCATGCATAAATAATTATAATTATATATTCAAATAGGGTTGGTAAGGTGGCTCAACTAACACATTGTGAGGGGTTTATGTTGAGCTACAGTGTAGCGTAAGTTATAGGTAAGTGGTTTATTTGTATACTTTAATTATATACCCAATGGATACAACACGTCTCTAACAAGTCTCTACATGCTTATTTAATAAGTTGACATAATTAATATAGACTCGCAACCAGTATAATTAACTTCCAATATGTTGCGTTGTAGCTACCTGATGTCCGAGTTTGCTTGAAAAAATGAATTCCTTGAATTATTTTGGGGTAAAGAACACTCGTCTTCGTTCTTTAACCACTGCTCAACTAACCCTGACATATTGGGCCTTATGTGGCTCAACTAGCCCCGTTTTGACAATTAGCTTTTTTAATTAACTTCTCATTCATGCTCGAGGTGATGTAAATAATCTTAATTCTTCCCTGTGCATAGTTAAACCATTTGTAAGTGCACAGACTATAAAGTCTGGTCACATGCATTGATAGTTTACACACCAGCAGACATTAATCACAATCACAACAAGTTTTGAAAAACATACTATTAACTCATATATTGTGACCATTGTGACAAATAGCACTTATTGTACATCAATCGTGTTCTAATAACATGCTCAATCACTGTGCCTAGAGACCATGGCAGTGACAGAAAAACAAGAGAGACTGCAAGTTGGCGAAAATAACAGGGTGAGAAAATTGCAGGAGTGAAAAGAATAGAAAAGTGAAGAATGGAGGAGTCTCACAAGGAAGTTGGTGTGAGAGAGAGTCTCACAAGGAAGTTGGTGAGAGAGAGAGTCTCATGTGGAAGTTGGTGAGAGAGTCTCACAAGGAAGCTGGTGAGAGAGAGAGTCTCACAAGGAAGCTGGTGTGAGAGTCTCACAAGGAAGTTGGTGAGAGAGAGAGTCTCACAAGGAAGCTGGTGTGAGAGTCTCACAAGGAAGCTGGTGTGAGAGTCTCACAAGGAAGCTGGTGAGAGAGAGAGTCTCACAAGAAAGCTGGTGTGAGAGTTTCACAAGGAAGTTGGTGAGAGAGAGAGTCTCACAAGAAAGCTGGTGTGAGAGTCTCACAAGGAAGCTGGTGTGAGAGTCTCACAAGGAAGCTGGTGAGAGAGAGAGTCTCACAAGGAAGCTGGTGTGAGAGTTTCACAAGGAAGTTGGTGAGAGGGAGAGTCTCACAAGGAAGCTGGTGTGAGAGTCTCACAAGGAAGTTGGTGAGAGCGAGAGTCTCACAAGGAAGTTGGTGAGAGAGAGAGTCTCACAAGGAAGTTGGTGAGAGAGAGAGTCTCACAAGGAAGCTGGTGTGAGAGTCTCACAAGGAAGTTGGTGAGAGCGAGAGTCTCACAAGGAAGCTGGTGTGAGAGTCTCACAAGGAAGTTGGTGTGAGAGAGAGTCTGACAAGGAAGTTGGTGAGAGAGAGAGTCTCACAAGGAAGTTGGTGAGAGAGAGAGTCTCACAAGGAAGTTGGTGAGAGAGAGAGAGTCTCACAAGGAAGCTGGTGTGAGAGTCTCACAAGGAAGTTGGTGAGAGCGAGAGTTTCACAAGGAAGCTGGTGTGAGAGTCTCACAAGGAAGTTGGTGAGAGCGAGAGTCTCACAAGGAAGCTGGTGTGAGAGTCTCACAAGGAAGCTGGTGTGGAGCTGGCTAAGGTAGGCTGGACATGTGGACAGAATGGAAGGGGTATGATTGACGAAGAGAGTGGATGTGCTTGGAGTGGAGGTTAGAAAGAGAAGAGGAAGACCAAGACTGAGATGGGAGATTTAGTGGGAGGGGAGTTGGAAGTGGGAGGGGAATGGAGACGATTGGTGGAGACGGTAGTAAAACAGGACTAGTTATAAAAAAGAAGGGGAAACAAAAATCGACGACCAGTATCTGCGTCAGTCTCATGCTGGACTACAGGGAAAAGGAGGAGAGCAACATTGGCATATGTTGCTATTGTGACATACACTGACATTACTCTTGGTCATTTTAAGCTAATTTGCATCTCTCTGTCAGTGTAGATGTCAATTTCCTGGCCAAAATCATCCCCGAATTCGACAAACAAGGCCCTTGTGACATCACAGGGTGGAGGATGTTTTGGCCAGAAAATCAATACCTGCATCCACAGAGAGAGAGAGGGCAAATGGCTCAAAATGACCCGGGGTAATGCTACTGGATGTCATAGTAGCAAATCAAACCAATATCATATAAATAAATGGTTAAAATATTATCTTAATATGTATTTGATTGACAAAATAGGCACTCTTATGGGGTGGGGTAGTGTTTTGGTCAGGAAACAGAGATATGCTAAGTTGCTCCAAATGACCAGGACTAAGGTATATGACAGTAACAAAAAACTATTGTAATATGGTTATCTCAATATGTATTTGTTTGACAAAATAGGGATTCATGACATAACAGGGTGGGGTAGTGTTTTGGCCTGGAAATCAATACCCACAGAGAGATGTCAAGTTGCTCCAAATGACCAAGAATACTGTACTACCAGTGGGTGTCATAATAGCAAAACAAACAATAATATAAAATGGTTGAAGAGGCACAATCTGTGCGAGGCAGGTGTAGTGCGTTCACGTATAAGCCAAATCATTGTGTTGAATTGGAAAAAACAGAAACTGGTAAGAAAAAATGGCAAAGCAAGTTGATACATCCAAAAAGATAGCTCAACCAGTTGTCACAAATTAACATTTCTTATTTACAGGAATACATAGGCTCTATAATTATTTCTTTAAGATAGGATTTTGACCTTATTTCACATACTGGATATTTTTATAGCCAGCTTTGTTCAGTAGATCATCAGCTTTAAACTGATACCAACCACGATTCTAGTATCAAAATTAAAAAGTTGACCTTTTGACCCGAATATTACATCTTTCTCTTTAATGAATGATATTTTTCAGTGAAAAAATCGTGTTTGTCATCCGTGATGTTATGGCTAATAGTTTTTGTTATGATTTCATGTTGTAAAAATGATTGGAACGGAAGTCATTTCCACCCAATAGCCTAGTCTCACGCACTAGCCTCATTGTGACAAACGCACGCAGGGGAAATTAGGGGACATTTTATGTTGTTCAATGATATTTTGCAGCTATCCTGAAAAACTTAGCTTTGTACAATTTATTTCCATGTTCAAACCCTAATGCTTCTGTACTACAAGAATTCCAAGTCATTTAATTTGTCATCATAATTTAGGGTGCCTCACCGACTCGAGTCAGTCACAAAATACTAATATAATTTGGCCAACTACCAACAACGTGCAGAGGCAGGAACTGAAATAACAAGTGAAACAGTGGAACATTTCTTGGTATTGAATTAAAGGGTTTCAGGGCAAAATGAGATAAATCCAATTTTGTTTTTGAGAAAAAATTCTCAGAGTGTAATGGAGACTTGATGTTGGAATATAATTAAGAATCCAAAATCAACAAAAATGGTAGCAACATTTTGTTAGGAAGGACCTGTAAATGTGCAGTTTTGGTTTGGCATCGGCAATAGACCATCAAATATAAGATGAAATGATTCGTTGTATATGTTACATGGATCGATTCCTGAAAATTATAAAAACAACCTGTGAAGAAAATATAGTTTTATTTTAGTTATAAATTAACATTACAATTCAATCTTTCAAATCAGAAACAGCCGACTTGTTACAACGTGAAGTCATCAGCTGGAGGTGGACGTAGTCACAGTGGAAGACAAACACGGCGCGACAGTGTTAGATCAAACAAACAACGCTTAAAACTACTGACATTCTGTCGAAATACTTACAGTACTCGGCAGTCAAAACTGCTTCTACACTAACACTGCACTAGTAGCATCCTGGTAATAAACTCACGCATACAGTAACACAGATCAATAGCAATGCTGCTGCTGCTTGCGTCTGTACTACTACTGCCTACTCAATCTGTCTTAACTTTCCTTAATACATCTCCGTCTAGCGGACTGGCAAGGAAAGACTCTTTATAAAACATTATAAAATGTTTAAACAGCTACAAGACTGGAATGATAGAATCTTATGTTGTGTACAACTTATTACTCGCTTCACTGTCAGGAATTAGTTTGACAATGATAGTACAAAATTAATTACTGCTACTTCAGTTCTACACAAACAGGAAACTTGCTCAGTTCTGATCTAAGCACACATGTACATCAACACAGTTCTACTCGTGAAAAACCACAAAAACACAAACTCGTACAAAAAGGCCTAACTACTGTCAGAATGCAAACACAGAAGTTGTCTACAGATGAACTCCGTGCCACGGTGGTTCACCTAATATCTTGTGCGTTAAAGCAACGAACACATGCTGCTCCTCTGAACACAGGCAGCTTTGAAGACATGCCAACACATCAGCACATTTCCAACCCATTCACACAACTACCTGGAGGTTAGATATTTCATTCACACATGGCCAAAATACAAACAGATTCTTGGCATTAAAAGTTCACATTTCGACTAGTACTGAGAAGTGGCCTCCATGGGTTCAATTGCTGGCCGCAAGTAAACACAAGCGCTGACTGAACTAGTCAGCACGACAAATAGCTATGGACAACGGGCATTGTCACAAAACCAGTCATTTGTCAGGTAGAACGTATAAATAAACTACACTAAGGTATCAAATACATGGGTATAGCTGTTTCCATCCATCCGTCGGTCCATACATACATCTGTTTACGAGTCTTCTAATAATGCCAAACAGGTACATTACATACATTTGCTTGCTTGAGAAAGATTGAAGATTATGCAGTTCAAGTTTGACACAGTTTGGCCACAGTTTTGCATGTCAAATGACCAGGACACATGGAATGCTTAAACGTCTCCTGTCAAAGTGTGCACAAACATATCTAATTAAAGCTCACCAACCATTCCAATAAAGTAACGTCTGGCTACCACGTGACATTCTGCTCATTCCAACATACATGCTGCCTTTTCTTTGATGCACACACCACATCACTCCTTAGCAGATTTATACTGTTTTTTTTAAAGCCAGTGATCATGCTGCTAGAAGACATGCAGCAGTCAAATCAATCACACCTGTTAAACAGCCTCACTTGCCCACAGAACCTAAACATTTGTTTGTAACATGCCACGCCATTGCGAATGAATAATACTTCCTCCATTGCACTAAAAATGTCTGGTAGTGGCCATACTGCTGCATTCCTCAGATTCCAACCAGAACTTTTACTGTAATTGCTACGCTTGCTGCAGTGGCCCAAACAATCGTATGTTCTGGCTATAATTTGCTGACTGAGACGCAGAGTTCAGTCAGCAATGACAACAAATAGCCAGTCTGCCACGGGGTCACAGATTCATAATCAAGACACACATCCGACTATGACAACATCTACGAGGATCCAATGCCACTGATCCAGCCGTTCTCGCTGAGGAAACCGAGGATCTTGCGACGGTGAGTCTTGTCTAGGTGGTTGGGGTAGCGAATCTTCACTGGAATGCCCTGTCTTCGGTGCAGATAGTCCTGCAATGTAAACAGGAAGGCAAGTGTAACAACGTAAAGGTGTGTTCTTACATAGCACAGTACCTGGTCCTCAGGACTTTACAAGCACTTTACACTCCATCCCATGGCAGACCTATTCATTTAAACATTGACTTGACTTTTAAGACATGATTGTGTAAAACTAATCGTTCACATACTTCCACCACTGCTTACGGCCAATATGCAATTGATTTACCTATAGCAATGTATAGTAAACGTATAATAATGCTCAATCACAGTTCAAAAGAAAACACCACATGGCCGTGTACACCTATTGGATACCTACCCGAACTATGCAGGTCTTTATAGTGATGTAATTGGACGGCTTCATGGCTATTGAATGGCAAAGCTGCAACAGAGAAATGTGCAAATGATGACGTCATCACATCGCAAATATTCAGTAGTACACATCAATAGCAATAGTACACACCAATAGCAATAGTACACATTCACAGATATCCTAAACCATTTACCTGTAGTATTTTGGTAAGGCAACATCCCAACAGTTTTTAACTTCAAATTTTTAATATATGCCAAGATATGGGAATAATCTCCACACATGTATAATGCGAACTGAGAGTTCTGGCCATGCTGATGTTAGTCTGTGTATCTGAATGTTTGGTTTGTTGGCATTTATGCTATTCAACAGATTGATTCATTGTAATAATATATAGTTAATTCATTGTAATTCAATTCAGCCATTTATTCTTGGTCTGACGTTACAGGGGGAGCTTTAGGGCCACGCGATGCAACATTTCAAGTGAAACAAACCTTTTTCTCCCTCTCAGACAGAAGAGCACTGCTCGGAAGTGCCGCCACTTTGACACTGTACTTGCAGTCATTGTCACCTATAACAGACAAAATAAAACACTTAAATATATTACTACTGCTGCATAATTACTTGTACTATTACCACCAGCTATGTATGGTGCAATGTTGCATTTCATCATGAACATGTTGCTAAAATATTCATTTTGATCACATAAATATGTAAATCACTCTTCAAAGTCTACATTTGCAGGTACCAAGTCTGAACCACTGAAGACATTTAGTTCCATACATAAACACAGACAAGTAACAGACAAGTTATGGAGATGATCAATACCCAGATTTACATCATTATCCAACATAACAGCACTTACATCAAATGGTACATTTGTGTACTGTAATCGTCCGAGACGGTCGCGGAGTAGCACAAATAACTGGTCATAAGACACATCCAATTATTTGTGCTGCTCCACCAGCTGTCGAGAACAATTATAGGGGGGTGTAGATCGCAAATGTACAATCTGATATTCATTTCACATGCCAAATGATTTTAACAAATATAAAGTTAAAAACTGTTCCCTGCTATCACAGCCGGTTGTCTTTTGGCTGTCAAACAACAGAAATGTTCGTCTGACATTTTGTACGTGATGACGTAATCAATAGTTTTTGTCATTGCTCACGCCATTTTGTATGTGATCACTGCCACATATTTATATAACAAATAGTTCCGTCGTAATCGCACGCCGATTATGAAGTCATAACTGTACCCCTGCATTGGACAGAGCATACTGTATGCGTGTGTGAACCCAGTGAACACACCATCTGCCCAGTGAACACACCATCTACCCAGTGAACACACCTGTAGTAATATCTGCGACGCCTCCTTCTCTTCTTTTTTCCCTGAAAAACAAAATTGCTGTCAGTTAATGTGCAATCTTAGGCCGAATGTTCAAACCTTCTAGTCAGTACCAGCAAAACATTGCCTGCATTGTAAAGCTAGTATTGACCACACAAATATACAATTGCCAGGAAAGTAATGCAGTTCAGTAGCTATAGTCTGCTGTGCTAAAGCACACAACACACATCGCTAGATTTCACAAACTGCACAAGATTATAAACAACTGGATGTTGGGAACGAATGTTAACATGTTGCTGAGACTGTTGCTCTGCCACAATAAGATATATGCAGAACAGAAAATCTTTTTTGATACACCACCTCATGTCAACTATTTTCATACAACTTTCATTAAGGCTGAACTTACTGTTGCAAGACACCCTTTTTTGAAGCCGTTGAATTCCGTTTCGCCAACGAGGTCAAGTTTCCCTGCAACAAAAGTGCTGCAGTCTTCGTAAAACATCATCAACTGATTGCCACAACATGATGTATTACCATGATTGAAAAGGAAAATTTGACTTGTTTACTTGTTGAACACATTGAAAACCATATAAAAGTCACTGTTTTATTCAAAACAAAATATTAACCCACCTCCTCGTCGATAAAGAACCAATTTTTTCACACCTTTATACTATTCACACCAAAAAAAAAAACAAAATACGACCATTGCAAACCAGCAGTATGCAGAAATGAAAGTTAACGTTTGTCGTTACCATTTTCTTTTTGTTTTCTTTCTTTCTCTCTCGCTTCATTCGTTCGACATCGAACTGTGCGCACTCTGCAAGCCAAGCAGAGAGACGTGCGTTACCAAACTACTGAATGTCGGACATAACTTGGCACTCTATTACAATTACAAAAACCAAAATTTGCTACAGTTGCAGTTTCTTTGGGAAATTTTTAAAATTCTGCAGCTGCTGTTTGCATACGGTCAGGCATGAATGATTTCTGCAAGCAACTGTTCCTGAGCCACATAAATCAATGCAGGTCTCTTGAAACACACTTACAATACAAAGAAGTGCTCTTATTAAACATTAGTTTTAATTTAATATAATGCAAATGCACCAATACAAAAAATGGTACCATAATTGCAATCTTAATAAATAGACATATAATGGTGATTCAAATGACATGGAAGTCCATGAATCACGATTATTTCCGCAAGACAAAGCACGTTTTACCACACATGTACATGCCATCAGTTCACCAGTTATATGACACAACAAAACATCCACAAAGAATATGGAATCTTGGAAGAGGTTTCAGTAATGTTTACAAAAGATGAACATACCATCTAATTTTGTAATGCCATTCCGTCGATACTTCATAAGTTCTTTGATTTTTGACTTGATTCTGCGTTCTTCTGAAAATGAAACACAAACCATGGATGATTAATCATTACAGTTATGGACAATTGAATCATTTATGTTATCCACAGAGTAAAACACAACACCATGTAACTATAAACTTGAATGAGCACTTTACAGAATGGAGATACTAATTACTCTCATGAAAACAACCATATCTACTTGCCTTGGCCAAGCAGAATGTAATTTTCGGTATACTGAAGCAGTCATTTCCATGTATACCAAGCTGGGTTTACACAAGGTGATATTGTCGCTGAGACACAGACTGTGTCATTAGTAAACATCAATGCCGTTTCAAATCACACGTGGTGTCACTTCAGAATAGGATCAGTTCTACATGCGATGTCGTCACAATGCATGGTTTACATGGGGCAATCAAGCTACAACCTGATAGCATGTCACGATATCGCCTTGTGTAAACCCAGCTTTAGCCTGATGCTTACAGTTGCAAATATGTTAGTCTTCAAATCAAGCCAAATTGATACTTTACTGTAGCAATATATACACCTGCAACTTCCATCTGCATCATCTAATTATAATCGAGCTAGCGTGTGTATGTTTGTATTTGTATGTGGTTATGTTTGTACAGTCAAGCATCGTTATAACGTGGTGGTCAGGATCCACGACTTCGGACCGTGCTGTACGCGAGGCGCGTTAGGTGTTCCCATATCTGCCACCAGGGAGCAGACAGCAATCGCCGCCCGCTGCACCAAGTCCATGGCATGAACGCTGTCGAAGCCCTATGTGCTTGCAGCACTATCTTATACACCAACATACAGTTTATGGGACTTATTAAACTTATACTAGCATCAATGTGTATTATTTTTACAAAGTCACACCCTGTTGATTCTTGAACTGAATAAAACACATGTACGTATACCGTTATGGAATAGATCTACTACGATGATGATGTACTGGACCAATAGGCCCATGAATCGAAAATAATAACCCGGATCTGAGCAGCAGAAAACGTATATGATTTGACAAACATAGCATGTAAGTTGATAAAACATAGAAAACGACAATAGGTAGAATTAATAATTGTTTCACTTTGTCTTTCAACCAATCTCGACTGAAGCATAAATTGATTACGCACTACTTAACATCGATTCATCATTTCATATGCGGATGACGAATTCGTATTTTCGCGCACCGGTAGCGCCTTGGGTTAGGAATTTGGCACGTTGATTTCGCATCGCGAAAACAATTAAATTTACGATGTAATGGAAGCATGTCATTTCACCCAAGTGTTATGTTGGTATTGCATACTAAATGCATTTAAAACTGTTGATCTGATTCTTACGCGAGGCGTATTTGTAAATCTTGATTGCAATTTATAAACCGTCGAAGCGAAGCCAGCGACAGCGATTGATGTTGGCAACAGCGCAAAACAAACAACACGTTGATACTGGTTCATTGACATTGTTCGCCTAATGTTTCTTGAGAATTGTCAAAGCAATTCTAAGTAGGTTTAAGCGGGCCAATTTGACATTTTCCCCTGGCGGCAGAAAATCGGGGTCCACAACCGACCGCGTTATATTCAAATCCATGTAATAACGGGGCGCGTAATAACGAGGTGCGACTGTATGCGGTTATGTTTGTATGTGGTTATGTTTGTTTGTGGTTATGTTTGTATGTGGTTATGTTTGTTTGTGGTTATGTTTGTATGTGGTTGTTTGTTTGTGGTTATGTTTGTATGTGGTTATGTTTGTTTGTGGTTATGTTCATGATTTCCAATACACAATAAAAAAGATATTCTATTATTCTACAACCAACATGGGTCTAAATTTACCATCAACATTTTGAACATGCAACAAGTATTGCATCACGTGCATGATGTGGTTGTTTTGGGTAATACATTTGACGTTCCCTTAAACAATTTCGAGTGTATTGATGGCATATTAGCCTGAGGCATTTGGTAAGCATTGTTATCATGACTATTACGCATGAACTACCAAGTTATCCCGTCCTTGGGACAGGCATTTTTGCTAGTTCTAATAATGGACCCCGTGATCAGATTTACGTTACAGAAGTATGCCCCAATCACGCACTTTTTATTCTAATTACCTCCAGCAGAAGAATTAAATAAAACTAATTAAAGAATCAGCATGAACCAACTCACTGCGCAGACCATCTATGGACTGTTGATGCTCAGCGGCCGTATGGAACCGTGCGAATACCCGTAATCGATCCTCCACCTCCCTGCAAGCAGCAGACATACATTAGATGGACTGTATCAGCCATGCGTTCATTCAGATATGCCAACAGATTATTATTCAATAGATTATTTTATATTATACATTATAGCATAAACAAAACTAGGAACACCTTTACTGGAAACCACTACTGGCAATGAGCCATGGCTTTAGTAGTGCCAAATTGGAAGGTGCCTAATCCTCGTTTGGTGCTCTAACCACCAAGCTGTTGAGCCTCACAAAACATCAGGAAAATGCAACATCCACGCTTTATTACACACATTAATGTGTCACTCACTTTTCTTCCTTGGATAATGATGATGATGACAACGAAGATGATGACAGTGACGATGATGATTTCTTTTTATTTGGCGTCTTTCTGCTGCTGTTGTTATTGGTGACATTGCCACCAAGGCTTGCCATGCATGGGTTCTGCAGCAGGCCAAACTCGCGCGCGATCTGTTTCCACCGCTGCCGCTGTTTCAACCGCTGCCTGTACATGTCTATCTGTGCTAGTTTGAACTCTGCAACGACAACAGACAGCATTCTGATGTGGACGTAGAGGGTGGGCATCACACAAGTTACAAACTCTCACAACTTTACATTTGGGACACAACAAAAGACAAGACAAAATTCATATCTATGTTAATAATAAATAATAATAAAAACTTTATTTACACACCAACAAATCCGGGGCTAATGCCCCATTCATGGGTGCTTACAGAAAAGTACACTACGTTATTAGGAGCTCCAAAAATACCTTATTTTATCTTATTTTGAAACATCCAATACAAATTAGACAGACAGTATAATAAGCACATACAATAAGCAGATAAGATACATAGACCTACTCACCTAAATCTATTTCTTCATCATCATAGCTATGTGAAAGACTACTGACTAGTGTCTCTGCATCATTGTCATACTCCTGCAAATGAACACTTCAATGTCATATCATGAAACAAAGTGTTTGGGAAATTAACAAGTAATTGGAAAGTAATAGTAAGGTCAATATAAAGCTGCAATGGGCTTACATTTGAACTTAGAAAAACAAGGGTCAACACAGATCAAAATCAACATTTTAAACAATTTGCCTTTTGTTGAATTAATGCTTTTTACTTTTAACTTTACTACCGTTTAAAAAACTGCTATTCATAATTTGTGATAGCTTGTTGTTGTAAAGTTTTTAGTTACAGGTGAAACCGAAGACTGTGACTTACCCGCTCAAAGTCATCCCGCAGTGGCATGTAGCCAAGGATATGTTGCTCATCGAGAGACAAGTCAGGAGGAGGTAGAGGTTTTGTGAGAGTAGGAGACAGGGGACCTAAAAAACAGTGATGGTGCAAGTGTCATCCTAGCAGGAATCATTCTGGGAGCTCACAGCTGATGTGTTCCTCATCAACATGTCTTAACTCTTTCTATTCCAACTACGACTTTTTACGTACTTACCCTTTCTATTCCAACTATGACTTTTTGTGTAGTTATAGTTATGAACCAATCGATCGGCACAAGTTCATGACAACTGGATGCAACTTTGGCTAATAGAGAACTCAGAAACCGACTGTGATTATTTTTTTTTAGGGTTTCCAGAGGATGGGTTTTCAACAATTTCACGCTTAGAGACTCTCTCGAATGTAGTATTGATGGCAGTCCACGAATAATTGTTTTCAAGTTGTATTTTGTTACCTGAAAAATAAATAAACACTACACATATCTTGTGCTTGTGTGGTCACTACTAAACTAATAGACACTACTAGTATAAGTATTCAAGTTGAAAAATGCAATAAATTTAGCTGTCGTTCTTTTAAAACTGATATTTTTCAAAGTGAAGAAAAAAATGGTGATTTTTGGTCATTACCTTAGTTGATAAAATATACCATAACTTTGTGGTGAATAATTTTTTAATACTTTTCTTACCATTTGAATCAGAACTCTATTCTGACGGTTTCATTCACCGATACTTGTGGTTAAAAAAGAATTAATCATTATCGTTATGGTATCTGAAGATTTTTTTTTATTTATATCGTCAAGTTAAATTAGACCTACATTTATAAAATTCACAACGTTCAAAAGATAATTTAATTAACTTTCATTTCATATATAGTTTAATATGATACATGCTAACATATAAAGCATAGCAAATACAACATGAACAAGGAATGCTCAGACAAAAAACATGAAATTGGTGCGAAAGCAAATTTGCCTGGGAACTAGGAGGCTTATTTTGGATGGGCCTCTGGAATAAAAAGTTAAGGTAGTTGGGATGGCTATTATATGCTTGTCTTGAAATGAGTAGTTTCAGTAGACGTATTTAAGATAAATTAACCATTTCTTCACAGATTGTAGTTAAAACACTATATAATATTCCAGATTAATATATTTTTTAGTTTTTCATTTATTTGGTTATGTTACAAACAAGATTTTTTTTATTTTTATAAATGTAAAAAATAGCAACAAAATGCCAAATTATATCATTTTGAAGAAATCCCCAAAGAAATAAATTGCATACATATAAATATGACAGTGTCACTAATAATGTAGGTTCACATAAACTAATTACGTCTGCTACACCAGCATGAATAAGTTAATCAAACGTTGACTGACAGCCTAAAGTGGAATTGTTCACGCAAACCTTTCACCAATCGTAATTAAAATTCATGTAATGTTGCCTACATGCAAGACGCGTTCATATGCCAAACTGAAGTTTTTTCTAAAATAGTAAATTATGCATCATTTCCTGGTTGTTAGTGATAACAGACATGTCAACAGATGTGTGTACCATGCTTGAAATGTGAAGTTTTTCACTGGCGTTTTATGTACTGCAGCCATTTCTAATATTGACGTCCTCTGAATTTGCCATCACAATGGCCCTTCAATCCATATTTGTAGCATGTTGTGGTCTATAATATCAGGTTACGCCAGCCATCTGACAAACACATGGCAGGGCGTTTACTTCTCAGTTTCCACTATAGCTTCAAAGGCACAATAAACTATGTTAGTGCTGATATTTGCTGGTTTAAGGATATATAATTTAGTTATGTTGATATAGCACTGATGTGCACTGGAATCACAGTGTGCTCTTCCTCCTTGTTCCCTGCTGTACAGGGGTGAGGGTCAGGTCAAATATTGTCGAGCCACTCTTTCTGTTCTTTCTTTCCATAGTTTTCTATCGGCCGCTCCCTCTCTCCATCTTTCATCCTCCCCCGATCTTCTCATGTCCCTCCTCACGCAGTCCTCCCATCTCTGCTGTGGCCTTCCCCTTTTCCTGCGTCCTTGATATTTTTCCACCTCTGCTCTCTTTGCTAGTTTGCTTGCATCCATTCTTACCTAGTGGCCTGCCCATCTCATCCTGCTTCTCAACAATCTTCCTGTTAGGCTGCATTGTACACCAACCTCTTTCCTTAGGTCGTTCATCCTTCTTCTGTCCACCCTCTTTGTTCTTGTTATTCGCCGAACCCAGTTATTCTCACACACTTGCAGCTTCTGTTGTTGTTGTTCTGTCAACACCACTGTCTCCAAACCGTACAGGCATGCTGGTGGAACACATGTTCTCAGGACTTCAGCTTTTTTGAAATTTTTCTGTCCAACATGACTCCCTCTACCTTTCTCCAAGCATTCGCTCCCGCTTGTGTCCAACGTCGCACTTCTGCCGCTGAATGCCCATCCTCCGTAACCATTCCTCCAAGGTACACAAAGCCATCCACTTGCTTGATCTCCTTACCATCCAACCTAATGTTCAACTCCTCTCTCTGGTGTCCAACCCACATCACTTCTGTCTTCTCTATGCTCATTCGCAGTCCGTGCTTCTCGAACACCCCCTTCCATTCCTCCAACACTTCCTGTACATTTTGTTTGCTTTCTGCTATTATGGCCAGATCATCTGCGTACATCATCTTCCTGTGAATATCCTTCGTGCTGATCTTCCTGCTGATTATTTTCATCACCATGATAAACAGTAAAGGGCTAAGGGCACTTCCTTGCCTCAAACCGATGTTAACTAGAAACTATTCTGACAACCCAGATCCAACCACAACTCTTCCTTCTGTTCTCTCATACATTGTTTCCACCATCCTGGCTTCTGCTTCTGGCACTCCCATCCATCTCACTGTTGCCATCACCATCTCTCTAGGGACTGTGTCATAGGCCTTCTCCAGGTCCTCAAATCCCACTGCCATTCTCCCTTGCATCTCCAACCTCTTCTCTACCATTTGTCTTAATGCAAACATCCCATCAATTGTCCCTCTGCCCTTTCTGAATCCTTGTTGTTCTTCACCCAATTCTTGCTCTACTTTCCTGTTCCACGTTCACGGTGAAAGAATAAAGCTGGTTCGAAGATCGAAGCACACATGGTTGTTACTACGGAAACATCATCAGCATTTCTAAGAAGTTGGCGATTTCCAAAAGGACTGTTTTTTAAAGGATGGATCGCCGAAATATGATGTTAGTGTTGGATGATTATTTGTGGTGTAGACGTTCCGTTCAATATTTCCAAGCATGTTATGAGAAAAACATTTTTTAAGTTAGCCACCCCAGCTACCTTAAGCAGGGTTACACTTGTGCAGCAACAGTTCTCCCGAGACAGACAACATAACGGCCATGACAACTAAAATAACATAACACTCTGCAAACACCTTCACATAAAAATCTGTTGATGTTCTTAGAACCTATTTCTTGCTAAATTCTTGGAGAATACATAAAGGGCCATCTATAACTTTCAAGCATCCTTCAAATCTGTTTCCCTCTGATCCATCCAATTAGTGCCACGGGCGATACAACTATTCATACCCAGGATGGGCAAGAGCAGTACAAAAAAATACTGTGCCTACCTCCATCCACACATGTGTGATCTGTCGTCTTTGCACCAGACTCCTTTGGGAATGTCACTGCAAACATTAAACAAATCAGGATTCAGCTCCTGATTGCTGACACAGACACTTAGTTAGTGGTGAGCCAATTTCTTCTCAACAGGCTGTCACATCCTGCAAGAATTCTGGGAGATGTGTTTGTTCCAAAGTTTGAAGCACTCTGAAAAGGATTTTTCGTTTTGAAAGTTTGTACTTGCAGTTCTGACAAATGTATTATTCCATCTTTTGTTGGGTAGTGGAGGTCACCAAGTTCAGATAAATCCAACACATATACCTAATTATTACTTACTAGCAAAAATGCCCGTCCCCAGGACGGGATAACTTGATAGTTCATACGTGGCAGTCGTGACATCAATGTTTACCAAATAGGTGATCACCTTTAAGGATAATTATGTACAATTCCTACGCGTGTTTTCTATTATAATTAATATAAACCGCCCACAGTTAAATGTTACATCCCAGATGGCGCTACATACTCTCAAACGGTTTACGTACCGAAGTATTCACCACACGCGCATGGTTTCTGCGATTGTTGGAAGTTACGTCTTACGTAGCGAACAGTTGTAGATTTAGCCAAAAACCACTAAGAACCCTTGATAAATGGGGTATTTTGAAAAAAAAATAAAGGCATTACGTTTCATTTGTGGGGTCACAGATTAATCCCTGAAAGTTGGCACCCGAGGTGCAAGCCGTCTAGGAGGAAAACATTGACATAACCACATACATACACTAGCTCAATTATGGTTAGATAATAACAGGATAAACTACACTGTATTCATTGTATTCACCCAATCCTAAGTGAAACATATACAGTAAATAGCTATTTCCATGTGTACATATAATATAATTATAAACAAAATTAATATATGGAAAAAAATCATTATCGTGTTTTGGTGAAGATATGCTACAGTCCAAATAAAAATGGATTACGCCATGCAATATGACCAAACTTTATCAGTAGATAGTACCTTAATTGATGTAGTTCACTCACCTTTCCCAATGTTGCCCTGTATATAATATGCATAGTAATGGTCGGTGCATTCTGAAAACAAGAAAAATGCTTGCTAATAATCTACAAAATTATTACAATCATATGCACTGATCAACTTTACCACATACTACATATGCATAGCTGCCAACCTTTAGAAACCCAAAAACAGAATATTTGGTGGGGGTGGGTTTGGGAAGGGGACTTGTGGCCCCTCCCAAAAAGCGGTGGTCAGGGGGCATAGACCCCATAAGCTGCGCGGGCTTATAATTTGAGCCCGAGCCCGGCCCACAATTAACAGTCCAGGCCCGGCCCAGGCCTGCAAAAAAATGTTCAAGCCCGGTCCGGCTCAGGCCTGCAAACTAGAATTTAGGCCCAGGCCCGACCCAGACCATGACTGTTTGGCCCAGGCCCTGCCCGCAAGTTTCAGGCCCATAGCCGGCCCATACCCACGGGCCAAAGACGGGTAAGTTTAGAGAAGATAAACCTATAATCTTATAAGAAAGACGAAACACAAATAAACTGTAAAACAGGCTTATTGTTTTATTAAATAAAAAAAATAATATATGAACATTGTATAATGTTTACTACTTAAATACTAATGTCAATTGTTGTTTAGTAGTGTCTAGCTAGTAGCTAGTACTAGCTACTACTATGTCACCCACTGGCACTGATACCTAGTAGCATTTCCATCAGGCCTGCAGTCACTAGCCTGACACAGATCAGGTTCAGACGTGTGAATTAGTACAAGTGTGAATGAATCAGTCTGGGAAAACTTTTCAGTGTTCAACAACCCATTACCTGGGCACTCAAGCAGCCTTGTGCCAGCAGCACGCAGCTGGGGTTTCTCCGGGGAAAACGAGTGACCAAGGACGGACATCTTTATCCTCGAGTTATCGTGTGCGTCCTGTAACCGACAACGATTCTGACAGAAAACTGCAGCCCGCATCCTCGTATTTGCAAGGGAGTCACCCCGGCAGTCGAAACACTGGTTTTTGCAAAATCCTGTACGAGAAAGTCCGGAGTGCGATTCTCGGAGTAAAATGCATCGTTGGTCATTCCGAGTTGGACTCGTCGGTGTTCACCCACATCGGAACGTTAAACGAAGTCCCTGAACATCGTTCTCGTCGCGCACAAGCATAACGGACGTAATTTTGGCTGATGTGAAAAGTTGATGATACATTGACATCTTGCCTATGCATACAGGTCACCTGCTCGTGCTATATATGTGGGGAGTAGTTGGTCGCTGGCCGGTTGGCACAAAAGTCGTAACTTCTATTCTCTCAGTGTTCCCACATGGGGACTGTTGCCGATTCATGACTGGGACTGTGAACTCTCGTTCAGCAGGCACACTCAGCGAAATGGGTATCTTTCTGAGGAACAGTCACATGGAGCCCACTGGATGTGCGAATCATCACACCAACCTGATGGTCTTGTGAAGTTCGACCTCTGGACAGAGGACTCGAGTGGCGCTTGGCATAGTGTTCAGCTTATCGACCGCATGCATACGGCAGCGACAACTAAACGCAATCTAACGCTATATGCTTGTCTCACAGTGGTGCGAGTCGGGCCCATGTGCCCGACCCGATCAATGACGGAGATAATACGACCGAATAAAAATTATTAAGCAGAATTTTTCAGAGACCGATAGTTTTCTGAAAATGATCTGTACATACAGATTTCCGTACTCAGGTTTAGAAAACTGAAAAAAATATGGGGAAAACGGAAGGGTTGGCAGCTACGCATATGGCTTTTTAAACTATTTAAAATATATTTAACTAAAGATTTTACAGACTAGGTCATTGAAACTGACAGCTATAAAATCACAAGTGGACAATGGGTACATACCTAGTGCATCCTTTGTTTTCACATGGTTCGCTACGTCTTCCCTGAATAAGAATGTATTCAGCAAGTTAGAAAAACTATCCAGCATCAAAGTTCATCCCTCAGTTTAAAAGTGCAAAGCATCATCACATATTTATGTCCACTAAGACTCGTTTATGATCTACTCGTTTTTGATCTGAATTCCTAGTTCCAGGAAGCATGCACGCATAATATGGACCAGATTTTTATTGTACGAACCCCATTTATTCTCACATGCTATCCCAGGACATAACTATTGGTGTACCTTTGCTTCCATCAACTGTTAATCTAACAATGTGTGCCAGTAACACCTGAGAAAGAAGTGCACGTAATTGACGTAAGATGAAACAACGATGCAACTGAAATGTAAAATGTCCTAATGAACACCATCGAAGTGTAGTGTCAATGAGAGCTGACCATTGTGCAACTATCATTTACACCTTAACTAGATAGAACACTGCCAAATACCATGAAGAAGGAGACTCACCAGTTGCCAAAGCCGTACTGTTCAACAGCTTCCAGCAGCGACTCCTCCTCTTGGGCCACCCATGAGTCTCGGTTTGTGAAGATAGGGAAGCCTCCATCGTCCTGCAATGACGTACAACAGAGGGTGAAATAACTGTACACAGGGAAATGCTAGCATATCACAATTGCCATTTGCGCCATAGGCGAAACGGTTTGTTATTTGCCAAAACAAAATTTGGTCTCTTCGCCAAATTGGCGAAACACTAGTGTCGTCATTATTATTGACGTAACCAGTGGTATATCATATACTGCCTGCTTCCATTGGGCCTTGAAGTTGTTTTAATCGACGTGCAGTAAAGCCAACTCTTATAACCCGTTACAGTGACACTCTATGCATTTGGTGGCATCACCCGTTATTGTTCTCAAAACGTGCAGCGGCATCTGATTTTCAAACAATTTCAGCAGCAACCGGTTATAATATCTGCCATGTGGAACATCGACAGAAAGTATTAAAATAACAACCATACTTGTAATGAGATGTAAGCATATTGCAAATTTTTTTTACTAACCCTACAGGTGACCACTGGGTTGAATTTGGCATGTGCGATCAGAACAAAATCCAGCAGTTTATACCAACTTTTGGTCCAACTATGTGTGAAAATGAATACCCTTGAACCCAACTTTACCTTTTGACTTTTCAGCACATATCAGACTGAATATTGTAAGAGACCAACAAGACCAATAAATCATAAATAATTGCTTGAATAAGGAGTTGCAATTCCAAACTACTCTACTAATGAATGAACACAACATACATACATACTCCAAAAGTTTAATAAAAAGAAAATATTTCTGATGAAAAAATGTAATACTAATTGTAATAGCAATAGCTTAAAATGTAATAGCAATATATTACATTGCCCCCATTATGTAATAGTAATAATGTTTTATAAAATATATAAATAAACACACAATCTGAGCATCAAAAGTACATGTAATAAGAATAAAAAATATATATATTTAAATACACACACATGATGTGCAGTAAAAGTACATATAAAACAAGTTAGAATAAACTTAGAAATATATATATATATATATATATATATATATATATATATATATATATATATATATATATATATATATATATATATATAAATTATTATTTAAGATTATGTTACAGTCAATCTGCATAATCAGTCATTTTGCATAATGACTGATAATTTCAGTCATTATGTGAAATGACTGGAAAAGAGGTGCAGTCATTTCGTGTAATGATTGAAACAGTGTTTCCCTGGTAAATGACAAGTGATATGGGCAAACTTGCTGTTTTTTCATCTACCTAGCCAGATATTTTCAGAAATTGCCACCTGGCAGCTATCTATTTCTCACACTAAAAAATATTTGTTATATTGTAACAAAATTATGATTTAAGATTATTGTTCTGGTTCACTTTGGATCGTGTAGAACACCAGGAATTTAAGTTACTCCACATGGTCGAAACCACTTATCGTCAAATTAATGTTCTTATTCCTAGGTGCGCTTTGTGCCATTATACCCAGAGCAAACACTGCGAAATATCAATTATGATTTGTCTTCTATTGTGTATCTTAAATTGAATGTTGGAAATGTAGAATGTCATATTGTTTTTGTGGAGCCAGGACATTGTGTCCTATTGATTTCAGAGGTTCAGGACATTTTATTCTGTTTTCAGTGTGCATCACTGTGTATTTTGTTTCTTTATCAACTTCTCGGTGTCACTGCATTGAAAATTTTATACCTGCGAAACATAAGAGCAAATTTAAACTATTATTCAATTTTAATTATAAGAATGAAAGAAAGTGAGAATAAATAAAAAAATATATACATATATTGTAATATGTTGTAATTGTAATATACTCATAATCATGATGTTTATCAATGTGTCTGTTACAGTAAACTGAGCAATTGGTTTAACTTCCTTTTTAAATTAATTTGTTTGCACAGCTTAATGTGACAAATCGTGAAATAACTTTTTGACTTTTGTGAGACAGCATTGACAGCTTTCGTTTGTGCTCACTCGTGCAATTCATGGCTAACTGAAGAAAGACCCTTTCATTGTGGACTTCCGGGCTTACATAAAGAGCGGAAGATTTTAACAGAGAAATGATTAAGCCTTGAATTGGTATCCAATACAACTGTGGTGGATATTAACTTTAAAGGGAATTACCTACGTGGCTTCAATGTGCAGATCAATGAATGAAGGTGTGACATTTCACCATTACCAAATCGTGTTATGCAAGCCACCAAAATTGCATGTGGGGCGGTGGAGTAATTTATATGACAAAATTCTGGTATGATGTCATTACTGCATAATTACATGTTAGCTGTGGCACATCTGAAAAATTATTTAACTTTATCTTTCCACCCATACCTCATTTATTTTAGGTTGGAATATTTGCATCGATTCAATGGACCACTATATGTTACGTGTCTTACGTAGGTATTGACATAGTATAACTCAAGAATAACAACTTGAAGTGTAGCGTGAACAGAAGCTTTACTAGCCGACCCAGTCTGATACAAACAACTAGCGTGGCGTCATCTAGCGAATTATGTTTTTGACATATTTGAAACCTTTGGTAGTTCTTCCTTAAATCGTACTTCATAATTTTCCCGTGCCATTGTGATAGCTATGCCAAGGGACAAGTGATTAACACCTACTGATTGGGTACTTTTTTATAGGGAGAGGCAATGCACAATAGCCAATTGAGACAGTCACCACTGTTAGGCAATTAGCATGCCCAGTTAGAGAATGGTTAGGTCATCCATTACCTGTCTATCAAATCAGAGAACACTATTGAGATAGTTGTCAATCAAAGTGTCAGGTAGAGGGTTAGAATCTTGTACCCAAAGAGGGATGGGAGCAGGCGTGGCCTAGTGGTTAAGGTGTTGGACTCTAAATTCAAGGGTTGCGAGTTCAAGACCCACACTGGTCACAGTTCGTTTTCGAAGCTTAGGCAATTTCGTTTACCCTACTTTGCCTCAGTCTACTCAGCTGCAAATGAGTACAAACACTGTTTGGAAGGTACCTGCGATGGACTAGTGTCCCGTCCAGGAGAGTCAGTATAACTGCACTCTAAGTCGCTTCACACTATAGAAAGCAGGTTTAAGCACTGGCCATATAAGCCTTCATGGCTTCCTAAGGCGTAATGCCTGGGGGATGACTTTACCTTTACCTTTTACCCAAAGAGGGATAAATGATTAGCAAAATGTTGCTGTTTGCAAATATATAGCAAATATTTATTCACTTTGTTTATCTACTTGAGTAATGTGAATTTCTTGAATAATGGGAAGAATTATGAAAGCTGACATTAATACACAGTTAACACTGGAACAATATATAATGACAAAAGTACACAAATTGTTATTACACAGTATGACTGAAATGGTCACCAGGTTTCAAGTAATTTCGCAAAATGCCTGAGTGAAATATTCATTTCGTGTAATGCCTAAACATGTCAGTCATTACGCGAAATGACTGATTATGCAGATTGACTGTAACATATATATATATATATATATATATATATATATATATATATATATATATATAATATTAACAGAAAGACAACAAAGTAATACTAATAGATTACACTGCAATGTAACTGACCCGGGGCCAGATGGACATCCATGTTTTACTTTGTTTCCCCCCAAAAAAAACCAATAAACAGAAACAATGCTCAGGAGCAAAATTAAAACAGTTTAATTGTCTGGATAGCACGGTCCTCTGCACAGTGCACAAGCTCCAAGTGATACAAAGACACCAGCATCTGTTGACAAAGCAGCTGCTGTCAACACCTGTCAAAGGCCTTTGTGACAATAGCAGCCCACAGAGCCACCTCCTGGTGACTGATATGCGATATATCCTGGCATTATTAACATTTACATTGTTCATACCTTTTGTAACAACTGGTCCACAATGTATAATTTATTTGCAATGAACATACAGAGACCAAGCATTAAAGAGCCATAAGAGAGCATGAACATTTCATAAAATATTGTTTTGATATGTTCTACAAGTAAACATAAGCAACAACATTCAGTAATCACACACTGTCACTGGCTAATGTATCTGAGTATTATATGTATGCAACCAACTACCAGACAAATATTAGGCATAAACACACGTGCTTCCTGGTTTTTATTTACTAAAAACGAGTCAACAATACTCACAAAAACTTGGTAATCGTGCTCCTTTTTGTGGGGGATAGCTTCAACTCCGCAGGCAAAACACTGTAAGAAATAAAATACAACACGTGTGTTAGTCAATGCAATCATACATTAAAAATTTACAACTTATTTATTTCAGCAATGATATAGTTTACGCACAGTGTTTCATGAATGAAAATTAGTTCATCTAGTCGGTGATTATATGTCACGTGACCTACCTGTAAACAAAGGTCAAAGTCTGCGCACTCAACGCATTTGATCCTGCAGGTTTCAATTGCATTTTGGCAATACGAACAACGGTATTTTGCCATTCTTCATGCCCGGTAGATCCTGTAGATTAATGCAGTGTATCGTATATTGCGAAATTGTTGCTTAATTTAAGTTAAATGACCCTCTTTCAAGAGGCACTCTCCATTTTCCAACGCCGTTTCGACCAAGCCAGTGACGTCATGTTTGTCCCACAATTCCAGACATTGACCCACATATTTGCCTGGCCGTGCATCCGGATACGCGTAGCGGCGAGAATGTAATTATTAGACTAAAACTCAGCGGTATAGTGCTGCTTATTGTCCTTCGCTATGCCATACATCGTTCAGCTGGACTGCAGTAGATGGCATGCGCCTAAAAACGTCTTGTGCTCGATTCAGTCTATTTTGAGATGCGTTCAAATCAGGCAACTCGCAGGGACCGGGCTGTTCAATGCTAGGCAAAGCCGAGTTCAATGCCTGTTGCAGTGCCAGTGCAGTGTTGGCAGCCTCTGGCCTCTGCCAGTGGCAGTACCAGTAGTAGTAGTAAACAGTACTGATAGTGTGACACTGTAACTATTCTGTACTGGCTACTGCATGTAAGGGCTTGCATTGTGCAAATGACGCCTGTGACATGTTAATTATGTATTGTGAATCCAGCTGACAAAATGACAACAGTGTGGACATTTGCTGTATTAATAGTACATCCTATAAAAACGATTTAGAAATTATGGGCCCTTCATTCAAGTCGAGGCTTGGAAACTCCTCAACCCTGCCTCTTCTGCATTCTAGTCACCATCTTTCTACATTGATCCTCTCATCCAAAACTTTCCCAAAGCTACAGCCTAGATCTCTACCCTATGCCCCTCTACACCATACTCCACTGCATCATTTCGTATGAGATAGCGCTGATCCAGTGATCACGCCCAACAATATTGACTTATTTTGTCAAACATTGATTTGTACTTTGTTCCACTTGCCGTATCGGTTTATGGCCAGCCCATTACCCATGCATCATTGTAAATCGCTCGATTCGTTAAATTGATGTTGCTTGTTTAGAGTTACAGTTGCACAGAATGTTAGCTTTTGAAGAGTCAAAACAATAGAAGTCCATTTTGATCTGCACCACGTTGTAAAGAGTAAGACAGTGTAACCCACTTTATATCTTGTGGTACTTCTGTAACTATTAAGACGTTGATTATTGATCACAGTTGACACATTGCCTGTCCAGCTCTCTGGTGGGAAGATTATTAATTGGTTATTTATTGATTGCAGTGGACAATGTCCAACTAAGAGTTCTAAGTCGTTCTATTCAGATCATATTCATAAATCCTCGAAAGGGAATTGACTTCTGTCGAACTGGATACCTGAGGATTAATATAGATGACAGTGACCAGCATTTAGATAAGATCTAATGATTAGTGTATGTGTGGGTAGATTCAATAACTGCAGAACTTTGCCGATGTCAGCTTGATATTAATGTATGAGAAGGGTTTGCTATAAAGGCAACTAATCACATGTAGTCCTAAGTAGTAGTCAGGAAACAACAGGACTCGGATCAAGACGATGTAATGTTATATGCTGGCTCGACAGTCAGCAAAGACAAAGCTGTGTTAACTTAGAGTTCCCACTGTAAGTGAAGAAATGCAGAAATACTATGACATAAGTCATAAACAAATTGTACAATGATGTTGCCCAGCTTACCAATTGTTTATGTTACTCTCTTGATGAGTTGGGGAGTGCGTTTTGAGGCAAATAATATTAAGTGTATTCACCAGGGGGCAACAGTGGCGCCACATGGTGGATTAGGAATAAGCCAACCTACTATGAGTGGGTAAGACATAAAATAAGCCCATCAAAAATGTATTGCTTTTGTTATAACTCTTTTATTGTACACAAATGAGAAATACCAGATTATGAGACACAACACTAGACCAGATGTCTCTACTACACAAACAATGCTAGATCTTAACAGTTAAAGCACTGTTTGTTATATTTCTGGAATTTCATTTGGTCACTTTCATGGGCAAGTTTGTTATGCGGTTATCCTGAACTTTTCTTGAGATCCTGTTGGAATTATTATTCAAAGCCATATTTACATAGGCATTCTTAATGACTGTTGTGCAAATCAATAGTTCACTTGTGGGGAACGTCACCAAATGGAACTACAACAATTTCTGCTTGATCTAGGTACACTGCAACTTATTCCTTGGTATTTTTGGAAACCAATTATAACAACTGATCCTAGAGAAACATGATATGACAAACCTAGTATATAGTGTAAAATTGCGCTGTCAAAACTCTATTAAATGTGTGTATGGTCCATTTGTGTCGATCTTGAGAACCTGCCTGTTGCCATATGTACCACTTTTCACTGCACACCCCTTTTCTCTCCACGTTTCGTCAGCTGCAGAAACCTGCTTAATCATCTCGACAAATTCAGTGTATAGCTCCAACCCCGTAGTCTTGTCTATGTTATTGTGGTACTGCATACGTTGACCTTTGAGACGGCCCCCGAGTGTTGCCTGGGGGATGATGAGGATACTCCCCGGGAGCTGCAGGATGGAGGACAACTTCCCATCTTCTGTCTCGCTCAAGTTGCAGTTCACAATGGTTGTCACTAGAAACAAGACAGTTCGTAATATTACCAAAAACATGAAATCAAATGCAGTTGTTATTAAATGCACTGAGATAAAAAATTCTGAAGTATTTGCATTTCTTTATTATCAACCAAATGTGTTTGCATTAAAAGTACCAATATGAAAGTAAAGGTATTTAGCAATATTTATTGCCAAATACAATAAAATACAATAATTGTCATATCACACGATGATGGCTCACTAAATTGTAAGAAGTTGAAAAAGTAGTGGAAGAAATTAGATTTGAAATATTTTGAAAACGTTCGCATTTGCGCTATATTGCTTTGATATATATATTTGCATTCCAATTCCCAATTTGAAATACATTTGCATTTGAAGAAATATGAATTTTTTTATCTAATTATTACCAAATGTACTTGACCCCATGTCTGATCACCACATTGGTATAAATTATGTAGAAGTGTACAAAGGAAACTGATTAAAATTTTTTTAGATATATTAAATTTTTGGGAAATTTGTGAATTCCATACTTACAATTAATTAATTTAAATTGAACCTATTTCAATAAAATATAAAACATGGCTATTACAGCAGCTACAATGCCTTGTAGTGTGTTCCATGCCAACAATAGTAATGCTTTACCCTATCCACATTAGGGCTAATTGGCGTGATAATTCAAATAAATATACTGAAGGTACTTACCCATTTTATTCAACATGTCCTTGTTGCAGCCCTTCAGGAAGCATGTGTAGACAAGAAGGCCATGGTTTATCTGAAAGGTGAAAATACATGTTTTAGCCTATATTGAAAAATAAGATCATTACTGATAAGTACTGCTTAAATGATACAAACTGTAGCCTGTAAATGTATAATATCGCTGTTGAAGTGTCAAAACAATGGAAGTCCATTTTGATCTGTACTATGTGGTTGGTTGGATATGAGTATTAGACATCTGACACACACAATTGGACTCGTTGTTCTGATTCCTCAACAGATTTTGTTGAAGAATCAAAACGATGAAAGTCCATTTTTATGTGTTAGAAATTAATCTAATAGACTCGTATCCAATCAACCACATGGACTGGACTTCCATTGTTTTGACTATTCAACCCCATTCATTTAGCCCACTGCGAATCAGGTTCATTGATGTTCAAATCTGTAGTGTGTGAATAGTATAAGAAACGTGCAGTCGGTATAATAAAAAGCGCATATTTTTTTAAATTGTTGAAAGAATTGTTCAAACTGTTAAAAAACAATTTGTCTGATCATTTCATCAAAACTAAATAACAAATTTATACAAACAAACCAGCGTGTAATAGCAAATATTCTAAAACAAGACTTGTAAATGAAAAATTTAATCACGGAGGCAGTTCTAAACTTCAGCCAACCTCAACAAACTCAGCTGGTTGAATCTCACTGGCCGGTTGTACTTGAAGCTTGGCTGACAAGCATTGTTGTAGCACTACTCTGGCCACTGGACCTAGCTTCTGTGCACTCGTCATAGTCACACAGACCTGTCAAATCAAGAAGACACATTTTGTTATACATTGTAGTGAACAGATTGTCCTGTGAACCAGTCTCCACTTCCTTTGGGTGTGTTTGTCACTGGGATATAGACAAATATATAGTCTTATTCAGTAACACGTATAATGACATTGTCATTCAATATGATGTTTCAAAACTAACAAGAATAAAATAAATTAACTCTTAGATGTGAATGCACTTACATTACTGCGACGTTGTGGTGCTGCCATATCCGTGACATACACTCTACACTACAGTGAGTACCCGGGTACTACACTCTAATAGTTATGGATTTAAGCATTTTGTATAAATTCTTAATATGTTGTATTTCTTAATTTATGTTAATGTAAAGTTACGTCTTGTCGAATAAACAATTCGTGACTGATTTAGCCTGAGCCTGGGGCAGTTTGTGGAACATCGTTGTACCATAAAATCTGCTGTTGATAATGTTGTGAATGGAATTAATGCATTCATTTTATAATATTATATGTAAGAGGTGTCGGTGAACATTATTTGCAACTAGTCCTAAAATATATATTTTAAAAGACGAAACGAGGCGACACAGAACTGAGAACAACAGGACTGAGGCACAAATTGTTCAACGTCATTGAATTCATTATCAGAGGACATGATAGTGTGCACAACAGTAAACCATCTCAAGTCACGACTTAGAAACAGAAGAGAATCCAGACCTGTAGGCTGTATAGTTAATATTATAGTTACCATTTCACAAACTAGACAAACCGAAACAACAATTGTAGCAAAAATAGTACAAAATCAATAGTGAAAAACGTGAACAACGGCAACAGAAAAACGAACCCATAAGCCGGTCTCTATATTCGTATGGGCTAGAAAAAATTGTATGGCGATTGACTTTGCGTACGTTAACTTATGTTATGGTTGTGCTGAAGGTAAGCATGAGCGATAATAAGGAATGATGTTAAATGCGCGCAGCAAATTAATAGCTAAACTATTTAGTTCATTTTGGTTCTTTATAAACTAATTTCTGACAGAATGTGGTGTTGCTTGAATCTGGAACAGTTTAGAAGTATTTTGCAGTTTGTTTTGCTTACGAAAGTTGTCAAGACTCAAGTTCCACTTACGAAAACTTTTGCCTAACGAAAACTAATCACACCGATTCTGAAAATAATGACATTGCAACCTTTTGTTCCCCTATCCCTGATTATGAAATAAATACGTTACTACATATACATCACACCGATTCTGAAAATAATGACATTGCACCTTTTGCTCCCCTGATTATGAAATAAATGCGTTACTACATATAAATATAATACGTTCTAAATTTATAACATGCAGCAATTACACACGAGCCTGGGCTGGGCCCTGGACAAAATTGTACCAAGTGGGCGGAGCATGGCATGTAAATAAACATTAAGGGCACATGACAGGAGCGCCCTTACACGTATACTCGTTCTTTGACAACAAACAAGCCGACCAAGACAACAATCCACATCCGGCTAGTTGTCAAACCTATAGAAAAGTGGTACAAAGAGGTAATCAGTTTATATTTGACAATTTGTACAAGGGTATTTGCATGAAATACATGTTTATTGCATGTGTTTGTTGCTTTTGAATAAGATTCCAAATTGGCTTGAACTTGAAGAGGTACGTTTTGGGCAGCATTGAATTTGAAATTTAAATTAAAAGCTACTGCCACGCTGGACTACTCGGTCTCGGTACAACTCGGCCCAGTTCGAGACAGCTCGGCCCAGGTGTCGAGACAACTCGGCCCAATGATAAATGATATGATGGCGCTTAGTTAGAGTGGTAAATTACCTAACCAGTTATACAGTGTTATCGTGGGAGATAACGGGGAAGTGGAATGTTTTCGTGCCGTAGTTTGAAAAATTCGGCATCTGTCTTAACTTGACTTACAATAAAGGAACTAGAAAAGTTGTGTTGTCCAATGTTCGATATCGACGGCTTTTATGCAATTCCTCTCCCCATTAATGAAGCATATAACAGTTTTGGCAAAACAATAGAGAAGGAAGGTGCATGTGTGCTCTATCAATCCCGCCGTTGATTGGTCTGTGTCTGGTGTTGATTCCGCCCATGCCCGTCTCTAATTGGCCGTTAATTGCTTCACTGCCCATCTCATACAGAACCCGCACTATATTTGGTTGTTATTTCTATGAAACTCCTGCGTGACTTGACTTAAAATTCTTTAAATGTTTTTCGTATATTCTACTTGGGCCGAGTTGTCTCAGAATCGGAGCCGAGCAATTTATCATTGAGCCGAGCTGTCTCGACACCTGGGCCGAGCTGCCTCGAACTGGGCCGAGTTGTCCCGGGCCGAGTTGTCCATGGGCCGAGTAGTCTAGAATTCAGAGAAACACTTAAGATTAATAAAACGTGATATTTTCCATATCGTTTGTCACATAGGGCCACAAAAAACTACCTGATATGAGGGATTTATCATATATAGAAAGACTAAAATTACTGAAGCTACCCACATTAGCATACCGAAGGCTAAGAGGAGACATGATGGAAGTCTATAAAATAATGCACGAACTGTACGATAATGAGTGTGCACCAAACCTCCTGAAATGGGAGGATGTAACACTAAGATCAGGAAATAGCTCAAGATAGGGCTGTTTGGAGTTAAATGTCGTAAGTCATAAGCAACATGCTTGCTAGTTTTTTTTAAACTTTGTTATGTGCTTAGTAAATTTTTTCAATGATTTGAACAAAAATATGCATTTTTTATTAAATCAACTGCAGATGTTACTTAAACTATTCACACACTACATATTTGGACTTCGATGAACCAGATTTGAGATAGGATGGACTTTTAAAGAAATATCTAGCAAACGAAACATTTTTATACCTGAAACAAAAATATTATGTCGATCCATATCACTGTGAAAAGTGTTTTACTGCAGCTATAGACACTAACAGTGATGCCTGGGAATAAGGCATATCACCTTCTGCATACTGTAAGCAACATCCCGCGACCTCAGTTGAAGTTCAAGGACAAGATCGACAACTCATCATGCGCCTTTCTGCCAAAACTGAAGGAGAAGTACAATGCCCAGAAGAGTCTGTCAGGTGAAGATCCCTGCTTTGTGTTTCTGTCTTTTTTAGCTTTATGTGCGACCAGCCATGAAACCTCAGCTTGGAAGATTGACAGGATACCATCCTGTTCCATTAATTTTATATGCATTTGTGAAATGGTGACACATTTCTGAAAAATAAATATTTCTGCTGTTGATTTATGATTGATCCATACATGTGGTAAAAAGTTTTACGGCCAATCAATGGTTTAGACTTTCTAAAAAATATGTGTTACTGACAATTACAAATATTTCTTTGGTTTATCTATTCACTAAATCAACTTCCGGCTACTTGGACTTGGTGCAGCGACTTGAATTTGGTGTAGATCATTTACAGAAATACGTGGAATATCAAATAGAATAAGTATTACTATTGCATATATATTATACACAAACGTATTGTAGACATATATTAGGAAACAGGTTTTGTTAATTATTAGTCAGAGGGAGTATTTTAGAGTAAGTTAGTTTCGGATTCTGTCAGGGAATTCAGCGAGCGTTAATAGGGGTGTTTACAATTCGAAAAATTAGATAACATAGTGAATAGTCAGTAACAGTGAATATTGGTTAGAATAAGTATTAGTATTATACATATATTGTTCACCAACTTCTTGTAGACATATATTAAGAAACCGTTGTTGTTAACAGAGGTAGTATTTTTTTTCCCGGATTCAAACTCAACGAGTGATAAAAGGGAGTTTGTTTACAAGTCATTCAACCCGTGCATCGAGCTATCGTTTACATTAGCTAATATATATATATATAAGATAAAGTGATTTATTTACTTAAATTACATACATAAGGTAATATATGACATAGTGGTAGTCAACGTTTTGGTAAAAGGAATTAACAGCAGGACTTTAGCGTAAATTAGTACACACTCACTTCGTTGTTTTGTTACACAGTGTTCTCCGTATTCGCTAGGTGGCAGGATTTCTAGCCTAAAGTGTTCTTTTGATCACAAAAACAGCCTTATTCAAGGCTAACGTAGCACACTAATTAAAACTAAATTGTATGATGGCCCGTGCAAACGACAGTTAAAGGCCACAAGGCACGTAATTTGTGGCAGTTGTAGTAACTGGGTAGATTTCGTCAAGTCTGGGTGCGAAAAGTCCTGGGCTGAGGTCCAGGCAGATAGTTTTAATTTTGAGTGTAGGGGATGCGCAAGGATGAAGGAAATAGAGGTGGAGTTGAAAGAGCTGAGACTGCTCGTTGTGGCAATGGTGGGAAGGGATCAGGGGAGTTGTGCCAGTAGTTCCGGTGAGGGAACAGTAGACGATAAAGTGGGGAAAGACACAAGAGATGCTAGGGAGAGCTCACCTCAGCCTGGGAGGAAGCTGAGAGGAGGGAAGGTGACAGGTCATAGGGAGACAGGACGTAAGGAGACGGGAAGGAAAGGAACGGGAGGGAAGACAACCGGGGTGAAGGAGAGGGGAGTAGGGGAGACAGGAGGGAAGGAGAAGGGAGTGGGGGAGACGGGAGGGAAAACAACCGGAGTGAAGGAGAGGGGAGTAGGGGAGACAGGAGGGAAGGAGAAGGGAGTGGGGGAGACGGAAGGGAAGGGGTCAGGACAGAATGTGATGGAGGGGATCGAAAGGAAGAGTTATTCTGCAGCAGTGATAGAGGGGGTGAGGAAGAGAGCGAGGGTGTTTGTGGGGGATTCGATAGTTAGGAAGACCGACAGAGTCTTAAACAAGGGAGATGATGTGGTGGTCTGCTTGCCTGGAGCCAAAATAGAGGCGATAACTGAGAGGGTAAAAAACATCGTAGGCTCGGGTAAGGGTGGATCTGTTTTAGTACATGTAGGGACAAATAACGTAGAGAGGGAGGGTACAACTGCCATAGTTAGGAAATATAGGCAGTTGGTCAGAACACTAAAACAGACGAGGGTTGAGCAGGTAATACTGTCAGGGATTTTACCTGTGATGGGCAGGAGGGGTCATAAATATCGAAATTGTCGGGGGATGGCAATTAACATGTTAGTCCAGAGGCTGTGTAGGGAAGAGGAAGTTGGATTTGTGGATTTATGGGAAAGTTTTGTTGGGAGGGGTGATATGTACATGAAGGATGGGCTTCATTTAAGTGGAAAGTGGGCGGCAGTATTCGCGGACAAACTTTCAGCAGCAGTAGATAGCGACTTGGGTACAATGACAAATATTTTTGGAAGTAAACATTCTTTAAACTAGAAGTGCAGGGGGGTTACCTAGAGGTGTCTCAAGCAGAACAAGAGACCACTAGCACAGATAAACCAATATCAAATCATCCGAAAAACATCTCTGAAAAAGGTTATAGATGCGTATGTTTAAATGCAAGGAGCATAGTAAATAAGAAAAACGAATTAAACATTATGGTAGAAGATATTGACCCTCACATAATTGGTATAACTGAATCATGGGCCAACATAGATATAACAGATGCTGAATTAGGACTGACAGGATACGTAATGTTTAGGAAAGATCGAATAGGAAGAAGGGGCGGGGGAGTTATTTTATATGTTAAAGAATCTATTCAGGCCTATGAAATGAAACTAGAAAGGGAAGCAGATTGCGATGAAGCTGTTTGGTGCAAAATTGTTTCAGGAAATTCAAAATTAACTGTTGGATTAGTTTACCGAAGTCCAAACATAAACGAAGAGGACAACACAAAAATAAAAAACGCTATAAAGGAAGTTAGTAAAGGGAATGTATCATAATGGGAGATTTTAACCATGGACACATACAATGGAATTCTCTAGAGAGCACAGGGATTGAGGATCAACAATTTCTATGTTTAATCCAGGATAGCTTTCTTACTCAGCACGTACTAGAACCAACCAGGGAGAAAATGTATTAGATATAGTTTTGTCATCACAAAAGAATTAGTGGACAATGTAAAAATATTTGAACCATTGGGTAATAGTGACCATAATCAAATACATTTTGACATCAATGTAAAATCAGAAAGTAAAAATAAGAAAACGTACAAGAGAAACTTCTACAAAGGTAACTACAAAGATATGAGAAAATACTTAGCACAGCTAGATTGGAATAACATGCTGATGAATAAGACTGCAATTGAATGTTGGAATATTCTAAAATATGAAATTGAGAGTATCATTGATAAATTTGTTCCCTTCCGAAAACAAGGAAAACGGTGTAGAAAGAAACACGTGTCAAAAGAGGCAATTAGAAAAATAATGCTAAAACAAACTATGTGGAGGGTTTATAGGCGTACCAGAAAGGAAGAAGACTATGCAAAATACAAAGAGGCACTTAATGCAGCTACAACTGAAATCAGACAATCTAAAAGAAGCTATGAGCAAAAACTGGCATGTAACATAAAAACTGACAGCAAGAGTTTTTATGCATATGTCAGGAGTAAACAAAACGTACAAGACAAGGTTGGACCTCTAGAAGACAGTGCTGGAAATATAATATCACAGGGGTTTTTAATGGCGGAAGACCTAAATGGTTACTTCAGTTCAGTGTTTACAAAAGAAGATATTAGTTCATTACCAGTTGCTGATGCTAAATTTCAGGGGACTAAATCTGACTATTTAGGACCGTTAGTTGTAACTCCAGAATTGGTAGCTAGGAAAATAAAGGCAATGAAGGATAACAAATCACCGGGAGTGGATGGGATTCCTCCAAAATTACTAATGAAACAGTAGATCAAATCAGTATACCACTTGCAAGAGTATTCAACTTGTCATTAAAAGAGGGAGTTGTTCCGTTTGAATGGAAAGAAGCAAACATCATACCATTATTTAAAAAGGGTTCGAGAAATAAGTCAGAGAATTACAGACCAGTGAGTTTAACGTCAGTGATTTGTAAATTATTAGAAAGGTTAATTAAAGACCATATGGTGGACTTCCTCGTTAAGCATAAATTATTAAATTCATCTCAACATGGATTCCTTAAAGCGAGGTCATGCTTAACAAATGTGTTATGTTTTTTGGAAGAAATCACTAAGTGGATAGACGAGGATCGCCAGTAGATATTATCTACTTAGATTTTCAGAAAGCTTTTGACAAAGTGCCACATCAAAGATTGCTACTTAAATTAAAAGCCCATGGTATCGGGGATAGCATAACTGACTGGATAGAACAATGGCTGACTGACAGAAGACAACGAGTTGTAGTAGATGGCGAAGTTTCAAATTGGAAATCGGTTTTGAGTGGGGTACCTCAAGGATCAGTATTAGGACCTATATTATTCTTAATTTATATCAATGACTTGGACGACAGTATAACAAGTAACGTACTGAAATTTGCGGACGACACAAAACTGTTTAGAAAGGTTAATACTGATGGTGATAAACAACATTTACAAAACGATCTAGACAGATTAGTGAAATGGTCTGAGAAATGGCAGATGCTGTTCAATTTTGGGAAATGTAAATGCCTACATACAGGACATGGGAACTTGAATGTAAACTATAAAATGGGAGCTACTGTTCTTGGTACTACTGTAAAAGAAAAGGACTTAGGAGTTACAATAAGCGCTGATATGAAAGTTTCAGAGCAGTGTGGTATTGCAGCTTCAAAGGGTAATCAAATTCTTGGATTGATTAGAAGAAACATAACATACAAGGGAAAAAAGTTAATTATACCTCTTTATAAAGCAATAGTTAGACCTCATTTAGAATACTGTATACAAGCATGGAGACCATATCGTAAGAAGGATATAGATACGCTTGAACGCATACAAAGGAGAGCAACTAAAATGATTCCAGAACTTAGAGACCTTAGTTATGAAGAACGCCTGAAAGAATGTGGTTTAACAACTCTAGAGACAAGGAGGTTAAGAGGAGATCAGATTGAAGTTTTTAAGGTATTGAATGGGTATGAAAATATTGATAGAAATATGTTTTTCTCACTCAAGAAGGATAGCAGAACTAGAGGACATGAGGTAAAATTAGTAAAGGATCAATGTAGATTGGATATCAGGAAGCACTCGTTCTCACAGAGGACAGTAAATGAATGGAACAAACTGTCTACAGATTGTGTAACTGCTAGCAGCGTGAATATGTTTAAAAACAAGGTTGACACATATATCAGGAGGGCGGGTTATAAGTAGGTGAACATTGTTGGACTCTCGATAAGCCAATGGCTTCCTTGTCCACTTGCCATCTGGGCCTTTGGCTTGGATGGCAAATCTTGTTAAATCTTGTTAAATCTAAATGAAATAAAAAACTTTGCTGTTTTATAATTAATGTTGCATAGTTAAATGGAAGATTTGATGGAGCCAGCTGGCAGTCGAGAAATGGTATATATATATATATATATATGTATATATGTATATATGTATATATGTATATATATATATATATATATATATATATATATATATATATATATATATATATATATACACGCACACACACACACACACACACACACACACACACACACACACACACACACACACACACACACACACACACACGGGTGAATATACAGTTTTGTGTATTTTCTATGTAAAGGAACTCAATTGTACTAATTTTCCATTGTTTCATCAGACTGGGTACCCCAAAATAAGCTGTCTCCGTAGACCTTTCCAAATAAAAATGTAGGTCTTGTATTGATTTTATTGTATGTCCTAAAAATCTGTTTAAATATCATTGTATACATATAAAATATGTGTCCCAGTATAATAAGTAACACACCTGTAATATTTAACAATAATTATTTAACATATAATATCTAAAAATCCCTGTCCCTACATTCTTGCCCTTCACATCACGGACGTCCTTTACGTCAATGACATCCTCTACATCACGGACGCTGTCAGCTGAGGCAAGATGGGCATGTCATTTTAGGTTCATTAGTGTTATGTACAGGTTACATATTTAACTCTTTTTGCAAAACTTATCTCGTTTGTGGTTTTTTAACAAACATAATGTTATGTTACAATGTCCATGAAATTTACACTATTTGACAATGTGTACCAAATGAAATTAACATTGGAGTGGGTAGTGGTTCATGAACATTTTGGCCCTTTTTTGGTTGGTTTCATGTGGAATTACCCGAGTATTATTCCCAAAACATAAAATAGCATATTGGTATTGTATTCTAAATAATTATTATCTTCATAAACAAGTTATTATGATATTCCAACATAATATGATTAATTCTTGACTTCACTTCACTTTCCCATAACCCGTAAGGATCGTTGGGGCACCATTGATGACTTTCTAACCAGCTCTCTCCACGTTTCCCTGTTCTCTACAGCCCTCTGGGAGTCAGCGAACTCCATTCCTGTCCACTCTTTGATGTTGTCTTCCCACCTCTTCTTCTGTCTACCTCTTCGTCTCCCCCCTCTTACGGTACCTTGCAAGATAGTCTTTGCAAGGCCAGATGATCGTGATACATGACCGTACCACTTCAGTTTACGCTTCTTAACTGTTGTAAGAAGGTCGTCATATGGTCCGATGGCTTGTTTGATCTTGCTACGGACAGCATCGTTAGTAACATGGTCTTTGTATGATATGTGCAAGATCTTCCGAAAGCATCTCATTTCCATGGCTTGTATCCTCTTCTGTAGATCTGCTGAAAGGGTCCATGTCTCACAAACGTACAGAAAGATGGACATGACATTTCAACCTTTTTAGTGCTGCTGTTGTCTGTGCAATCCTGGCAAGTATTTCCGGTTTGGAACCCTCATCTGTGATAATTGATCCCAAGTACCTGAAGCTTGTTACTGCCTCAAGTCTCTGTCCATTAACTTTGACCTCTGTGCTGATGCCTTGTGTGCTGTTTGTCATCAGTTTGGTCTTTTCGGCACTGATCTCCATGCCGTATGATGAAGATGTTTTCTCAAGGCGCTCCACTAAATTGACTAGTTCTTGTTCATCTCCTGCTAGGCCGTCGATGTCGTCAGCAAAACGAAGGTTGGTGATTGTCCTGCCTCCAATGCTGACAGTGCCTTGATGGTTTTCTAAAGCATCAGTCATTATCCTTTCCAGAAAAATGTTGAAGAGCGTTGGTGATAGTAGGCATCCTTGTCGAACTCCAACAGTTGTTCGAAACCAGTCTCCTATGCTGCTGTTGAAGGTTACTGCACTGGTGGCATTGTCATATAGGTGTTCAATGGTTCGGACAAGCTTGGAGCCAATGTTGTACTTCCTCATGGTTGCCCATAGGGCCGCATGCCATACCTTATCAAAGGCCTTCTTGAAATCTATAAAGACATGATACAGGCTTTGCTGATATTGAAGGTGTTTCTTGCAAAGGATTCTAAGGTTGAAGATCTGTTCAATGGTGCTCCGTCCTGCTCGAAAACCCGCTTGTTCTTCAGCGATAATCTCTTCTGCCTGGGGTTTGAGTCTGTTGAGTAGTATCTTCAACATGACTTTGCTCGGGTGGCTGATGAGGCTGATTGTTCTGTAGTTTTGGCACATCTGTAGGTTGCCTTTCTTGGGAAGTGTGATGATCAGTGACTGAGTCCATGGGGTGGGCCATTCTCCTGTCTGCCAGATCTTGTTGCAGATTGTTGTAAGTGTGGTAATCAAGGCTTCTCCCCCAGCTTGAACCAGTTCTGCTGGTATGTTATCAATTCCAGCTGACTTTCCTTTTTTCAGAGACTTTACTGCAGCCTCTACTTCCTCACAAAGAATGGGGTAGTCGTCCTCTTCAGTAGTCTGTGGACAGTTTAGTACTACTGGGTCTACGTTGGTGTTGTGGCTGTACAGTTCTGAGCAGTATTCTGTCCATCGATTGAGGATCTGCTGTTCTTCTGTCAGGCATTTCCCTGATTTGTCTTGGATAGTAGTAGTTATCCCTTTCTTCACTGATGTCAGGTCTTTCACTATTTGATAAGCCTTCTTGCTGTTGTTCTTGCTCAAGCTGTCTTCCATTTCACAGCACTGTTCTGCTATCCAATTATCTTTTGCTCTTCTCATATCTTGTTTGATCTTCTTGTTGACTTCTCTGTATTTTGCTGCACCTTCAGGATCACATTTTCTCCTTTTCAATTCCCTTCTTTTGTCACAAAGATCTGATTAATTAGCACAACATAAAACCTAAACATGAATACCAAACAAACAACTTGATGGATATTCCCATGATTTCAAAGTTGATTATAACAAAGAAATTATATCAATACATTGACATTTTTGTGTGTGACCAAAATGCAGTGTTTGACACGCTGATCTTGGCTTGGTGATGTTTCTTTTCTGTGTCATTGAAAGGTATGCCAGATGCTATGCACTTGCCCCATACAATAACAATATTTTCTGCAATTTTCATCAACCAGCAGGAGCGTGTTAAGCACAAACATGATTTGTCAGCAAATATTTCTTCTTATAAGCATAATTCAAAGGTGAAAGCTGCCGCTTCAGCAAACATGGCATTAACACCTGGCTGCAAACTAGCAAAGGTGACAATAATGAATACAAAAGCGGTCCTTTATGTCACGGTCCTTTACATCACATTAATTGTGACATAAAGGACATTGTGATTTTAAATTGTCGAAAAAGCTGTAAAGAATGCTGTCTATTGAATGATATTTAATTTTTAAACAATGATATTATTTTTTCATAGATTCTCTGGCACCAACATGAGATGTCATCAAAAGTTAAAACTAAAAACAGTTCTACCTACCTTTTATACATATCTTTATATTTTTTGTAGAATGTTGAGTGAACATTTCCGCTCACTAACAAGTGGCATCTAGCGTTTGCAATTACTTTATGAGAACTTTAATCAAGTGAGAGTATTTGTGACATAGCAGGCATAAGACAAAAGTCATAAAGATTCACCTGTATATAATCCACTCCTGGATTATCATGCAACAAATGTTTTCATGGCCAATATTGGTTTTAAATAGTTGAAAGTTCATAGAATTCAGAAAATTCCCAAAAACCTAAATTAATGATTTTTGCCACCTGTAAATCTCTGCATTACTGTATATTCACCCATATATGTGTTTACATCTTGTTGGAATTCATTGTTACCAGGAATGTGGCATTTAGCATGGGTGGTAAATTGTATTTATCTGTTTTTGTTATAGAGAGTCTCATGTGTGACATTGAAAAAAGGTAAACATTTTACAAAACTGCTGCTTGAGAAAGCATTCAGGCAGATCTGTGGGTCATTCCATTCCAACAGATGGGTGTTGCACTGATCTTTTAATTTTTTTATTTAGAGCATGGACATTTTGTGATGTGATTTCTAAAATGTTCCATACACCGTAGCCAAAATTCAAGGTCATATAATAGTTCCAATTGTTGTTGTTTAACATATCTTCAAGTCTAGGTTGTATCAAACTGGGAACAAATATCCCTGGCGTTGTAGCTAAAAATGTAAATCACACCCTAAATTTGTAGCTGCCCCATAGCTTGAAAACTAATGTAGCTAGCACAATCAAGATTACTTGCTTATCTTACCAAGGGCTTCCATCAGACTGATTCATTAGAAAAATGTATAGGTGTTGACTTGATCTGCCATTTTGTGATGCATTTGCCTGTCGTGTTTTTGGGATGTGCCAGTAACTGCATGAAAGCCAGTGGGAAACAAATTTATGTTGGTCATTATTTAAAGAACACACCAAATGGCTGTATTGGCCAAATATGATCAAAATAAGTCAGATCAGCCTAGAGTGTTTTCCCATATTCACCATTGTGACATTAATGCTGCATTCAAATGCACTCATACTTACCGTGAATACGAGTTCACGAAATGTAAACATAGTAGGGGAAACAAAAGTCAAGGTTCTGGGCCTATGCACCTGTAAGATTTACTAAAACATAACCATTTGCAACTACAATAAGAATATCACACCAGTGATTTACTAGGAAAACCTTGTTGAACACACAACATCTTCATTTCATGGGCTGTGCCGTACTGTTAAATAACCCTATGTCGAGAGTGTCGTATTCTGGCAATATTTGCTCACCAAATGAAAATGTCTTTTTATACACCTATTCCTATACTTGCCAGTAGAATATGGCCATACTGTTTGTGTCCAAACTCTATGTATTGTAACATATTTTGTCCTTTATTTATTAAACTAGTCCTCTTTCTGACATAACGCCCTGTTTGATTGAGACTGCCTTGGTATTGTGTATGTCAGCTGGCATCGCTTAATACGACATACAGTGTATTAGTTTAGGTAACCCGATTTCATAGACTTGCGCACTTATCGGTCTTGCTGGTTAACATCTTGATACGGTAGCAAAGTCTCAGTGGGTGTGGATGTTGTTTGTAGTTTGTGCTACCCTCACCCCTACCAGTATGAACTGGACCAGTTCCAACCACCTGACTGCCAGCTGCAGGCCCTTATACCGTGGGTGAGTCCTCTCAGTCATGTACAACTAACACAACGTCCAATCTCTATTTTATTGTAATTATTAATATTATATTTCATTTTATAGTTAAACTTATATTTAGTTGCCACTGTATTAAGGCACAAAGAGTTTGCTATGTAATCTTTCAAGTGTTGTTTTTATATAGTTTTCAATTGAAACAAAAACATTCTATTCATAATTCGCAAAACACAATTAGTAGCCATCTTGAAAATAAGTATTTATGTTTTCATGGTCACTGTGTGTAATTTAAAGGTAACTTTCAGAATTGGATAATTGTCCTATTGGAGCAACACTAAAGAATATGGCTACATTTGCTAGGTGGTAGTGACTATGGAGTGACTGTGGTGAAGTTTACATTTATTTTTGACATGTTAACACACGTGTGAACAGCGTATTTCATTCACAAATTCACTTCACTGTAAAACGTAATAAATTTCATATAATTTCGTACAATGTTTGTTGAGATATAATTTCATACAATGTTTGTTAAGATATCCTCATTTTACTGCAAGCAACATGCGACATAAAGCACAATTAGCAACCATCTTGAAATCACTGGCACACATCAGGATTTAAGATAATATATATTTTATATATATATATATATATATATATATATATATATATATATATATGTTGCCCATATGAAATTTTGAACTGAGATGAACCTTAAAAAGCCTTGTTTCCAGTACAAATAACTGTTTTAAATTTAATAAATTTATATTAATCACAATTTAATCCTACCTATGAATTGTCTGACAATGTCACACTGCCAGTGGAAATCAATAGAAGTGATCTTGAGTTTGATTGATCTGAGACATATAAATGTACATTTGACGAACTGTTGTAGAGGGTGCATTACTAAGTAAAGTTAAATGGCTATGTTGTGTTTGGTGTTCTCCCAGTGGATGGTGACATATTGTTTGATGGTTGTTTCCAGATACCTGCTGATGTCAGAACTACACCTGTGCAGTATATAGATAAAGAAGAAACATTGCAATATCTCTGCAAACACCTCAAGAAAGAGAACGCGATTGCAGTGGATCTGGAGGTATATGATGACCGAAAATTGTCCATAAAAATCTTGCATGTTTGTTGCTGTGCCTATTTGCATATATACTTAGGCATGTCAGTCTGTAAAGTAGGCAGGCACACCCATACGTCATTGGTCAATGCACTGAAAGACATTTGAGTGACAGGAGGAGGATTGAAACTTGTTCCCGTTAGTTGATGTCATCCTCATGAGCCAGGGGTGGTAGTAGTACTACTTTACCCCTGGGGGGGTTGTAATAGTACTACTGTACCCATGGGGTGGTAGTAGTACTACTCTACCTCTGGGGTGGTTGTAATAGTACTACTGTACCCATGGGGTGGTAGTAGTACTACTCTACCCCTGGGGGGATTGTAATAGTACTACTCTACCCATGGGGTGGTAGTAGTACTACTCTACCTCTGGGGTGGTTGTAATAGTACTACTGTACCCATGGGGTGGTAGTAGTACTACTCTACCCCTGGGGTGGTAGTAGTAGTACTACTCTACCCATGGGGTGGTAGTAGTACTACTCTACCCATGGGGTGGTAGTAGTACTACTTTACCCATGGGGTGGTAGTAGTAGTACTGTACCCATGGGGTGGTAGTAGTACTACTGTACCCATGGAGTGGTAGTAGTACTACTCTACCCATGGGGTGGTAGTAGTAGTACTGTACCCATGGGGTGGTAGTAGTACTACTGTACCCATGGTGTGGTAGTAGTACTACTCTACCCATGGGGTGGTAGTAGTATTACTCTACCTCTGGGGTGGTGGTTGTAGTACTCTACCCCTGCATATATCATACACAATGTATGGAATTGTGCCCAATTATTTGTACTTCACCCCACTAGCTGTCTTGGCGGGTTGTGATTCTGGGAACCAATCCAACATCAAAGAGCAATTCAAGGAAATGCATGTCATTACCTGTCTGACTAGCAATGACTGGTCCACAGTCACAGTGGGTGAGCCCATATGTAGGCCTAAGTTCTGCATTCTCGTAATATCATTGGTTAACGCAGCAACTAATAAATATACATTTTAATAGGTCAATATGTCTTGGGTACTGATCTACTCAGCAACCCGTGGCTTGACAGGATGGTAGATATTGCTAATGAGTGACTCTGTAACAATGGCGTGTTTGTGTAACAGCCAGTAGTACTTCTGTATTAGTTTTATATACAGTGCTGCAAACTTTTATGGATGTGGTGGTATTTAAAAATAAATAAATATTGTAGTCATCCACACCTGCTTTGTTCCAGCATCATTCTCTGCACTCCTTCCTTGGCATCACGTGTCTCATGCAGATATCAACACGCACGCAAGATTTCCTCATTGACACGCTGCTATTGCGCTCGGAACTACACATATTCAATGATGTCTTCACAGACCCATCCATCGTCAAAGTACGCTAGTCAGACTGTTAGGCCTGTCCCATTTGTTACATTGCAATCCGTATATTTTACTTGAAATTCTGTATTGGTTTTATCTTATTTAATTGGTTTTGTCTTATCTAATTAGTTTGATCTTATCTAATTAGTTTTCTTACAACATTAACAAACCAATAACATGGCCACCAATGGGAAAATCAACTGTGGTCTAACCCCTACAGGTGTTCCACGGTGCAGACTTAGACATAGGCTGGCTCCAGCGAGACCTTGGGCTGTACGTGGTCAACATGTTTGACACTGGCCAAGCGTCACATGTCCTCAACATGACCGGTCATTCTCTCGGCTACCTGCAGCAACACTACTGTGATGTCCAGACAGACAAACAGTTCCAGATGGCCGACTGGCGTGTCAGGTAAATAAAATGGCTATGTTTCTGTGGCATTCTGTGAACATGCTGTGTGGCATTGCAGCAATGTGTTTGAAAATATATTTATGTTGATCTGTGTAGCCCCTTTCATCGTGACTGTACACCTGTAACTGCACAGCCCTTTTTCATGTTTTGTTTTAGTTGAGCAATTCAGTGTAAGTTAAGCACCCAAACAGTGGTCCTAAAACAGTTGTCTGTATTTAACAACTTTAACTGGTATTTTGTGACTGTGGTCATCAAATTAAATTGTCCCTAAAATTTATGCTCTGGTGTTTGTTTGTGGGAGAATTCACATAAAGTAACTTTAAAGTTATCTCACCAAAACAGCAAGCAGGATATCATGTGTATAAGGAAGTTCCCATTTGAGACCACTCTCCATTTTAGAAAAACTTCCATTTTATTACAATACTGTATTGAATATTTTCAGGGAATTAGACGTTTTTCGAACTGGAAGTGTGCCATATTTGTCTACTCATACAGTACTTGTGAGTCGTTATGCACAGCTACACTTCCAGTACATCTAGGTGGGTAGCTTGCTTTTGTTGATATCCTGAACATTGTTTTCACAGGCCACTACCTCAGAAGATGGTGGCATATGCCTGCAGAGACACGCACTATCTGCTGTACATCTATGACAGGATGAAGAACGAGTTGCTCCAGCGCAGCACGGAACACAACCTGCTCCAGACCGTGCTCACAAAGAGCAAGAAGATCTGTGCCAAGGTAATGCACAGTTGTGTTTCTCTGGGTTTCTCTGTGTGTGTTTGTAAGCATATCTCAGTGTGAATATGGGTGAATGTGCATGTGTACACAAGCGCACTTTCTTGTGCGCACAGACATACACACACACACACACACACACACACACACACACACACACACACAGCCAGACAGACAGACAGACAAATAGACATGCACAGCTACACAGCCACATGCATACATGCACACACTCACTCACACACTCACACACAGAGTTTGAACTGGCCTTTCAATTCACCACTATCATTACACTGCATCTCAGAAGGTCACTGCAGCACAGTTCAGCAGTTTGGTTTCTGGTGGTGCCACTGTGTGAGCTATACATGATTTTATGTTAAATTGTTATCGTCCTCCTCTGTAGGTGTATACCAAGCCTGTCCTTTCTGACAAGAGCCACCTGAATGTGCTCCGAAACAAGAAGAAGAAGTTCAACTCACAACAGCTAGAGGCACTGAAGGGCCTCTATGTTTGGCGAGACAAGGTCGCTCGAATGGAAGACGAGAGTCCTGGGTAAGGGGATTTGAAAAAAAATTGGGATGGATTGAGCCAACTCACCCAGTCGCCAAACAAACAGATAGGAGGCACTATACATGCATTGCCGATGCAGCAGATGGAAAGTTGATAATAGCAAAACTTTCTTTGGGAAAAAGCTCAAAAATATATACCTTTCCAATATTTTTTTAACTGACTGAAAGTTTCGAATATCATGTTTATGTTGCATGTGCTGAAATGTAATTTTATTAGAAACACATTTCTACAGTCAAGATGTTATATTAGAAATAGTTTATACTAAATAATATGATTTTGTGATAAAAATTGTCAGACTGTATCTTTGACCGTTTTCAGCTACATACTGACAAATCGAATGATGCTGCAGATTGCAGAACTACTGCCAAGGTAAACGGTTGAATATTTGACATTCATTTAGCACAGTTCTTGTTTTTTCTTTCATTTAATAGTAACACATAATTGATATTAATTGTGAACATTTCACTGATGCAAAGAATAATTTTGCAATATAGACCTGTAAAATTTGTAACAACAAAAGATAATATTTCTTCTGATACTGTCATTGCTATAGTACCGTAGACGTTTACATATTATTGAAGGGTTTCATGGCAAAATGTGATAACCACTAATTCGCCGACGACCTAACTAGATATAAAAAGCAATTCCCCTATCCTAGTAACAAAGAGTTGAACATATCGGTGGATGGGATTGCCAAAAATTGACTAGCAAAGCGTAATAAACGTGGGGCCCAGAAACCACCACCACTGTAGATCCAATAAAAACGGCACTTGTGAAGGAGAAGTTGGGGAAGGAGGGTGGGAAAACTTGACAAAAGAGCGACGATGTAGACACTGCTTCCATGAGCGGCCAGCAATTGAAGTCTGCTGGCTGGGTCGCTCTAGCAGTGATGTGATGTCGCCTCGACGCTTAGCGCTGTGACACCAAATAAGGAGATGTGTTCTGTGTACCGTTAGCGTCCCGTTACCTGACACCGATCCGATACATTCCAGACTAGTGACAAGGGTGGGCCGTCTAGCCCCTGTACATAGGCAGGATTATAATTCATGCTGTATTAAATACTGATTTTACTCACTGTACCGTATGTCATAAAGTGCCATTGTTGGATTAGGTGTGTATTGGTGGGACCTGCTGCGCATTGCTAAGTTTATGTAGCAAGAGAAAACAAAACAACTATGGTTGGTAAAATGGCAATGCCCTTTAATTACATAAAGTAAAACAGTGATATGCATGACAATGGGCATTGCCGACGACCTAACTAGATATGAAAAGCAATTCCCCTATCCTAGTAACAAAGAGTTGAACATATCGGTCGATGGGATTGCCAAAAATTTACTAGCTAAGCGAAATAAATGTGGGGCCCAGAAACCACCCGTACAAACCCCACACAAAGCGCAGCAGACTCCAACGATAACAGTGGTTCCTGGGCATGGCAGCAGCTCACTGCCTCCTGTGAGGAGTGCGGGCAAAACCCCCGTGAAACCCGTTTGGAAGACGCCGCACACCAGGTCGGATGCCGTAACCCCGTCACTGTCTCACAGGGAAAGCCAAGGAAAGAAGAAACATAAGCAAAAACCATCGTGTAAACATGCAGTAGCGACGACTGGCGAGTCGGCCTACGATAAAGGAAAGTATGACAGCGTGCGCGAGAGAGATCCCCGCATCCCGCTCCCGGCCCAAAGCCGAAAAGCAGGACACGTGGACACGCTCTCTCTACCGCCTCAAACAAAATGAAGAAAAGTTGGGCACGCCCCCGAGCCACCAGATGCTCACATCACTAATAGCATAAACAGAAAGTATAGACGTACCCGCCAGCAACTAGAATCACTGCATATATACATGTATCACATAATACATACATACTTATCTACATATGCAACTACAAAAAGTGACTAAAAGTATTAGTTCATACAGCGATAGTGGGAATACTAGAGTATCTAGAATTCCTACAAACAGTGGGTGTGCAGCATGGAGATTGTCCGGAATTGTACCCCAGCCAAAAGCTGAAGAGCTGGGCAAACACCAGAGCCCGCAAATAACTTGAAACCCCCCACCGAAATGGAAAGCCGCACGCTTCCCAACGCCAGGCTGAAAATTATATGGCAATGAAAGCTCACAGTGTTTTAAAAGAGGTGATACGAATATATTTTTTGAAAACGGAAGATTTCCAACGGCCCATCCGCTGGATCTGTGCGTCAGAATATCCCTGAGCTGAGGCGTGAGTAGCTGCCCCGATACGGAAGCTGTGTGCCTTTATGTTGAGTTGATGGAGAGAGGCCCAAGATAACGAGCCAGACAGCCAGGAATTTAGCTGTGAAGGAGTGATGGGGGATAAATCCGGTTCACAGAACAAAGGGCCTTCGCTGCGGCCCCTCCTGGCAGTGAACAGAGAGAGCGCCGCCACTGGGCAGTAGGCGTTCTGTGAGCTGGGAATGGAAATAGAGATGTGCGAACCAAAGTGGTGTTTGGCTTGTTGGAAAACTATGGTGAGGGTGTCCGAAAGTACCGAGAGTTGTGATAATTTGATGTTATTGCGGGAAGAAGTGACTTCCCCGATGCGAAGGAAAGCATGAAACATGAGTAGGTAGATAGCTCGGACTAAACAGGCATGACAGGATGTCTGAGTCACATGACCCGTGGAGTCGCACAGCGCGTGTAATATGGGTATAGTAATGGGGAGCCTACAGTCAACGTGGGAAAAATCCTTGTGAGCCCCAACGAGGATGCGCCGGACGAGAAAGTCACCTGTCGGATCCGGGAGGTGGAATAATTTGTGAAAAAAGGCGATGGCCGACATACGTGAAGTAACAGAGGCTGGCGAGGAGCTGTTACGGAGGAGATGCGCAATAAACGTACACAATAAGGGACCGGAGGGAGGAAACCATGGCTTCCCGGGGAAATAGATCACAGCAAAGTCATGTAACTGGGTTGCCCATCGCGAATACATCGCCCGGGTAGAAGGAGCCAAAGATGCTGCAATGAAGGCGCCTGCACTGTTCACCAAGGTAGGAATTCCGGCGGCAAATGGTCTGGGTCGCGATCGAGCCAAGGAGCCCTCTGGTGCGCGGCCTCGTTCTGGAAACGAGACAGGGCATCGGCGATAACATTAGTTTTACCGGGAACATGTTTGGAAGCAAAAAGTATGTTGTGTCTCATAGAAACTACCACAAGTTCTCTAATCAGGTTCATGATCGTGACGTCCTTGGACGTGTGAGAATTAATCACAGATACGACACTCATATTGTCACACATAAACAGTAAACGCGAGTTAGCCAGACGAGTCGCCCATAAACGGACAGCTAACACTATAGGTAACAGTTCCTTGATCGCGATATTGCTGGCAGACCATGCACTGGGGAAGGATCCTTGGAACCACCGACTGCCTAAAATTGCAGCAAACCCAGACCCACTGGCATCCGAAAACAATCGAATACAGTTCGACGATGTCCACGTATTGGGAAGGCAGAGAGATACTCCGTTGAAAGAGTCGAGAAACAGTTTCCAGGCGGCCAAATCCTTTCGAGCTTCCCAGTTTAATCGTATAAAATGTGATTTACCCCGCACCCCACGTGTAAGATCGATAAGCCTCCGCAAAAAAGCCCTGCCGGGCACCACCACTCGACACGCGAAATTGAGTGTGCCAATAAGTGACTGTAAGGCGAGCAATGTTGCCTTCTTCCGGCGAAAGAGAGCGTTGATCTTCAATTGTGCATCAACTAACTTATCTTGCGGCAGACGCAACTGCATGGCAGTCGTGTCTACCTCAATGCCGTGTAATGTAGCTAATGACGTAGGGAGCACGGTTTTGTTGGAGTTGACGGGAATGTGAAGAGATGTAGCTAAAGCCATGAAGGACTGGAGGCCAACCAAGCACTGATTAGACGCAGAGGGTCCGAAAAAGATAAAATCATCCAATATATGTGACATGTGATGAACATGGAAGTTAGTTATGAGAATCCACTGCAACACCTGAGCAAAAGATTCAAAAGTTTGGCACGAAGTGCTACACCCCATGGGAAGACATTTATCAAAGTAATACTTATCCTGCCAAGTCATGCCGAGCAGTCTATGGTCGGCGGGGTGGATAGGAATAATGCGGAAAGCGTCTTAGATATCTGCCTTAGCCATAAGACACCCTTGCCCGGTTCATAATGGACTTCGGAGTGTAACTTAGCTATGTGGGAATTGACACTGTTATCCTTAGGAAAGCTGAGATCGTGGATTAATCGAAATTGTCCGGGGACTTTCTTGGGAACAACACCAAGAGGAGAAAGCACTACGCCTACTGGCGAAGGATGTGTGAACGGGCCGGCAATACGACCCGCGGCTACTTCTTGGGCAAGTTTGGTCGTAACAAAGTGATAATGATCATTGGCGGAAAGAAACCCACTGAAAAACCACGGATCAAATGGTTCCGCTCACGCCTTGCGTACCCTCGTAGATACGTTGCCAGCCGATGGGGAAGCACTGGTGTTGGGAGGTTTGGGACTAGTGGTCTTGGCTTTGAGCATCCAGCAGGTGGCACGGGGGTGTCCCCGTTGTCCGCAGGCGCTACATGCGTGCTGGAAGCGGCAATTTCTGAAATGGCATTGTCCGGTGCTATTCCACCGGCGGCATGGTGTGGGGCGACTGTCTGCGGATCCTGACTGTCCGCGGTAGTCCGGAAAAGTCTGTCGCGGCTGTCTGTGTGTCGCCGACCGGTTCATGTCCCCATGAACCGCGTCCATGGCAAGGTCCCAATTGGTGGCATGCCAGGGCAGCGTCGGCATGAGGGCGTGGATGCGGCGGAAACGTTCGTCGTACACCCGCCAAGTCATTCCTCCGTGAGGCTTATGCATGTCCATGATGCGGCACAGATAGGTGAACATGGACGGTGCCTCGGCGGGATAGCGTTCCACATACACGCTAGCGTACGTGCTGAATGCACGCAGCCATTGTCCAACGGTGGTGATGGGTGTTGCCCGTGGTTGCGTCATGGACATCTGGGGGTGCTGGCTGGGCGGAAAGATGGACCCGGATCCTGTTGGTTCAGTGGGGGGGGGACCAACGACCCCAGGTCGATGTACTGGTGGGCCCAGATGGTGGCCTTGATTTTGGGGTCCAGTGTCCAGCAACGCTTGGAGATCAGTGCCCTGGGAATCGAGTGCTGACGTCCCTGGCTGTGTCGTAGGGACAGGCGTAACGGGTGATGGCCCAGCGAGTGTCAAGTGCAGGATGGGCATCGCAGTCGCTAGTCCGGCGGGTTGCAGCGATGATGAAGCCGTGGCCGTCGGCACCGATGTAGATGACTGGGCGACGGGAGGACGCGGTTGAGTGCTGCTGGCTTGTGCTTCATACAACTGCCGTTGCACGTCTTGCAGTTGTTGCCGGAGTGCCTGGTTGACCGTTCCCAAGTCGTCGGTGTCAGAAGACGAGCTGTCTGAAGCCGCATCGACTAGTCTGCGAGGCACCCGCGTAGCCCTTGAAGAACGTCTGCGGTCGGCAGGCGGGCCACCCTTTCGGCCGTTCTTAACTTTCGGCATAGCTGCAAAGAGGAAATAGCAAGGCAGTGTTCTGTGCAAGAGGATAAACCTATGCACCGGCCACCGAGCAGCAAGTCATCACCCGCTCACTCATCGGCCCAGTGTGATTGTGTTCCGGCCGGGGTAGTCTGCAATCTACGATAGCCTAGACTACTCAAGGTGAACACCAGGCTGTTCTGGAGACCTGCAATTTCGAGTATAGGCATATGATAGTAAGCATACAAACTGATAGACTGTATTCGGAGTGTCGACACATAGTGAACAGGCAAACCCCAAGCCTACTCACGCAGCCTGGTTCAGAAGAAAATATCAGCCAACAGTTAAGTGTCCCCAGCACGTGAAAGTCTTCGCACAGCCATGTAAAGTGTACGATGCAACCTGTAAGCACATGACACCCAGGAGAAGGTACGTAACATAAGCATATCGCCACATACATAAAAGATAATAATTTTATATAGTTGATGACGACGCACAAAGGCACACCTGTGCAGTGCATCACGTTCAAAATGCAGTCGCACACATGTGCGGTACATCGCGTCCAACGCGCGGTCGCACGCCTGTGCGGAAATCGCCTCCAATGCGCGGTCGCACACCTGTGCGGAACATCGCGTCCAACGCGCGGTCGCACACCTGTGCGGAACATCGCGACCAATGCGCGGTCGCACACCTGTGCGGAACATCGCGTCCAATGCGCGGTCGTACGCCTGTACAGAAAGGTCTAATAAATACATATGGTGCTGCAACGAGACATTGTTAACAAGGCAATCTGCAAAATCAGTGATCGGCGAATGTTATGCAACGTGTACCTGAAACCGACTCTCCGCAAACACCTATAATATTTGGGAAAACTGAGTACAATCAAATATTGGTGCCAGTGTTCCACGACGTCCTGGTGATGGTGTAACTGCGTCCGGCGTGAATGGCGAAGGTACATGCGGCCGACATCATGAGTCTTACGATCCAGGTGTGCCGTCGATGTAACGCCTTGGCGTAATGGTGATACAGTGTGGCCGTCATCAGAAAGGCCACGGGTCCCATCCTGTCCATAAACGATTGGAACCGGCGTACAAAAAATTGTGCCCCCAAGACAACATGTACAGGCGTGGGGTCACCGTCGATTGAAATGCCGACACTGAACAGACAGTAACGAGCGTGTGTAAGTGGGTGAAAAATACGAAACGCGTGTTTAAAGGCCATACTCGAAACCCAAACAAATTAAATAACCTACAAAATATCGAACTGGGTCGCAAGAAGGTAACAGTAAGTCTCCTACGTTACTAAAAGTTTATCTTGTAAAAATGGTTACCATGAACGGTGGCAGAAACGTCCCGACGAAAGTGATAAACGTGGGCAGAGCCAGACGGCGCTACGAGTCATAGTACTCTCACTCAATCCTCCAGATGGCGATACTGGTGGGAATAACAAATAGATAGTTATCTCATAGACGTTTGGTATAATTATACCACCAAAGCGTGACCGGGCACAGTATTACAGAACCGCACTTACGCGCTAACACTGTACCAAAGTACACACAAACTGCCAGCGTCCCGTTACCTGACACCGATCCGATGCATTCCAGACTAGTGACAAGGGTGGGCCGTCTAGCCCCTGTACATAGTCATAGGCAGGAACATTGCGTAAAAGGTATTATAATTCATGCTGTATTAAATACTGATTTATCTAATTTTGCCTGAAACCCATCTACTGCTGTCACTAACAGTAATGACTTGATTCATACCCATCTAGATATCTAGATGTAAATTGCTACGAATGATTTGGTCTCCAAAAAAGAAAAAAGTTGCCAAGTTCTGTGTTGCTCTGATCCTTCTCCATGGTACAGCGAACAAGTTCAATGTTGCTCTGATCCTTCTCCATGGTACAGCGAACAAGTTCAATGTTGCTCTGATCCTTCTCCATGGTACAGCGAACAAGTTCAGTGTTGCTCTGATCCTTCTCCATGGTACAGCGAACAAGTTCAGTGTTGCTCTGATCCTTCTCCATGGTACAGCGAACAAGTTCAGTGTTGCTCTGATCCTTCTCCATGGTACAGCGAACAAGTTCAGTGTTGCTCTGATCCTTCTCCATGGTACAGCGAACAAGTTCAGTGTTGCTCTGATCCTTCTCCATGGTACAGCGAACAAGTTCAGTGTTGCTCTGATCCTTCTCCATGGTACAGCGAACAAGTTCAGTGTTGCTCTGATCCTTCTCCATGGTACAGCGAACAAGTTCAGTGTTGCTCTGATCCTTCTCCATGGTACAGCGAACAAGTTCAGTGTTGCTCTGATCCTTCTCCATGGTACAGCGAACAAGTTCAGTGTTGCTCTGATCCTTCTCCATGGTACAGCGAACAAGTTCAGTGTTGCTCTGATCCTTCTCCATGGTACAGCGAACAAGTTCAGTGTTGCTCTGATCCTTCTCCATGGTACAGCGAACAAGTTCAGTGTTGCTCTGATCCTTCTCCATGGTACAGCGAACAAGTTCAGTGTTGCTCTGATCCTTCTCCATGGTACAGCGAACAAGTTCAGTGTTGCTCTGATCCTTCTCCATGGTACAGCGAACAAGTTCAGTGTTGCTCTGATCCTTCTCCATGGTACAGCGAACAAGTTCAGTGTTGCTCTGATCCTTCTCCATGGTACAGCGAACAAGTTCAGTGTTGCTCTGATCCTTCTCCATGGTACAGCGAACAAGTTCAGTGTTGCTCTGATCCTTCTCCATGGTACAGCGAACAAGTTCAGTGTTGCTCTGATCCTTCTCCATGGTACAGCGAACAAGTTCAATGTTGCTCTGATCCTTCTCCATGGTACAGCGAACAAGTTCAATGTTGCTCTGATCCTTCTCCATGGTACAGCGAACAAGAGGGAATCCTTGACTGTTGTAAGCCTGCCTCTCCTCTCCTCAAACAGAGTCTCAATGATCTGATGATTATTACACAAGCTGCGAGAGAGAAACCTTTGGCAAGTTTATTTCACAACTGCATAAATCATACACATAAATAACAGTAATATTGATAATATATAATACAATTCCAAGTTGACAATTGGACCATAGCTGTATGTTAGTGTAACCAGTTTATTAGAATAGCAATATAAGACCAAAAGTAACTACACTGGTTGTCGCTTTACTTATATGTTATGCTGTTTTCACAAAAATCTGAAAGAAACATTTGTGCAAGAGATCCATATTCTAATTCTCTAACAGTTATTTCATCCATATAGTGCAAACAAATTGTTAGAAAAGTTGTTTTTAGTGAAAACCTTACAATTATTGAAAAATTAATACATATTTCGAGAAGAAGACCCGCTTAAAGTCGGGATGCACATATTATCCAATCAACGCCCGTTGTTACAGTTTGCCCGTGTAGGTATGCGATGTGATGGTCACATACATAGACAGGCAAACCACAGCAATGGTTGTTAATTGGATACTCAAGGTTCACGATTGGTAAAGAGCAATAACTGGTGCCTATGCAGCTATATATATAATAGTGAATGTAACAATTATTGAATGCAGTTTGTACATTTAATTCAAAATTATGTCCAGTTCTGAATAAATACTTAAAATATTGCACATTATTTCTTGGGTTGTTTTGGCTTACAGAACATATAGTAGATTGTCGAATTATTGTAAAAAAAGTTTCCTAAATTTTTATAAAGAAGCAATCATATCAGTAGTATGTCTCTTTATAGGTCGATACCAGAAAGCCAGATGCCAGTGAGGTACAGGATCATACTCCACAGCCGGTATGTTCCCAGTTTCTTTGTCCTCAAGCGCTACGCTGTTATGCTCGAACATATTGTTTTTATTGAAGTTTCCATTTCCCTCTCAGCTCCCCCAGTAGGAAAATTTTTCACGTTCATCCACTGTAGGATGTAGCCATCTGCTAGACCTTTCCGTCTGTCTCTTTGGCTGTTCTCATCTAAAGGAATGCACTGTTCAATAAATCATTGCACCATCATCTTGTTTGCCTGCCTCTTGCTATTCTCTAGGTTGCCATTCGGTTGTTCTGATGGTCCACCAGTTATCTTATATGTTTGTATGTCCTTCAAGAACAATAATTTACAAACTTTCATTTTGTTTGCATAAATTCTTATGTGCACAGCAATTTCTTTGTGAATATAAGCTCAGATAAACAAAAGTGCGGTACAAGTCTGTCTGTCCCCCCCCGGGAGGAACCCCCAAGAGGACCCCCCAAGGAGGACCCCCCAGGAGGACACTGATAAGTGCAGAACACAACAGCAACAACTTCATTGCGTAGGACAGTCCTATGTGGGTGATGATATCTTCTACTAACGTTTAATGTTTGCATGAAAGAAGTATGTTTTCTGTGAGTTTGATAATATTACATAAATAAGAGTTATCCTTCATGGACCACAAGAGGTGGCAAAATTATTGTAGGCCCTATACTTGAACTTAGCTTCAGCGAATTCTCTACGTACCATCTGGAAAGCCTCAGTTAGCACCACCACAGCAAAGTAAATGAGTAATAAGTGTTTGTCTTTACATATAAATTTTTAATCCAAATGTGTTTAAGTTAACCAAATTTTTTTATATAATTTATTTATTATATCATTTATATTATAATACTAACTTTGCCATTTAGCATGCAATTTAAACATGATAGCAGAGTTGAAACGTTCAAATTAAGCAGATAACAGTCAAATTATATTAACAAATTGTGGCACATTAAAACATCTTTGGTCAAAGATGTTAGAATAGATATGGTTTATTCTATAATATAATATAATATAATATGATTTTACAACAAAAACTGGACAGGACTAAATCTATGGTCTGGCATTGGGAGGTTCAGTTCCTTCATGCTATGCTCGGGCCTGGCCCAAAGTGACTACTGTGACTGTGGGGGCAGTCCAAATTAATGGCCGACTCGCAGTTACACACGAGTGGCTCAAGATTACCAAACTTTACATCTGACCCTTGACGATGGCACACACAAGAAGAAAGACGACAAAAACTGTGTATCTTCAAAAGTATACGTGTTTATTTTTGGCAATGGTGGAAATTTGTAATATTAGCTGCAACTGTTCATAACAGTAAAAAAAGCTGCTTTAAAAGCACTGTCCCTCAAAAAAGTTTGAAAGCAGTTTGGTGGCGATGGAAAACTAGGCGTAGTATCTCCGATTGAGTTAACTTTTGCATTTTGAAAAGATGTCAAAAAAACTTAAGCAGTATGTTATGTGTAAAATGCAATCATCTGCTTTTTGTTTCAGACCCAAATCAACCCCTTATGGCTAATCGGGCTGATCATTGGTGTGTATGCAATATATACCATTCCAGTTGCTTATTACTTATTCGCAATATGCACCATTTTGGTTGTATATTACATAATATGTGTGCTTAAGCCGAGACCACAAGCTAGCAGTCATGGCTTTGCTGCTACTGGCTGGGAGCCTGTTGCTGAAGTTTTCAGGTATTTGAGTTTTGACATTATCTGTAAATTGAAAGTGTTGTTTAGATATACCGTAAATTATTATAAATCTAAAAGTCTACAAAAGTGGTGTCCAGATTGTATAATTTAACTATAGGAAAAATAGTGTTCTTGTAGTAAAATATTGTAAAAAAGTATAGTTACGTCTTTTAGAAACAAATAACACTTATTGGTTCTTCTGACATGCAAAAACACTGAACTGAGTCGGAACATGCCTTTGTCCTCTTGACAGTTTTATTTTATACCTTCATACAAAAAAACTAATTTTAATTCCTATTGCATGCAGTGTAATGCAATATTTAACTTATCCTTAATAAATTCCTAGCTTGGTTCATATACTCTTACACTTTGTACATATTGTATAGTATGTGATAGGATTTTGTGTCCTCATATTTAGCAATTACAAAGAGTAAAATGTACTAAAATAAGATAAAGATAAAGAAACAGAAACACAACAAACCAGGGTCGTATAGCACAAAATCATGAACAAAAGCTAGGGTGGAAATGAAATTTTGAAAAAATTTGTGTTGAGCTTTGGGGCTTCAATACTGGTTTTAGGCAGAGCTACAGAGAAAGTGCACTTGCCCGGGTTACGTTAGTTTTAGGAACAAAAAGTCATGAGATACTATAGATGGAGATGAAATATTTTTCAGAGAACAGATTAAAAGTGGTGAATTGAAGGGCGGTGCCCTCTCCGTGTACCATAATGGGGAGCTGGTGGTGGAATTGTTCGGTGGTCAGGCCGACCCTCACAGTAACACGGAGTGGGGAAGAAATACTGTGACACAAGTGTATTCAGCCACAATAGGTGTGGCCGCAATCGTTATGGCAATGCTTGTTGATAGGTAATGTTTTAGAGAACTGTTAAAATGCAAAAATTCAGATGATCTGATAAGAAGTCTTTGATTATTGTTGCATGTGCCAGTTTAAAATCTATGGTACATATGTAACCACTTTGAGCAGTCTTATTTTAAGGCCGCTTCAACATATAGTTTTGTGGTATCTTGGACTATATGAATATGTAGTTAACTTTCTAAAAATGGATAGAATTTTTACCTGTCTGTTGTATAAGTTCTTTGTAGGCATTTTACTGACTACCCCGGGTATTAACATAGAATTATATTATCGAAGATAACGCCTATATGACATTCTGCACTGCCAGTATGAGCTGAACCTTAAAATTTATTTAATAAACACTGGTAGCAAGTATGTAAAATATTGGAATCCTTGTTGCCTAAATTATACAAGAAAATCACATTAGTCAGTCAGTAATTTACTAGCATTAAACGTGACCACACCATCATAAGAATGTTACACGTGCCATTAAGAATGCTGCTACCAATAATTTAAAAACTGCTATTGCAATTTTAACATTTGATCTCTTTATTTACGGTTTCCTTTAAAATATTGGAACTATTTAATTTGAACATGTTTTTGATTTGGCAGAGGTTTGATCAGCTACTTCGAACCAGTAAGTAAATACTGGCCTGAGTTTGCAGTCCAGGGCAAACGGAACATTACCGTGGAGCAACTTCTAAGTCACCGGGTGAGTGGAAACAGGGTAACAGGTAGACTTAGGGTCCATTGCATTATTAGTTCCAATTACACACCAATTACAAATATCAATTCCAATTACATCTCAAAATACCAATTACAAAATACCAATTCCAATTATCAAATCCATATCAAAATAAAAGTGAACAGAGGAATTCCAGAAAATAACATCTATTTTAGAGCAGCTTTATTTAAAATTCTGCATATTATGGTACATAATGGCAAACAAATATGATATACACAACATATTATATTTTATTGATTATTTGTAGTGAATAATTTGAGTCAGAAAGTTACATGAAGTATTTCAAAAAGTAATTGAAAATATACAATTACATTTTCAATTACAATGTAATTGACCCCAAGTTTGGTAAAGGGATGCAGTTTAGGCAGATTGGATTGGCCCAAATTCACCTTGTCTCTTCGTCTTCTGATGTAAAGCAACACAGAAATTTGGTGACAGGTTTATAGTAACTTGTTCTGTTTGATACAGACATCAACTAGTGGAGTTCACAACAGGTTGCACATTTTATTCTGACCAGTGTTTTCCATCTGAAGTATGTACAGTTTCAAAAGTATGCAGTAATTAATGGTGGATTATTTAATCAGCTGCTGGTTTATAGGCTGGATTGCCCATCATTGATCAAGAATTCTCCATTCACGATGTGCTGACCAACCCAGGAAAAGTTGGTGAAATACTTGCTGGACAGGAGCCTGTGTGGAAACCAGGTATGGTGGTATCAGTGACCAAACCAGATTATAAACATTACTTACAGAACAGTGTTGGTTGGACATGAGAAAGTACTCATTCTCACAGAGGGTGTTAAATGAATGGAACAAACTGTCAAATGATTGTATTAATGCTAGTAGTGTGAATATGTTTAAAAATAGAATTGACAGATATCTGATAAGGGCAGGCTATACATAGATGATAAAGTTGTTGGACTCTCGATAAGCCAATGGCTTCCTTGTCCATTTGCCAGCTAGAACTTGTAGTTTGGGATGGCAGTCTTGTTAAATCTTGTTAAACATAAGTTAAACATATTAAATTTAGGGACACCGATTTTCCATTTCAAAAAAGACAAATTCCGTTTGAATTATGTTTCAAAATTCTGTTAGCAAAAACGGCAAATTCCATTTCAATTCCATATCAAAAATAGGCTAATTCCGTTTCAATTCCATTTCCCAAAAAGGCAAATTTTAAAAATTCCGTTTAAGTTGCCAAATTTTACGTTTCAAAAAGGCAAATTCCATTTGAAATGTGTTTTTAAAAATACAAGTTTCTTTTCACAAAAGGCACATTTGTTTAAATAATAATTAATTATTACTTTGCCAGCGAACTTTGAATGTGGTCTGCCTCGTGGACAATGAAACAACGAACAGGAGGTAATTTTCTGTGTGGAAGCATCAGTTGTTTACGGCTGTGCTCCAGTGAATGACATGACATGATCACACTAAATGCTATTTAAATGTCACATAACATAATAAAAACAAGAAATCTTTTCGATCAACTAAAGTTCTCTTGGGTGCACATTTTGAATTTTACACATTGACCGGCAAAAATTGAAAAAACAGTAACCCCGTTGAAGCTAGGAGGTACAATAAATGATTTGACTGTAAATCATCTGGGAAATAAACACATATACCTGTCTTAAAGAACATTATATCACCATTTCAGTGATATTAAGCAAGTCTTATCTGCTCCCAAATAAAATTTACGAGGACCTTGGACAAATGACATCATAAATTTGAACACCTGAGGCTGAGGCCTGAAGGGTGAACTAACTGCTGCCTGCATGCTGTACGGTGTAGGTCTGTGTCGAGTGGTGCATCATGTTTAGTTTGGCTTCGAGCTGTTTAGATGCTATAGTTCATCCTTTATTTTTTAATAATGTCTATACAAATGCCTGTTTTCCACGATCACAGAATTTCCGTGAATTCTGTGTCAAACCATGGATACTGTGAATTCCTATAAATTAAGCTACCCTTATAATGTTTTAGTAAGTGTTTGCAAATTGAAGCCAGATGTGTGAAGAGAGATTTGGGAAGGGTGGAGAATGAAAGTGAAGGATAGGAGGGGAGTGGAGACGGGTGGTGGAGATGGTAGAAACAGGATCAGTGATGTAATTAAGGGAAAAAAAGGACGACCAGTATTGGTGCCAGCTTCACCTCCGACTTCAGGGACAAAGAAGAGAGTAACAAATATGTGCACACATGTTTATTTTCCTAACAACAAGAAGTTGTGATGTTTATATTGTGCATTGAATTTCAGGGACACGACATGGTTACCATGGTCTCCCATTTGGTCTCTATGTCGATCAACTTGTGAGACATGTGGACCCGTGCAAAAGAGACCTTAGTACATTCTTTAATGAAGAGATTGCCTTGCCATTTGGTAAGTACTTCAATGCTGTATAAAGAACCATGAAATGTACTAACTAGAAGTGACAGTTCAACATATATGTGTTGAACTCTTCAGTGTAAAAAAAATCAGGATTAGAACTGTTTCATTGAAGCAGTCAAATATTTGCCCAGACATTCTGCTGCATAAGCAATACAGTTTGTAACAGGTTAAGACAAATAAATTATTTATATTCAACATACTCTGATCTCTGTTTGGCCATGGCATCTGTACTGTTCAAACAGGCATTACATGTACTTATTGAAATAATGGTGGGGTGCGGTAGCTCAGCCTTAGAGCGCCGCACTGTCAATGAAGAGGACCAGAGTTCAAGTCCACCTACTGCGAACACTTGAGCAGTTTAGTTTACCACACATTACCTGTATCTTTCAGAAACCACTGGTCCTTCTACCTGGTGTCTATGCCAGGGGGCATAAAAAATCTCACGCATAGGGTAAATGTGTAACCTGTCATGGATTTACTAAGTCTAGAGAAGGACAACTTTAAACCATGCTGTATGAGTTGTGACCACAGTAATTATAGCAAGGGAAAAATCATGATGGTGAAGCCATTGTGATTCAAGGAAACCCACTCGACAATATTCTAACCAAGGTTCATACGGAAAGTGTAAACTAAAATTCAAGAACATTCAAGAACATTTGGGGGAAAAACAGCAGTTTTTGAAGAACATTTTCAGAAGAAAAAACTTTAAAATGTTTGAAGTCAAATCAAATATTAATTTCCAATAGGCAGTTTGTGCCTCTTGCACATCTATCAACACATGCAGTTGCATACTGAAAAAACTACTTGACAACAACAATTTTTTTTAATAAGAGTCACTGACCCCTTTTTGTTTTACTTATAATAATTTGTTTATTTTTTATTTACTTATAATAATTTGTTTAAATATTGTAGAAACTAGAGCATTTCTCATCTGTACTCATATAGGTGTGTGCAGTGCACACAATGATTGACTTGGCTAAAGTAACTTACAGTACATCTACAGTTTTATTAATATTAGTAACACCTGAGAATGAATTAGGATTAGGGTACCTTATTTTAGCCTAAATACTAATGTTGCGGCAATGCCGTGACTTTATCCACAGGCTTTTCAAAACACAAATGCCATAGCAATTTTGTGAGCTGGCAACTTCCCGGGAACCATGTTTTCATCTTTTTCTACTTCGTAAATATTTCACTAAAAGCAATTTTACTAACAAATTGTTTGCACTCTAGCTTGTGCAAGTTTCTTAAGATTTTTTTAAAGTTTCAAAATGGCATTAAAAACGTCAAATGCTACCGCAATCAGTACACACCTTGAATCGTGCTAACATCTGATTGCCATTGCAATCCTCAATAACCACTCACTCGAACAACTTGTGACGAAAACAATAATCTAAATAAAATAAACAACATGGCTGAAGTACTGGTAGCAGTCTTCTCCAGGAAATTATCGATGGCAAATAAAAAATTATTTATGTTTTCAAGAACATTCAAGAACACTGCCATAAATTCAAGAAAATTTCTGCTTGACTCACAAAGTAAAATTCAAGAATATTTGTGGATCTGTGCCAACTCTGATTCTAACTGCTGAGTTAGTGTGCCCCATTAATGGTGAAGCCAAATTTTCATGGTTGTTTGCCAACTTGTCTTAAGTCACAGGTCAGCCATTTCTCTTTTCAGGAATTGACTTCCACATTGGGTTGTCAAACGATGAGAATTACCACTGTGCAAGAGTATTTTCATCCTCCATTTTCTCAAGGGACATTATCTTTGCATGGAGGTACTACCTAGTACTGTTTGCCTATTACACAGATAAAGATTCGCTCATCTGCCGGCAGTTAACGAACCCACTGGACATGGTATGCTATGATTATCTTATGCCTATATACATATATGAAGACTGCTGTCCAATGGAAGAACAAAGCAAGTCGCGTTAAAAAAATAATTTTTCACTTGTAAAATAGCAAATTTGCTTTCTGTTGCAATGTCAGAACCTAGCCATTGCAGATTTGAAATACCAAATGAGTCAAACAAAAACTATTTATGCTCCCATAAATTAGGAATTAAATATGTTATATTTATTTACCACCATAGTAGAGTAATGGCAGATTGATGTAATAGGTTATCAAGTTAGTAGATTGGGGCTTGCTATAACTAATCCAAGAGAGATGGTTTTTCGTGTTTTTCTCAGAACTTACAAAATGTGACTTGCGAGGTTCTTCCATTGGACGGCAGAAAAGTTGTCTTGTCCAAGTGGATTGTGCTGGCTTTGACTTAGGATTAAACAGACTTTCACAGTAGGTCAAACATGATCTCGGGATGGTTCCATACAGTCGGGCCTCATTATTACTCGCCCTGTTATTATAATGCACATTCGGATATAACGTATCGGTTTGTGAATCCCGATTTTCTGCCGCCAAAGGAGAAATGGGCCTAGCTGTCTTTCAGGGGCATTTGACTCACGTTCTGCATTTGTTAATTATATTACGCTGATGGATATTGGCAATCGAGCTTCGCACATATGACTTATGTAGAAATCAGAAAATCTTAAATGCTATTTAGTAGCCAACACCAGTATAAAACAGGAGAAAAGGCATGCTTCCATTGCATCATAAATCTAATAGTTTTTGTGATGCCAAACCAAACTCAAAGCATTACAGGTACTGGGTAAATAAAATACGAATTTGAATCCACATATGGAATGGTGATTCAATGTTACTTGGAATGGGAGGTGTGAGTCTTGATTAAGTAGATTGTACAGGTGTACAATCAGATCCAGGTTATTATTTTTTTTCTATATTTGCATTAGTCGGTCAGTTTGTACCAGTACATTGTCATTGTAGCAAGTATATTACTTAACTGTACATACAGGGGCCTGTACATACATACCTGTACATACAGGGGCCTGTACATACAGGGGCCTGTACATACAGGAGCCTGTACATACATAAATGTACATACAGGGGCCTGTAAATACATAACTGTACATACAGGGGCCTGTACATACAGGGGCCTGTACAAACATAACTGTACATACAGGGGCCTGTAAATACATAACTGTACATACAGGGGCCTGTACATACATAACTGTACATACAGGGGCCTGTAAATACATAACTGTACATACAGGGGCCTGTACACACATACCTGTACATACAGGGGTCTGTACATATTTAACTGTACATACAGGGGCCTGTACATACATAACTGTACATACAGGGGCCTGTAAATACATAACTGTACATACAGGGGCCTGTACATACATAACTGTACATACAGGGGCCTGTAAATACATAACTGTACATACAGGGGCCTGTACACACATACCTGTACATACAGGGGCCTGTACACACATACCTGTACATACAGGGGCCTGTACACACATACCTGTACATACAGGGGCCTGTGCACAACTGTACATACAGGGGCCTGTACACACATACCTGTACATACAGGGGCCTGTACACACATACATGTACATACAGGTGCCTGTACATACATAACTCTACATACAGGGGCCTGTACATGTATTTAATTCAATTCAACATTCAACAGAGTATAAAATCTAAAAATCACACACATTAACGCTACTTGACTTAAAAAACATTCTTGGTGCAGAGGGTGGCGATCGCTGTTGTTTAGTAGCTCCCTTGGTGGCATGTGTGGGAACACTTAACCTGCCTCATTTAGAAACCACACCACATTAATAATCTTTAATAGATCCATCTGCATTGACAGATCATCTTATATATGTACATCTTTTCAACAGCATTTCGTCATTCTCTTAACAAATAAACCTTGTTTGTTTCTCTTTGGTCACATATCTGATCTTAATATGTAAAATATAACTTGGCATGCTGAACAAATTATTGAAAATTGTAGATGGACATTATACATACCTGTACTTTTATTTGTGAGAATGTTCAAAAAGTTGAGATATAAATTCAAATAAATTTTCTTTTTGACACAACAATTAAAGTGGTGTTAAAAAGAAAATGTATATTCACATACATTTAATTCTTAGTAATCATTTTTAAATGTTTTAATTATAAAAATTGCAACATAAACATACACATATTTTGACTGTTTCTGTACACAACTTGGTAAAATTTTACATTCTGGCAATGTTTTTTCAAGGACCCTATAAACGATCCACAACATCGGAAGATTCCTTGTGGCTCAACACACGGCTTTGGCACAGCGACCAGCCTTGCTAAGCTCTTCGGAATCTTGTCAGACGGTGGTGTGTACAACGGCAAACAACTGCTGTCTAAAGCTGTCATTGACCACTTGACGGAGCCACTGTCAGTCGGCTGGGACAGAGTATTGCACATGTTCATCACCTATGGGCGTGGCACCATTTTACGAGATGTCGATCCGGTGAGTTTTGTTCAGGACTGATGTTGCCAAAGTGACAATACATATAGTGCAAAATAAATTGTTTTAGTTATTTACTCTATCAAGACAACAAGACGTAATTTTTATTTAAAACTTTTTTTAAGGCATTAAATTTTTTCTGTGACAATTACAGGTACAATGTATTACAAAGCAAGTTTGATGACTGTTTAAGTTGTCTATGCTCATAATAGAGTAGAGATTGGCATAAGATCTGTTCAGTCATGCACATTGATTCTAAATTGTAACCACTGTCCGCAAAGTTGAAGCATGGCAGCAGTCCTATATATTTAAGCTACCAATCTGATTGTTTTTATCGTGAAATGTGGCTATATTTATCTTAGTTTATTTATTTGTTTTACATTCAGTCTAATTTATGTTATTGTATGATATTATATATTATGCTGCTTTTTTAATAACCTTTTTATCGTTCATGATAACAGTATAAACTATATCTATTATAAAATTCTGACCGCCCAAGACCTTGCTAATCAGCATGCAATGTAAACACAATATTCGGGGCAAAACATTCAACATTCAGGGGAATAATTCAAACTAAGCAGATAACGGTGAAATTATATTTTTAAAAATTATATTAAAACAATTGTGGTTTATTAAAACACATTTGGGCGATCAAGATGCTGGAATATAATTATAGTATTTTAGTTTATACTATATACCATGATTGCATAATAAAAATTTACTCTATACCTTAATTATTAGTATTAGCCACATAGTTTACTAAGTACTGCTGTAATAATATTTTCCATATGAAACATGGGATATGGCCAGCAATCTTAATAAAACTTTGCATTTTACAGAAAAATAATCCATCAAAGTGAAAGTAGCATACAATTAGGGTTATAAATATTTATTATCCAGATTTGTGTACATAATTAGCATTTTATGGTGTCCAACATTCCTGGTCGACAGCAGATTATCCTGGTTGTAGATAATTTGGTATTACCGTATTGTACTTGTGCAGGTGCACTCACGTGCCTGTACACATCTATCGTACTGAAAATATATAAGAAGAATTACACACAATTACACAGAAATATTTTCATTTTAGTTCTTTTATGGAAGTACTTAATTGTTACAGTAGTATAAAACAAATGTTTTAGGTTCTACATGGTATTATCAACTAGATTACCATACTTCAATGGATGGACATTCATTACAACTGGAACTGCTTATCAATTAGGAACTGCTTAACCCCTTCTGTATTGGTGCGCTGTGTCACAAGGATTTTAGCACAGTAGAAGTATTTTATATCGTATTGTATTGTATTGTATAATATTCAGAGAATTCAATCAAGTTTCTTGTGAGGTAAATAAGATTCTATTAGATTACCATTCTTCATTACTTTGCCATGTGTTGTTTTGTTTCAGAGTGGCTACATGTTTGGCTGGACCGGCACTGGTGGACAGATGGGGTACGCTGATTCCCAGCACAAGCTTGGCATATCATTCCTCACAAACCATTGGTCACTCTTCGACTTAGGCGATGACCCCCGATACCTGGCACTGGAGCGCGCCATTTACAGGTGTATACCAGGCACTTACAAGGAGGAAACTTCACCTTGGTATTGGTGACTGTGATGATGTGAATGCAAGATTGTTGTGAGAATGTCATCCGATGGTGTCACTCTCAGTGTCATCTCATAGTGTTATTTCACTGTGTCACTCTCACAGTGTCATCACTATGTTACTCCAAGAGTGTCACTGTTAGAGTATAATATCAGTTTCGTTTCACAGTGTCACTCAAAGCGTCATATCAGTGTCACTCTCAGAGTGTCATCTCACAGCGTAATTTCACACTGTGACTCTTGGAGTGTCATCACAGTGTCACTCTCAGAATGTCATCACTGTGTCACTCTCGGAGTGTCATCTCACAGTACCATATCAGATACATCCCCTGGTGTCATGAAGCAAGATAATGGCAGTTGATTTCCAAATGTGTTCGAAGTGAAGGTAGACAAGCCTTGTGTATTGAGTTCTAACTTGGATACACACAGAAACTATATCTCATTCAGTAATTGTCACGACATACCCCAGCTGATACCAGCTGGTACCAGCTGATACCAGCTGGTAGGGTATATTTGGACTGGCTGCATGGTTGCAACCTCTGGACTATAGTGCATTAAGCAGATGGACATTAGCATATAGAGTAGTGGGCGCTGCATCTGTAGTAAAGTAGTCTATGCTAGGATCTAGAGCAGTAAACATGTGTAACTAGTAAGCAGCACAATAAACTTATAATCTTGATGTTTCGTTTGTATGTTATTAACATAACAGCAATAATAATAATAATAATAAAAAATAATAATAATTTATTCACCTAAATACAAGTGGTACAGAGAGAAGTTGGTCGGTTATTAGAATGAATAAGTCATTGTAGACCTACTTGCCAAGTATGTATATACAAGTTTACAATAATTAAATATATAGGGATTTGATGCCTAAATATTTACCATACCAATATTAGTCAACAGGTATAATTATTTTTAGAACTAAACAACTACCGAAGGTACTAATAATATGTAAAGAACATGTTTTCATTGTTTTAGCAAAAGTTTTAAACATTAGATGTTTCGATTTTCTGGTAGAGAGAATAATTTAGGTCCTAGGTTTTTTTATTAACTTTACTTTAAGAATCATATCCAAATTTTTATTCTTACCGAAGTTCCTTTTATATAACATATAGTCTAACATTTTATGTAAATTATTATATTTAATAGCTATATTGAGTTAGGCTTTTCTTCTAATTTTTAATTACATATACCTAAGTATATCTTATTTTAATTAGACTATCTTTAAATTAATTTGATTAGTTAACACCTTTCTTAGTATGGTATACAAAGAAACTGTAAATAAATTGAATTGAATTTATTTCCACCACTACAAAAATGATACAATAATAGTACAGAGTATAATAATAGATATTCAAGTGAAAATGGGGAAAGCAGAAATGTAATACTTGTGTACTACTTTCCCCTTTCATATCACCCATATAATTTAAGTCAAAAAAGAGCATATAATTAAATATACCATAAAGTCATTGCTGGATGATTACTTCATATTATACAGAATTAATGATACTATTCAATCACACATGCATGTATTACTCACATACCTTGCTAGTAGTTACATTACTAGAATCACATTTATATTCCTATGCTAATTCATATTTCTTTAACAACAATTTCTGGTATTCTTTTTTAAATTTATGAATATTAATAGCATTCTTGATATCTTGCTGCATCAAGTTTCAAAGTTTGACACCATATACGGATACATATTTCGCCTTTAATGATGTTCTAGTATATCGATGTCTTAGGTTGTTGAATTGCCTAGTGTTATAGTATAAACCTTGATCTACATTAAACCACCTTTGGATATTTATAGGTAACATTCTTTTGTTAGCCTTGTACACAATAATTGCTCTCATCAAATCAATCATGTCAAACAGTTTCAATATACCTAATTCATTAAATAATTGAGTCTTACCACTTTCTTTTGTAACAAGTAAACACAATTAATATTACTTTTGTACGTATTTCCCCAAATTACACAGCAATATGTTATATATGGTACAAATAATGAGCAGTGTAATATCACCAGTGAGTTTTTGTTTAACAGTTGCTTTGCTTTATACATAACCGCGATACATTTTGATAGCTTACTACACACCAAGTTAATGTGTTATTTTTTTTCCAATTTAGTTTATCATCAATTAATATACCCAAAAACTTTGTCACAGCTACTCTATTTATTTCCTTTTTATTGGTGCTTACTTTTATTGTTGTATTTCTTTGTATGGAGTTACCAAATAGAATGAAATTTGTCTTGGACAAATTTAACGATAGCTTGTTAACTGCAAACCATGTTGAAAATTGTTCTAGTTCTTTGCTAACTAACATCTTTGCTCAATTGCACTTTATCATGGCCTGAGCAGAAAATATTAGTATCATCGGCAAACAATAAAAATTTTAGTACTTTGCTAATATTACATATATCATTTACATACAATACAAACAATTTGGGCCCCAGAATAGAACCCAACATAACACATTAGGCACCCAACATAACACATGTAACAAGTCTGAGTCACAGTCATCGATAGTAACGTACTGTTGCCTATTTAATAAGTAACTGGCTAGCCATTTATTAGCAACCCCATAATGTGCCAGTTTTTTTAGACGTAAATTATGGTTAATTGTGTCAAAAGCTTTTCAAAGTCTATAAACACACCAATATAGTGACATTTTTGTCATCTAATGCAAATGTTATTTCTTCAGTAAGCTCCACAAGTACAAGTAATGTGTACATATTTGTCCTGAATCCACACTGGCTATTTATTAAGATTTAATTTTTACTAATGAAATAATATAATCTTGTACAAAACAATTTCTCTAGATTTTTTTAAATTGTGGTAGTAGAGAGACTGCATGGTCTGTAATTGGTGAATTAATTTTTCTCTTTTGTTTTAAATAGTGGAATTACCTTGGCAATGTTCATCTTATTTGGGATTTCCCGGATGTATGTGACCTATTACATATATAGGTATAAGTGGTTTAACTTTGAGAGAGATTACTTTTTTAACAATGATCATAATCCATATTATCAAATCCAGCAGATTTTTAATTTTTCTAATTTCCCCCATGTTGATAATCTCAGTTTCGTCAACACCAGTTAGAAACACATAATGAGAATTACACTTTCCCAAGAAGTTCTCAACATTTAAATTTTCAGTTGGAGGCTTGATCCCTTTGCCAGATCTTGTCCTATATTTACAAAAAAAGTAATTACAGCCATTTGCTATATCTTTCTTATTTTTTATAATTGAACCATTATTAAGAAACTGCAGGGGAGAATAACATGTTGGTTGATATCCTTTTTTGATGCAGTATTTAAAATTTTCCATGTCCCTCCCTATAATTTTTTGGTTGAACTGATAATTTGTTATAATACACTTTTTCCCTATTTCTTATTATACAGTTGTTAGCTTATTTTTGTACTTTTTAGATTTCTCTTCAGCATTTCTTGTTCTACGGTACAGAAAGTTTTTGTACAGATTATTTATTTACATGCATTTTTAAGACCATTTGTAAATCAGGGTTTGCATGTTTAAATGTATTATTTTTATTTGTTTAATTATAGTATTATAATTAATTTTATTAGTATAGGTATACTGTTGTCACTGTTGCACCATAATTGTTTCTAGATCTTGGAATTGATATAATCATTTATTTATTTTGCGATCAAAAAGATTGAATAAAAGTACAGGTACAAAACATGTGATAAAACTGTTCTCAACGTGTCGCTGAAACAACGTCTACGTGACGTCGGCTTACGTTTGGCGAGTGATATGTCTAACGCATGCGCACAGTGAGACGCGATGATATATAAGCGTCCGACGTCGCCGTTAGCGTGACAGATTAGTAGCGAAGTAAACAGGGAGCATGTCGAAGAAAACACCAGAAGCCACTCCACCAGTTGAGGTAGATGACGACGATGACGAAGATGAGGACGATCCCCTCGATGCAGCGATTAGAAAGACTGGTTGCATAGAATTGCACCACGAATTGCAGGTAAACAGTATCAAGTGCCCCAACTAAGTTCAGTAACTTGAGTCGGAGAGTTTTGGTCGTTCGTGTTGTGCGTGACATTGCCGTATTATCGCTCAGTTGTTTACGTTTTCAAAGTTTTTTTATGCAGCGTTGTCATTATTTGTTTTTCATACCGCCTTTCTGTATTCTTTGAATTAGCTTGATGGAATAGTGATGGATATATTTTATTATTTTGTGTCCTTTGTCAATGTAAAACTTGTGAGATGTGTACCACGTCCAAATCATTGCCTTGTGACACGAGAGCCACGACCATGGGCCGGGCCTGACATGAGTAACATGACGTTCTTGTCATGACCCTCTACTCATTTCCTCATACGTAGTTTCAGTCGTTTAGGTGATATAAATACACATAATACAAACATATGGTGCCTCATAAAATGTATTATTACTTTATTATCGAGGTTTGACACTTAAAAATGTTTACGAATCGACAATCATTTCAACTTTAATACATTATTTGTCGCTAGACGGGAGCACACTATTGTTAGTTTCCATTCTCCCAACTTTTATGCTACGTTATGGACAATCCAGTCTGAGAGGAGTGCTATATTAAATGATGATCAGTTTACTGATTAAAACTTTCTTTTGTGGTATTAATTAGTGCAATTCTTGTTGTGGCAACTATTTAATTTTTAAAGCCAACTAAAATGTTCTTCATAATAACAATTTATTATAAGAGATTATTTATGCCTAGCACTTGTTTACCTGCTCTCCTCGCATCCTTTTAAGTTTTTCTTGTGTTAAACTGATCATTTCTAACATTCTTTTGTAGGAGTGCATGGCTGACAACAAGGATTGGCGCCAATGTCAGTCAAAAGTTGTGGCATTCCGCAAGTGTATGTCAGACTACCACACAAAGCAACAGACGGCGTATGGCAACAAAGTTTCATGATCACGTACCATAGCCATACATTTTCTCCTGCATACACATTACAAGTCTGCAGTCAGAAACGTCCACTAGAGACTCAGCAGGACGCTATGCCATACTACTGTGGGACAGACACTATAGTGCACCATCAACAAGTACATGTCACAAGTCTGTTTTAACTGTGCCTGTGTGTGGTATCTCTGCTCGTGTTATCATCATTTAAATTCTCAAATTGACAGAAGTCAGTAAGAGGTGGTATCGAAAAACTGCTGTACGATAGTGATGTCACATGTAATTAATTACATTTGTAAACATAATGTAATACAACTTGTTTTATAACCGAACTTGTCTGTTATTTTATTAGGGCTACAGTACACATACAGTGGTGAATTGCTTTAAATAAGTCACGGTTTACAATAACCCCTTATCACAGATAATATAAAATATTAAGGCAGCATTTACAGGGAATATTGCTCCAAGGAGCTTGGTATTTGAACTGTAGTGATTTATAAATCCACAATAGACAGATTGTGTATGACTGTATCTGGTTATTGTGTGTACAAAAACAAATACCTCTGGTCATGGTCTAATAAATTTGCACTGCACATGCATTACAAATACACATGGTGACATCACTACTTTTTCCTTAACAATGTTACCATTCTGGAATGCTGCATGCAGATTTGTATCAAATGTAATTTTTTTATCAATGTGCCAGATTAATTTTTTACTTTTTCTAAGAAATCAACATATGATCCCAATCGGTGTTGAAAACATGCCATTATTAAAAAAGGATCCTACCAACACCAACATGATGTGATGTACATGTGACGTGCATATGTTACCAGCAAGCTACTTCAGTATGTGCACAACACAAGTGTTGTCCTCAAACGTGACCAAAACATTTTTTAACTGTTTTAAACTAGTCTGACAATCGGCCAAATTTGTATCTACACCCTGTAGCTGTTTTCACTAAAAAAGCTATTATAAAACCCAGGAAGTAAAACAAGAACAAGAATTCGCAGTAAAACCATGTATCATTTTTGGTATGTCTAATGAGCACTTCTGGTATGGAAATTGCTCATTTTTGGCAGATAAAATATATCAAATAAATGTTCATATAGCCTACTTGATTAAAAAAGTCATTGCTGATAATAAAATTAATTTATTGTTTGTCTACCCCCATCATCACCAACAACAACCATTATGCGAGACACATTTAATATAGATAATGGTATACATAAAGCTGAGAAGACATTTAAACAATAAATGTCCATAATAAATAATTAATGTATACATAATTTCAGGAATGTATGTCAACCCACAAAGGACAGATATGATACTGATCTCGAGTATGCAGGAATCGTCCTCCCGTGTCCAATCACGATTAAGATGCCATTCACATCCATCCCACTAAATGTCACCAATATCAGAGTAAAACTATATATCCAACACTTCACAATGTAGCTACAATTACATCATAAATATATAACCACAGTTAATATGAACACTGCATTCTGTAAATGACAAGTACATAATAAAGATGTGTAGTTCTACAGTAATTTGTATATAAATCAGGCTGATGCTTTAATAAAACATGACAAACACGTTAGCATGCCACTTGTGAACAATATTTATATAATGCTTCTGTATAACATATAGCAAGCAACCTGTGCTGATATGCTTAAAATTATACATACAGACATTAGTCTCAAAGTTGTATAACCACAATTTTCCGTTTGTAACAGTTACTAATATAAACTTGCTGAAGCACAATTCATTGTTTTAAAATACAAAGAACAAAGTGACATTTTAAATAATGAAAATCTCTGATTATCCAGATACTGGGAACAACAATGTGTATAACAAACATGATTACATAGGAGTCAAAAGTGACTATCTCTATTATCTCCAAAGACAAGTCAAAGGATAAAACGGTTTCATAACAGCAAATGACTAACTTACCAATTATGATAAATAGTTTAGCATTTGCTGTACAATTTCAACCTTACAGCAACCACAATATTATTAATTTTGATTAATGCTCTACAACATATTTATATTATTAAAAAAAAAATGTGTAAGGACAATGAATTATGGGACAAGGTGTGAAGCAGCATTCCCCAAACATCACATAATGACACATAAATGGTTGTAAAAATTACACCCCAAAAACAAAATGAAGGGTAAAGATCTCTGAACACATTACAGACCAGTTGGCCATGCACCAGTGGGTGAATATACTAAAACATAAACAACCTATTTGCTACACTTGCCTTCTTGAGACCAGGAATACATTCAACATCAGAACAGCTTACACTGCATGACTTGACCACGTCTACAACTCTGAATATCCAGTATCCACACAAGCTTTCATCGTCACTGAAGACTTGTTCACCAGGTGGCACCAGTGTTTGTGAAGATGCATTCACCAGGTGGCACCAGAAGTTGCAAAGACGTCTTCAGTCAAGATGGAAGCTAGAGTTACCTGGCTCACAGTATTATGACTAACACAGTAACAAACATATTTACAAACACATAAAATTACACATCACTACGTCTGTAGGTAGTTTCATTCTCAGATAGAAGATCTGAGTATAGCCACCTGAATGGTGAATGGTAAATCTTCACAAACACTGGCGAGACCCGTGATTTTTAGTTTCTCTTCTGAAATACTGTACATGTATACATTCCCTCGCCTAGCTCCCATACTTTTATGAAACAGCTCAGAGTGTTTCTGGCTGCCACTATTTTACTAGAATCATTTACAATTATGTTGGCAAACAACCGATGTGAAATGTTTGGCTATTAATTCATATAAAGTATAAACCAATGCTATGTAGAAGCATCCACCCTACTAAGACTACTACACTGTTGGCATGCAACAGAAATCACAAATGTACTCACAATCATTACTAATGTAAAGAGATAGTATTAAAGCCTAGAGATTGCGAAGACGGTGCATCTTCTTTATAGTTGCAACATGTTTCTGGTGTATGTCATACCGAGACATATCTGTCACTGGCTATCATCCAGTACTTGCAACAGTGAATATGATGTACTCAATACAATACAGGCCAAGTAATAACACTTGATCAGTTCCTTTTATATATCCATGTTTTCTAAATATTGAGACAATTGGATTTATACATCGCTGCTTTAATGCTATGAACGTTCACCACCATCAGCATTCATTCTTTTGGCTATACTATTACAGTCTAGTGATATATGATATACCCAATATAACTTGGCTATTATGTCATTAAATACAGCATTGTACATTTAATTTACAAACACACCTGTGTGTTGTGTATTGTTCTGCCACTCACTGGCAGGATGTTATATTTAACTGTGTAAACACTCCACTCTACACACAGAACAAACATCCTTTGCTAGCAAACCTTCAGTAGAAACCGTCTCAAACTGACAATGCTTCATTAGTCATATCGGTCACTGAAGAAAAATAATAAATATTCTTCAGAAATTCATCTTTACTTTTAACAAAAAAATAAATGTTCCTTCAGAAATTCATCTTTACTTTTAACAAAACCTTTCAACTCTCCGCATTCTGCATCTGCTTTTATATAATATAAAAATTTACCATCAGAGCTAGAATGTTTGAATTATCACCATACTGTGTAGCATGTAGAATATTTTGCACAACAATATACACATAAATATGTAACTGGGTAATAATGTCTGAATATTCCAATCCTATCTTTTATAAATGTTATCTGTATAGCCTGGACAAATTACATGACAACTGATACTGCCAAATTTTGCGTCTGATTATACAGTGAAAATCACTGTACAGCATTTTCGCCCAACAATATTAATTCTTGATATGAATATTTGACTTCTAACAAAAATGACATGGCAAATATTTGACTAATTGGTTTCATATGAATGGAGCTTTTTTATCAACTTCCTTTCAGAAGAGGAAGAAGCCAGATACAGGTCATGTGTCTAGTATCTGCCTACATAACTTTGTACACAGCTTAATGACACACTGTGCAACAAATACTGTTTACTTCTGACACAATCAGGATGTGTCCCATGAAATAAATTAGCACCTCGTCTGTACACAGACATCTAGCGGTGTTCACACAATGTACATATCTCAATAGCTACAACTGGATCATTATATACATTACAGCACTGCACCTTTCTTATATACAGTGACTGACCTAGTACAGTGACTGACCTAGTACAGTACAATGGAAGAATGCATGGTGTGTGGCAGTCTTAACATTCTTAAACTGGGTATTAAGGTCTTGAAAAGGTCTAAAAAATGGGAACTAAAAAAATCTCCATCCTCAAATGATTTAGTCTATAGCGAATCTGGTTCTTTGATGTCCTAATATGTAGTGTGTGAATAGTTTAAGTAATATCCGCAGTTGATTTAATAAAAAGTGCATATTTTTGTTCAAATCATCAAAATAATTGACTTTAGTCGTTAAATCTGGTAAGGCTCAAAATAGTGGATATCCAAAACGGTAAAAACTTTATGAGGTCGAGGCTGATCTTGGGCGTGACTTCCCTCCTCTATCCAATCACATATTGTGAAATTTCCAAGGGCGAAATATGTGAGTTTTCAGCATTTCAATTTTACCTTTAATAAATGCTGGATCAAGCGTTAAGTAATTTAATAGTGTCCGATGATTTCACACAAAAACTACATACAAAAGTTGCACAAACAAGCTAGCATGTAGTAGTGGATAGGTTTAAATTTTTGCAAAATTAAATTTAAATGAGACAAGCAAAAAACTGAATTGAGGAGGGACCTTTAATTGAGTAGTGACCTTTAGCTGAGGAGGGACCATTACTTGAGTAAGGACCTTTAAGCTGTTGCTTTACCTTTCTAAATTACTTATGTCAACTATGCCTAGGCTATTATTCAACAAAGATGGAATGGACTGTGCATCGCTGAGTGATATGCTTCTTCAATCGAATGATTGTTTGATAACCAAATAAATATATAAAATTCCTAGAAGATGTTTGAATGAAATTTCCTTATTATTTTGTATGAAATTTGTCATGGAAAAAGTTGTTTCATTTTTGAGTATTAGTCTTCAGTCTGATCAGCCCAAAAGCCACCCACACCAGGCAATACAACTACCACGTATCCACACACCAGGCAATACAACTACCACGTATCCACACACCAGGCAATACAACTACCACGTATCCACACACCAGACAATACAACTACCACGTATCCACGCACCAGGCAATACAACTACCACGTATCCACACACCAGGCAATACAACTACCACGTATCCGCACACCAGGCAATACAACTACCATGTATCCGCACACCAGGCAATACAACCACCACGTATCCGCACACTAGGCAATACAACTACCACGTATCTGTACACCAGGCAATACAACTACCACGTATCCACACACCAAGCAATACAACTACTATGTATCCACACACCAGGCAATATAACTACCACGTATCCACGCACCAGGCAATACAATTACCACATATCCATGCACCAGGCAATACAACTACCACATATCCACACACCAGGCAATACAACTACCACGTATCCACGCACAAGGTGTTACAACTACCACGTATCCACGCACCAGGCAATACAACTACCACGTATCCACACACCAGACAATACAACTACCACGTATCCACGCACAAGGTGTTACAACTACCACGTATCCACACACGGGACAATACAACTACCACGTATCCACACACCAGGCAATACAACTACCACGTATCCACACACCATACAATACAACCAGATTCAAACCAGACTCCAGCTGTCATTCCAACAACAACTTGTACTGCACACACATAACAACTTGTACTGCACACACATAACAACTTGTACTGCACATACATAACAACTTGTACTGCACACACATAACAACCCATAATAATGTCAAGTAGCCATAGCGCGTCTTTCAAGTATACCGACAGACATATCTTCCAGGGCCAGGCCTCATTACATGTCAAAATCAGACTGTTAAACTCTCAATCAGCCAGTGGTTTCCTTGTACACATTCCATTGCTTTGTATCTTGTTAACGATTTCTCCACTAATCATTTGGTGACCAGACCTCACAATCTAAATAGACAACGTTCAGTTGAATAAGTTAACAGTTAATTCTTAAATTGATGAATTACCTAGATGGGAAATTATTACCACAATGACACTCCTTAGCAAGGACACCACAGTTGTGCACAAGTGACATATCATTACATGCCCATCCTCAGTGTTTTGAAAAGGGGCATTCGACCATACACAATAAACCAAGGATTTCTGGGATAATGTCTGAAAAATTTTACAGTTATACCAAATTCTCCAAAAAAGCGGGGTTTGTTAGAACTCCCACCCCCCACCCGAGAACGGGCATGCAATATCATGCAACATCACAGGGAATATCAAACTGCTGCAACACGTAAGTCATAGAACATAAAAGATTACGTATCATCTATGACTAAGTAGTTAAAAGGTTGCCATAAATCAACATCAGACTGAACACACCTTTTGGCTCAGACAACACTTCAAAGTTCTAAGCAAATACAGCACATCACTGTAAATCTATGTGCCGAATTGGCTAAGTGCGTTCAAGAGTCCAGGTTGGTGGGTTTTAGTTTGTTCTGTACAAATAGAGACCATGCATTATGAATAAATTATAAAGCAATAGAAAAATTTTGGTGGTGATTTTCCCAAACTGGACTTTCAAATAGCCATGTACTGAGTATTCCTTTTGTACGAATAAATATAGATGGATAAACTCAATGAAGTTACATAGTATTTCTGCAGCTACAGAAGATGTTATAATGACTGCTATTTGAAAATCTTGGTATAATCCATGGCATGAAACATGATTTTGTCATTGTGTAAGACAGCTGACCTTAGGGTTAGTTCCATCCCTCTATAACAACTCTTTTGTTGCATGTTCCAGATCCGCACATGGCAGCACTTCACCACGTAAATCATGACTAGTTGCAACGCCTTTGTTCCTTGCTATGCGACTGTCGTGAAGATCCACCTCCACTAGCACATTAGTTTCACTTCTACACTGGTCTTCTACAAACACATCATCATTTTCAATGTCATCGTCACGCACGCTTATCCTCTCAACTTCGCAAAAATCTCCCGTTGCATCGCATTCATCATACCGCGTTGTCTGTTTGTCAAAGCGTGGTGAATCATCACTGAACCGTGGAAACCGAGTTGCACTCATTGCGCTGTTAGGAATACGTCCATTTTGTACAGTGGTAGATTTCTGGCTAGCCTTTTGACCCTTGATGAGTTTAGAGAGTTCGTGCATGTCGAGAGATTCTTCTGAAGCAGAGTCTGCCGACGTATCCATGAGGCCTACAGCAGACAGCGTGCACGCATCTTGCAATAGAAGCAAACAACCAAATACACGCAACTAAGACACATGCAATTTTCTGTCTGCCACATATGGATGAACATTTATCAACACTCAGATATTTCTGATTTTGTAGATTTTTTGCCCATTTACACAATATAGATCTTAAATGTTTGTGCCTGAAGATTAAGACCACATACAGCCTACTAGTTATAAACAAATCTACTTTTTTCTGTTGCAAAGCATTAATGTATTGTATAATAAAAAAAAATTATTAAAATAAAAAAAAATTATTATTATTACAATGAATTAACCTTTTTAATTATAATTACAAAGTTGTAAATATTCAGCAAGTGTGGCATTCAAAAATGAACAGAAAAACACTATAGCAACATGATAAGGTGTGCTTCCGCAGCAGAATATCTGGAAATTTAGAATAACGAAAATAATGCAAGGAAACGTAAAACTTTTACATGTTGCAAAGTAAGCAAAATGTATAAAAGTATGATAAAATTAAGAAATATAAGGTGGCAGAAGCTACAACTGTGCAGACAAGTGGAAAAAACCAAATGAATCTTGATGATGAAAATCTTGGCGAATGAGATTTACACTTTTACTTAATCAATTTAATGTTAGCACTAGTAGCAGCCGAAGCATCGTTTTGTGGCAGTTGGAAACTTGGAGATGTCAGTCCAAAATTGTGACGCGTGACATAAGCCCAATCATCACTGGCGATTGAGAGACTGCCAAAGGTAGTTGCGGACAGGGACTGACTGGCGCAGTCATTGAGAACGTGTGTGGAACTGGAAGAAGACTGGCGACTGATCAGACCTTTGAAGGTGAAGTCGTCGAGGGCGATAGGGGGAGCCCTGGCAGACAAGTTGAAGTAGGCGTAGCTACGGTCTGGCCACAGCAGGTGGATCATCACACAGTAGGAGACGAAGTCTGCTGCGTATGTGATGCCTGCAACACACACACCACATGGAAATATACAAATATGTGGAGAACATACAAATATGTGGAGATCATACAAATATACATACAAATACCAGTACAAGAGTATATATGTAAGTAAGAAAGTTTGCAGCACGCAGTTCATCTGGCAACACAGATTTTAATTCCATAGATTTGTTCACTTTCCACATACTAAATAGCAATGGACGTGCTCAAACACAGAACAGGTATATGATGACCATGATCACTAAATTATTTCACTTTCAGAAATTCTTTTCGCGGAAGTTTAACTTACACGTACATGTTTGTCAAATTTCACTGAAAGTGAAGGAGAATGAGAATATTGCTGGTTGGTTTAATATGGAATTACCCTGCGTGGTCTACATTTTAATTTTAGTCTGTTCTAATACATAGTCACTAGTACAGTAAAACCTGCCTTAGCGGACACCTATCCATAATGGACACCTGTCTATAACACACAATTTTATAAAGTCCCGAATTACTTGCTATTAGTTTGCACTGTCCGCTAACTGCCCATAGCAGCCATCTAGCCAATGGAGAGGGAGTTTGGACCCAACCATTCATAGTCACAATGTCGCATGCAGACAGGTCAAAGTGCATTGACAATCTCATGAGTCAAACTAGCTGAGCCACCGCTGATACCCACTAACTTTCCATAACCCTAACCCTGATTTGTTTTGACTCAAAGGCTAACTCTCAGAACCCAAGCTTCAACCAAAGTGAATGAACAAGGAGAAATTTGTCAATGTTACTATCCGGGCCAGGCCGACAGCAGTGGACCATGTACAATTCGTTTCAATTACATCACTCAGTGATTAATCATTCATTCTAGAGGGGTCAAAGATATGGTGATTACATGGGACCATAACCCACACACTGCCTGGTTTCCATGCAGTGGCCCACATATATTGTATGTATATGGATTGTTTTACTAACCATAGCTTTGAACTGCTCACGCTCACGGCAGTATCAACTAGCGACTATAACAAATTATAATGACGTCACCTAGTAAGTGTCCTCTTCATCAAATTCTCCATAACGGACACCTGTCCGTAATGGACATAATACAAAGTCCCGGCGGTGTCTGCTATGGACAGGTTTCATTGTAGTTACACCAATAGAAAAGATGTAAAGTAACTTATTAATAAGCAATAAAGTTATCATCAAAGTTCTTCATAGCTGGTCATATTCATACCGGATTATGAACCATTCCCTTTATTATAATTATTCAGCTTATTTACTCTCCAAAATGCCAGTCTTGATTGATGTAAATACTGATCAAACTTGCCATAAACAACCCCTTTTAACAACACTGGTTCCACGGTGTTCCGTGTGGAGCAACTTGCACCACAAATAGATATGGCAGAACTATTTGCAGTAACAAGAATTCTTTTTAAAAAAGAAAGCAATTAAAAAAATCTAATTAGCCAATCACAGAACATGTTACTTACTCAGCATGGTTTTATAACGCCACAGTGCTGACAGCTGAGCACAGATGAGTGCAGCAATCGGCAGGTAGACGAACCATACAAGGAAGCCAGCGCCGAAGTGAAGGTAGAACCGCACCTTCTGAGCGTTGTGTTCGAGCATGAATGTCTCACGTAGTTCGAGCAGGAACCAGGCCATGATGGCAATACGGAAAGTGAGAATGATGTAGCCCGGCCACGTCTGCCACTCACCTATGTCAGAGATGATGTCAATCTCCATCTGCATCAAGGATGGTGTTGTTACATGGCTGGTGTTGTTACATGGTTGGTGTTGTTACATGGTTGGTGGTGTTGTTACATGGTTGGTGTTGTTACACGGTTGGTGTCATTACACGGTTAATGTCATTACAAGGTTGGCATCATTATATCAATGGTGTCATAACATTACAGAACATTCATTACTATTATTATAAAATTTTGAAAAATTTAATATCAAATCATTATTATATTTTAACATTTCAAAATGTTTTTAACATTTCAAAATGTTTATTATCATTATTATATTATTTTTTTAATGATCATTATTAATATTATTATTATTATTATGACATAATTTTCATTATAATAACATAAAATCATTACCATTACTTCATAATTGTTTATGTTAATTAGTGTTGCATCATAAAAAATTTCATTACCATAATTTTCATAAATCACAATTATCATAACCATTAATTGCATTACACAAAAGCAAGCAAGCCAACCCGTAAAATATCCATAATGCCTTATTTCCATCAGATGTTTAACAAGTAAATGTGAGTTTTAAATTGTTATTTCTTTCAAAACATTGAAAGTTACAATTACAGATAAATAATAGTAACAGTAAGAGCTATATTTCAAGATTTTCAATGGGCCATCAATCACACACATCCACTCTTACATACACAGTTACATAACGAAGATAAAATATACACGTCAAACAATATATAAACAAAATAAAACAAATAAATACCTACGTAAAACATGTCATTACAATTTTTTTTTAATTTATATAAATATTTTATATAAATAAATCAATTCATTCAATTAAAACCATTGAGTAAAAAGCCATCAATTTATGATTTACTAATTAAAAAATAATATAAGAAATTATAAATAAATATATCAATAAATTATCAATAAATATATAAATAAATTAATTAAGAATGATAATGCATAACAGAATTATAGTTCTACTGTACATAACATGATAAAATGGAATCACAATAGATGAGCCTCACCAAGTTCCACACAAACAGAGCCATGCTGGCGATTGTGTAGTTGCCCCACAGGGTGAAGAGAACCACCTTGGAGCGAGTCTCGAGATGCATGCGTGTGATCGTCCAGCCCTTGACGACAAGCAGGAGAAGCAACATGAAGAGACACTGAGCAACGTTGTCGACAAAGTTCCCGACGACAGTCAACAGTTCGATTCCCTCACCGTCGAATGCAAACACGAGCACGTGCAGGAGGTTGAACAGTATGCCAACGTACTCGAGACACATGCACACGGTTAGCAATAGTGGCAGTAGGTGGCGCTGCTTCGACAGTGTGTACAACTGGATGGGCATGAGAAAGGTGTAGAGGACGAAGAATGCGGCGTACATCTCAAAGATGTCGTGCATCTCAAACGAGAACTGATGCTCAAATGGGTTCATATGTTTTAAGTTCGGGTGGCCGTTCACCAGCCAAATGTCATATTTTATGACACCAGCGGCAACCTCTTGTGACCAGAAGCATGACTCCACATCAGACGTGTTGCGGGAGCAGCCAACCATGCTTACATACCAGAAACTGAAACAAGAATACAAACAAAAGTCAATAAATTACCTGTCTTAAATTCTTACTCGGCTAGGGCAATGGGGTAATTTCACCATTCATTTTGGTTAATATATTTCAGACAGCAAAAACAAAGCAGTTTTGAGCAAGAAAATATATGTAAGCAAAACAAATCCTTGCAAAGATTTCGATTATCGATGCAAGAATTGGAACAAAATCATATGCTATTTAGTTAAATATTAGATTTTACTCAGAAATAGCTGCTTTTAAATGTTAAACCTTTCTTGAAAAACATAAATCTAATGTGTATAAATTACCAACAAATTAAAGCCATATGAAGGTAATTAGACAGTAAATAAAAAATCTTGGTGTAATATAAGTTTTTAGTCCTGTCAGTCCAAACACTAATCTTTCATCTCACGTTCACTATATTCTAAAAAGAAGTAGAAAACATGAAATGTTCATGCAACATCAGGTTCATATATGGCCTTAACCATTTTATATCTCATAACAAATGTTGTCCTTCTGGTTCAGCCATGTCCAGCTGGTCATCACTGATACCAAGTTGTCAGTCTGGTGTGAGCATCTGCCAATCACTTCTGGGAACAACGATTCTTTGTATTCAACAACATACCAATCACTCAACATGATTTTAGAAACACGCAAATTTGGGATTGATTTGGGGGTACACAGCTCCACACTGACCCTTGTTGCTGTTAGGATGAAAGGCACTGCTTTGGAATCAGTTGTTTTGATGTGATGCACCTGTCAAATTCCAGGGATTTATATAACACTTTAGAACATGTCAGTTATTCAGCACTGGCACTTTTCTATTACGATAAAGCATTGATTACTTGCGTTACATATTTTTTGTTACTCGCGTTACCATTTTTGATGTGTCACTGGCATGTTTTATTTCACTATATAGTGTAACCTTCATGTTTCAACATGTGTAGTATTTCACTATATAGTGTAACCTTCATGTTTCAACATGTGTAGTATTTCACTATATAGTGTAACCTTCATGTTTCAACATGTGTAGTATATGTCAGGGTAGGAAAATAACCAGTTTTGTTTATTAGATACAAGAAATGGAGGACAGAGAGCAAAAATTAGCTATATTGGTTACTCATGTTACATTTGTGATGTTCTGCTAAGAGCTACAGCCATATCATTTCATAACATAACGAGTAACAGCAATAGGTGTACCATGTAGGTATTAGGTAATCTAATATAATAAGTATGCAAGTTTTATTTGACTGCATAAAAATAAATGTATTGATGCTTTATATACTTGGTTTTTATTGCATTTATTTGACAAAATAATAGGTGTCTACTGTGCTTGCGATATCTTTTTTTGCAACAACTTCAATCACAATTTGGTTTTCAGATCCATGAACTTTAGCATATTGGTTATCAGAAACAAATTACATTTAATAAAATAATTTATATTTAAATTTAAATCTTTGTCCACTTCACTTCATTCAATATTTTAACTGTGTAATGCAGCTGTAGATATTGTGGAGGTAAAATGATTTGTCAATATGTTCTACAACTGACAGTGGTTCAGTTGGTTTGGAGCCAGTCTCATGTCATGACCTTTGACCTCGTGACCAGGAAGTACTGTGTTGGTGATTCTGAACCCCAGACCCAGCAACCACCCAGTCATTTCATCAAATGGGTACAACCTGCTATATTGCCATCAGGCATACAGGAAGGCATCTCTGAGTGAGATAATAAAGTCTCTCTAGTGAGATAATAGTGTATATCCAGTGAATAAGTAAGTTTTGTGGATTTGTGGGGAAGTTTTGTTGTTGGAAGGGCTGATATGTACATGAAGGACGGGCTGCATCTAAGTGGAAAGGGGACAGCAGTATTTGCGAACGGACTCACAGCAGCAGTGGACAGTGGCATGGGTAGCATAACTAATATTTTTGGTAGTAAACACTATTTAAACTAGAAGCGCAGTGGGGTTACTTAGATATGCCTCAAGCAGGACAAGAGGCCACTAATACAGATAAACCAATAACAAAATGTCAGAAAAACATGCCTGAAGCAGGTTATAGATGCGTGTGTTTAAATGTTAGGAGTATAGTAAATAAGAAAAACGAATTAAACATTCTGGTAGAAGATACTGACTGAATCATGGGCCAACACAGATATAAGTATTTTAACAGATGCTGAATTAGGATTGACAGGATATGTAATGTTTAGGAGAGATCAAATAGGGGAGGGGGAGTTATTTTATATGTTAAAGAATCTATTCAGGCCTATGAAATAAAATTAGAAAGGAAAGCAAATTACAATTAAGCTGTTTGGTGCAAAATTGTTTCAGGAAATTCAAAATTAACTATTGTATTAGTTTACCGAAGTCCAAACATAAACGAAGAGGATAACACAAAAATACAAAATGCTATAAAGGAAGTTAGTAAAGGGGAATGTATCCTAATGGGAGATTTTAACCATGGACACATACAATGGAAATCTCTAGAGAGTACAGGGGGTGAGGACCAACAATTTCTATTTTTAATTCAGGATAGCTTCTTTACTCAGCATGTGCTAGAACCAACCAGGGGAGAAAATGTATTAGATATAGTTTTATCATACCAAAAAGAATTAGTGGACAATGTAAAAATACATGAACCATTGGGTAACAATAAAAAAACGTATAGGAGAAACTTCCACAAAGATAACTATAAAGATATGAGAAAATACTTAGCAAAGCTAGATTGGAATAACATGCTGATGAATAAGACCGCAACTGAATGTTGGAATATTCTAAAATATGAAATTGAGAGTATCATCGATAAATTTGTTCCCTTAAAAAAACGAAAAAAGGAAAACGGTCTAAAAAGAAACACTTGTCAAAAGAAGCTATTTAGAAAAATAGTGTTTAGGCAAACTATGTGGAGGGTTTATAGGCGTACAAGAAAGGATGAAGACTATGCAAATTACAAAGAGGCACTTAACCTAGCTACAACTGAAATTAGAAAATCTAAAAGAACTTCGAAAAAAAATTACAGCAAGAGTTTCTATGCTTATGTAAGGAGTAAACAGAAAGTTCGAGATAAGGTCAGACTACTGGAAAACAACAGAGGAAACAAAATTTCAGACGGGTTTCAAATGGCAGAGGTCCTGAATGAGTATTTCAGCTCAGTTTTTACCACAGAAGATATCAGCTCACTTCCAGTTCCATTTACTAAATTTGAGGGCAATAAATCAGAACATTTAAGGCAGTTATGCTCGTGCAATGATAGCAAAGAAAATTAAGAAGATGAAAGATAATAAATCACCTGGAGTTGATGGGATACTACAAAAAAATTTTTAAGGAAATGTTGAGCAAATTAGTACACCACTTGCAAAATAGTTAAACTTTTCACTAGAAGAAGGAATAGTTCCTTCAGAATGGAAAGAAGCAAATATTCAGCAGGTTACTAATGACAGATAAACAAAGTTTACAGGATGATCTAGATTTAACAAGATTTAACAAGATTTGCCATCCAAGCCAAAGGCCCAGATGGCAAGTGGACAAGGAAGCCATTGGCTTATCCAGAGTCCAACAATGTTCACCTACTTATAACCCGCCCTCCTGAGATATGTGTCAACCTTGTTTTTAAACATATTCACGCTGCTAGCAGTTACACAATCTGTAGACAATTTGTTCCATTCATTTATTGTCCTCTGTGAGAACGAGTGCTTCCTGATGTCCAATCTACATTGATCCTTTACTAATTTTACCTCATGTCCTCTAGTTCTGCTATCCTTCTTGAGTGAGAAAAACATATTTCTATCAATATTTTCATACCCATTCAATATCTTAAAAACTTCAATCTGATCTCCTCTTCACCTCTAGAGTTGTTAAACCACATTCTTTCAGGCGTTCTTCATAACTAAGGTCTCTAAGTTCTTGAATCATTTTAGTTGCTCTCCTTTGTATGCGTTCAAGCGTATCTATATCCTTCTTACAATATGGTCTCCATGCTTGTATACAGTATTCTAAATGAGGTCTAACTATTGCTTTATAAAGAGGTATAATTAACTTTTTTCCCTTGTATGTTATGTTTCATCAATCCAAGAATTTGATTACCCTTTGAAGCTGCAATACCACACTGCTCTGAAACTTTCATATCAGCGCTTATTGTAACTCCTAAGTCCTTTTCTTTTACAGTAGTACCCAGAACAGTATCTCCCATTTTATAGTTTACATTCAAGTTCCCATGTCCTGTATGTACGCATTTACATTTCCCAAAATTGAACAGCATCTGCCATTTCTCAGACCATTTCACTAATCTGTCTAGATTGTTTTGTAAATGTTGTTTATCACCATCAGTATTAACCTTTCTAAACAGTTTTGTGTCATCCGCAAATTTAAGTACGTTACTTGTTATACTGTCGTCCAAGTCATTGATATAAATTAAGAATAATATAGGTCCTAATACTGATCCTTGAGGTACCCCACTCAAAACAGATTTCCAATTTGAAACTTCTCCATCTACTACAACTCGTTGTCTTCTGTCAGTCAGCCATTGTTCTATCCAGTCAGTTATGCTATCCCCGATACCATGGGCTTTTAATTTAAGAAGTAATCTTTGATGTGGCACTTTGTCAAAAGCTTTCTGAAAATCTAAGTAGATAATATCTACTGGCGATCCCACGTCTATCCACTTAGTGATTTCTTCCAAAAAACATAACATATTTGTTAAGCATGACCTCGCTTTAAGGAATCCATGTTGAGATGAATTTAAAAATTTATGCTTAATGAGGAAGTCCACCAAATGGCCTTTAATTAACCTTTCTAATAATTTACAAATCACTGACGTTAAACTCACTGGTCTGTAATTCTCTGACTTATTTCTCAAACCCTTTTTAAATAATGGTACGATGTTTGCTTCTTTCCATTCAAACGGAACAACTCCCTCTTTTAATGACAAGTTGAATACTCTTACAAGTGGTATATTGATTTGATCTACTGTTTCCATTAGTAATTTTGGAGGAATCCCATCCACTCCCGGTGATTTGTTATCCTTCATTGCCTTTATTTTCTTAGCTACCAATTCTGGAGTTACAACTAACGGTCCTAAATATTCAGATTTAGCCCCCTGAAATTTAGCATCAGCAACTGGTAATGAACTAATATCTTCTTTGGTAAACACTGAACTGAAGTAACCATTTAGGTCTTCCGCCATTAAAAACCCCTGTGATATTATATTTCCAGCACTGTCTTCTAGAGGTCCAACCTTGTCTTGTACGTTTTGTTTACTACTGACATATGCATAAAAACTCTTGCAGTCATTTTTTATGTTACATGCCAGTTTTTGCTCATGGCTTCTTTTAGATTGTCTGATTTCAGTTGTAGCTGCATTAAGTGCCTCTTTGTATTTTGCATAGTCTTCATCCTTTCTGGTACGCCTATAAACCCTCCACATAGTTTGTTTTAGCATTATTTTTCTAATTGCCTCTTTTGACAAGTGTTTCTTTCTACACCGTTTTCCTTGTTTTTGGAAGGGAACAAATTTATCGATGATACTCTCAATTTCATATTTTAGAATATTCCAACATTCAATTGCGGTCTTATTCATCAGCATGTTATTCCAATCTAGCTTTGCTAAATATTTTCTCATATCTTTGTAGTTACCTTTGTGGAAGTTTCTCTTGTACGTTTTCTTATTTTTACTTTCTGATTTTACATTGATGTCAAAATGTATTTGATTATGGTCACTATTACCCAATGGTTCAAATATTTTTACATTGTCCACTAATTCTTTTTGTGATGACAAAACTATATCTAATACATTTTCTCCCCTGGTTGGTTCTAGTACGTGCTGAGTAAGAAAGCTATCCTGGATTAAACATAGAAATTGTTGATCCTCAATCCCTGTGCTCTCTAGAGAATTCCATTGTATGTGTACATGGTTAAAATCTCCCATTATGATACATTCCCCTTTACTAACTTCCTTCATGGCGTTTTTTATTTTTGTGTTGTCCTCTTCGTTTATGTTTGGACTTCGGTAAACTAATCCTATAGTTAATTTTGAATTTCCTGAAACAATTTTGCACCAAACAGCTTCATCGCAATCTGCTTCCCTTTCTAGTTTTATTTCATAAGCCTGAATAGATTCTTTAACATATAAAATAACTCCCCCGCCCCTTCTTCCTATTCGATCTTTCCTAAACATTACGTATCTTTCCTAAACATTACGTATCTAGATAAATTAGGTAAATGGTCAGAAAAATGGCAAATGTTATTAAATTTTGGGAAGTGTAAATGTATACACACAGGACATGGAAACATAGGTGAAGAATATAAAATGGGGGATGCTGTACTAGGTAGAACCACACAAGAAAAGGACTCAGTAATAACATTTAGTGCTGACATGAAAGTTTCAGAGCAATGTGGGATTGCTGCTTCGAAAGGAAATCAAATTCTAGGGCTAATTAGGAGAACTATCATGTATAAGGAGAAACAGCTAATTGTACCCCTGTACAAAGCAATAGTTTGACCACATTTGGAATATTGTATTCAAGCATGGAGGCCGTATCGTAAAAAGGACATAGACAAGCCAGAAAGAATACAATGTAGAGCAACTAAAATGATTCCAGAATTGAGAGACCTTAGTTACGAAAGTCACTTATTACAATGTGGTTTGACAACACTAGAGACCAGTAGACTAAGAGGAGACCAAATAGAAGTGTTTAAAATAGTGAACGGTTATGAGGATGTTGATAGGAATATGTTCTTCAAACTTAAAGAAGGCAGTAGAACCAGAGGATACAAAGCAGCATTAGTTAAGGAGCAGTGTAGGTTGGACATGAGAAAGTACACTTTCTCACAGAGGGTGATAAATGAATGGCACAAACTGCCAAATTATTGTGTTAATGCTAGTAGAGTGAATATGTTTAAAAATAGAATTGACAGATATTTGATAAGGGCGGGCTACACATAGATGAGAAAATTGTTGGACTCTCGATAAGCCAATGGCTTCCTTGTCCACTTGCCATCTGCAACTTGTTGTTTGGGATGGCAATCTTGTTAAAAGTCTTGTATCTTGTTAAAAGAGATAATAAAGTGTCTCTCGAGTGAGCTAATAAAGTGTCTCTCAACTGAGACACTAAAGTATCTCTTGAATGAGATAATAATAAAACATGTAGGTCATTTAGAACTACCAGGTGCCTATGCAGTGGAAATAAAATAAAACATACACACAGGAAGTACATTTGTAACCTGCCGTTAAGTCATAGCACTGGTGGTTTATATATGTAAACACAGTTTGCATTAACTCTGTTAACTATAATTGATACAAAATAAAAATGTAGTGGTCAATTAAATTTTTTCATATAAAGGTGAAGGATGTTTTTATACCTTAACAACCTAACTGACTCGTGTTTACCTGGTTTAGTTGACTCGTGTTTACATGGTCTAATTAACTCGTGTTTACATGGTCTAAGTTACAATGTTATCAACCCTGGTTTGTTTCCTACTGAGATGTGCTGACAAATACTAAATGTGAGTCATTGGTGACATCCCAATGCACATCTGAATCTATTTCAGATGACATGTGTATATTATTAATGGAATATTTGCCGACACATAAGAGGTTTCACATAATACATACGGCAGGAGATTAAACAGCACGATTGAGAGTAGGTAGATGACCATGGATCTGCTGTGACTATATAAGAGTTCTACATTAAATTAAAATATTTCAGTGGAATTATGCCAATCTGCTACCAATGCTGTCATTTTATTTTACACCAATACTAGTTTTTTATAGCCATGGTGAAAGTTTTATTCAGAATCGGCATGACAAATCATGGTTTATTTTCCTACAAAAAATTTTATAATTAAAAGTCAACTGTCATTATAATGGGTGCTGGTGACTTTTGTCCACTTTACAATGGCGTGAATGGCCCATGTTATTTCCACATGGTGATTTTGGCACGTAGATAAGGTGAATTTTGTCCGATTTCCTAGGCGTCCGTACATCATTATGTGGCTTACGAATGTCAAATAAAACTTATATCAGAACATCCACAAACATCTAGAAATTTCCACTAATGCAAAATACTGCTAAAAGTCATATAATATGTAAGTTAGTCAAAGCGATTTCCTGAATAAAGGGATGACTGTGCACCACAGATAGAGAGTGTGTGTAAGTCATTGGTGTTGTCAAATTTACATTGATAGCTTTTCATATGTGTACCTTACATTTTGTACCTGGCGAAGATTTTGCTGCGCAGCGGTGGAATCATCTAAAAACCATATCTGTGTACCCAAGCTGTACACCTGTCTGGGTACTCTACTGACCTGTACATCTGTCTGGGTACTCTACTGACCTGTACATCTGTCTGGGTACTCTACTGACCTGTACATCTGTCTGGGTACTCTACTGACCTGTACACCTGTCTGGGCTCTGTAGAATTTTAAATTGCATCAGCTATTGCTGTCATGACCTTTGTTGACGTTCTAATGCACTCACTGCGTTGTGTCTTCACATTTCCGTGCGGAGTCAGTGAAGTCAGGGAAAATTATATATAAGTTTTTTTAAATTTTTCCATATACTGACAGGTCACTGCCGGGGGATATAATGACTGTAGCACATGACAGGGTAGGCTTTGGCTGAACACAAACGAGTGAATTTAGGCCTACAGATGTTACAGAAGAGTTTAACGTACAGGTCGAGGGCGATTGATTTTGTTACAACGTGCGTATAAATACGCAGCAATGATCTCATTGTTGGTTGGACATGACAGTTACGCAAGACGGGGAAGGCATTGAATGAACAGAAAAGAAGAAAATGTTACCTAACACGTTGATGGTGAATTAATATTCACAACATTCGCATACGACAAAGATCAAATTCGACTATAGACACATATTTGTAAATTTTACGGCACTTTTATATGATTGCTATGTCAATATTATTGTTTAATTTTGACTATACTTAACACAGTCCACAACCATCCAATATCGCCGGCTGAATAATTTTGGAAAAATAAAGTAACATATTGGGTTAATGTGGAACTAAATCAATAAATAAAACAACGCTCATCGATTAACAAAGGAGATACTAATAGTATACTTTATTCACAATAAATAATGTGTTTGGTAGTAGGTACTAGGTACACAATCGTTTGGGCTGAAATCACAGTGCCTGTTGCGTTAAGGGGCTATAGTATGGTATTGACAACTAATTATTAACTTCATGTAACATTAGTAATATTATTATCATGGTCTTACATTAATTACCGCAATAATAGTGTTTATTTTCAGACAAAAAGTCCACATAACATACAATGCAGCTAAAAAACATAATCACACATGTTGTGCATTAAAATAATAAAAGTATGCGTAGAAAGAATACAAATTTTTTATATAAATATACACACATCATGCAGTAAAGTACATATTAAACAAGTTAAAATACAAAATATCTATAAATATACACACATCATGTATTAAAAGTGTATAACTGACTAATCTAATACTTAATCATTGAACTTCTGTAATAAATAATAGTGTGAAAATAATTCACATAAAGTAGATTATTGGACCTTTCTAAACGACATAAAAATTAATTTTGATAAGCGAATGCATTCATTAAACTCCATCCTCAACTGATTTAGCCTATCGCAAATCCGGTTAGTTGGTGTCCAAATACATAGTGTGTGAATAGTTATGTAACATCCACAGTCGATTTAATAAAATATGCCTATTTTTTTCAAATCACAGAAAGAATTTACTTTAGTCGTTAGATCTGGTAAGGCTCAAAATATTGGATATCCAAAATGGTAAACACTGTGTGGGTCAAGGCCGATCATGGGCGTGACCTGCATCCTCTCGCCGATCACATGACAAAGTTAAAACATTTCATCAAATGAAAATCGTGTGTTCAACATTTCCATTTTCACTTCACTTAATGTTTGACCAAACATTAAGTAATTCAATAGTTTGTCTGATGATTTCACAAAAAAACTACATACAAAATTGCACAAACAAGCTGGCATGTTGCAGTGGATACTAGGTAAGTTTGATTTTTCACAAAATTAATTTGAATTGAGACTAGCAAAAAATCAAATTGAGGAGGGACCTTTAAAAGATTTTACATCATTTGTGGCAAACATAACTTGCACTACAACAGGGTGACAAGTTGTATAGAATTCTAAAACTGTTGTTATATGCAATGGTAATGCCTTTCAGACTCTGTGTTTTTTAAATTAACCAAAAACTTGAGGTTGCACCACAGTACAAATTAAATAAAGTTGTTTTAATTATGCTGCAGCAAAAATGAACTTTTCTGGCTAAAACATTTGCCTGAGCATAAATACATTTCTTCTGCCTCGCAATATCATCATCATCAGTCATTACTGGTTATTGATGATAATTTAATAATTAACATTGATGGCACTGAGCATTCAGGAACCTGATCTCAGAGGTACAACAAAACATAATCATTAAGCATAATCGTGAACAGGGACGTGCAAAAGTCATTATCAGAACGAGGGACAACTGAAGATTTATGGTGGAAATGCAATTTGGAATAAATATGTCTTTTTTTTGGAAGAGCTATAGTTTCAGATGTTTAAAAGTGGTGGAGAGTTCATTCCAGACCCTAGTTCATTCCAGACCCTGGTTCATTCCAGACCATAGTTCATTCCAGACCCTGGTTCATTCCAGACAGAGAAAGCATGTTTACCCAAGTTTTGTCTTAGGTACAACAAGTTGTGAAATGGATGATCTGAGCTTCCTGCTGGATATTTGAAAGATGCAGGAGACTAGCCAAGTAAGGTGGTTGTTGTGTAGATAGAGCATGATATGTAAGAGTGGACAGCTTAAAATTAATTCGATAAGTAGAGGGAAGCCAGTGTAATTGGATAAGTACTTACATACTTGAGAAATATGCTGGTGAAAGTTTAAGTCACTATCAAAGAAAACACCTAGATTACGAACAGTATCTGATGGGAATGTATCATTGCCAAGCAGTTTAACAGGAAAATGGCTGACGACAGCCATCTCTCCTGCAGCCTATATAGCCAGTAAACTCCATGCGCATTCATCCTGATGTAGACTATAGCCACAATTAGAATTAGACCCTTTGTGCCAATAATATAATAATAAGGTCTGTTTTATCTGGATTAATCTTAGTTTACTTGATTTCATCCAAAGCAAGATATCAGTAAGAAAATCACTTAGTTTGAGGTAGCATATGGTTATTGATAGCAACAGGATGACTATTTTGTTATCCTGAGGTTTGTTATCAATAAGCATACGGTAAAATTTTTTGGCATTGTAAGTTATGTCAAACATGTTGCCATTCACTCGTTGAGTTTTCTCAAGCCAGAAACAATAGGTGACACAAATCAATACAAAGATCATCAGCAGACATTATATGGTTTATTATGGTGCCTGCACAAAGACAACCAATTTGTTGTTTGTTCATATTTACACCTAAGTCATCCATGTGCATGTTAAAAAGATGGGAGAAAGAATTCCACCCTGTTTAACACAATTTGACACAGTAAAAAATCAGAGATGTTCTGATACTATCTGACAGTGATTTTCTGAACCCTGTACCAGTAATAAAGAATGTGCACAATAAAAGAAGGACAGCCATGGACGATTAGTTTAGTGAAAAGTTTACTATGATTGACTCTGTTACAGGCCTCGGAAGCATCCAACAGTGACATACATAGATGAGTCATTTGCTACATAGTGTCAAAAGAGTTCTTGTAATAAAAATATGAACATTCCAGTTGAGTGATACATTTTAAATCCCAAAAAAAACAATATTAACACATTAAAAAAGTGGAAACCCTCTAAACATGAAAGAATCAAATAATTTACTAGCAGTTGTGGCGAGAGCAATGGGTTGGTAATTGTTATTATGAGACATGTCACCAGCCTTATTTTTAATTATATGGGGGCTATGATGGTAAAAAAAACGTGAATTAACATGCTGCTGTATAACAGCTAAATGTTGGTTACTTACACTATCATAACCCGGGGCTTTGCCTTTAGGCATCGCCTGTATTATATCTCGAATTTCATTAACATTAACAATTATTTGATCATTAAACTGAACATTGCTCACTGACCTTAGAACTTGATGTTGGCTGGGGAGCTAGGTATAGAATTAAGGAGGGACTGGTAATGATGATGCCACATATTCTTGAAATTTCAGCACCGGAAGCACTACTAAAATTACTAGTATTTGGTAACATGGCATTGTTGATATGTTTTGCAATATTAAAACCAATCTATTTTGTGTAATAACCAATTTTAGGTAATGTTTAGGTGGAAGTATAACTGGTTTGATGATTTATGAATGGTAATGACCAATGTCGTGACTCATGATGAAGATTATCATGATGATCACGTCATGACAGCGATAACTTCATATCATAAACATAAACTTACCTTGGTTTAGAGACATCATCCACTCTATACGTGAACTGGTATCCCGGTATCAACCATTCGGGCCATTCTGGTTTCGTACCGTTAAGACAGGGATGACTGACCGGGCAGGGAATCGGTCGAAGGAAATCCTCCTTCCCACTGGGATTACAAATCGGATCCCACACCTTCGTATCGATCTTTTTAAACATTGCAGGGCACGCCCCCGAGTCCAGGTTTCTGTTTCCGTAGAAATCCAAGAAATATTCACTGTCGACGACAACCAACTCCGATGTCGGTACGGTGTCATTTTGCGGGTCGAGTAATATGATGTTGCCGTATATATAGCCTTCCGTGTTCGACTTGTCATCATCGAATGTCTGCTGGAAGCCGAACCGCGTCAGAAATTTGAAAAACACTTCGTCGCTGCGCCAAATTCCTTCCAGATGCAACGAATCGCTCGGGTTCAGAAGCACGAGTGCGAATATCGCCACAATAAACGATATTATCGCCATTCCGCCGCAATTCGTTCTTCAAATGCGGCGAGAAATATTAAAACGATGACGTTACGCGCACTGACTGCCGACATCTTGTCAAAATACACATCTCGTTTGCATTGTACGAAAACACGTGTCGATCATGTGACTATGCTTTTCTGGCATCCCTAGGCGTACTCGCGTACTTGTCAATCAAAATATGATGCGAATGAAAGCCGACGACACATGTATTCGGGTTGCAATTTGACGCTATGAATATAATGAATATAGCGGTTCGTTTGTAGGGCAGAAAGACGCTCGCCATACGCCTTACACATTTTAACGGTTTAATTCGATTGTCGCATTAAATTTGCACTAGAATGCCCTCAAATTGCTAACATAGATGCACAAACACTGGTCCAAAATGTGTACTATAAAACGAAAACACGCACGCACGAACGAACGCACGAACGCACGTACGCACGCATATATATTATATATATATATATATATATATATATATATATATATATATATATATATATATATATATATATATATATATATATATATATATATATATATATATATATATATATAGGGGCGGATCCAGGGTTTAGAAAAGGGGGGGTCCAAGGTAATGTATGAAGCGCAACGAACTTCGTGGGGGTGGGGGTGGGAGGGGTACATCCTCCTTCCCAACCATTTGACGTTTTTTTTTTAGATAAAACAGTTGAAATGGTATAATTTTGGACACCCATAATTTGGTTTGAAGCGAGTTAAGGTCTAATGTAATCGACCCAAAATTCAGACTTGCGACGTCATACGTATTGTCCGTATGCAATACGGATTTTTGGGAGGAATACGGCCTTTGGCCGTGTCCCGTTTTAATACGAATTTGCTGAATACGTAAAAATCGTTATAAAATAATCCTATGTATTTTCTTGTATTCGTCACATATGTGTAACTTCGAATGTCAAATCTACAGTAGACGAGGTGTAACTACTTTTGAGTCTAGAGTTTCGGCAAAATGCAGCTGATCTTGTTTCGTTTAACTTGTAGGTAGGCCTGTTCCTACGAAGAAAATGCGGTGTGTCTGAAAATGTCTAAACGAAAAGACAACATTAAACATCTGTTATGTTCCATTTATTGCACTATTGAATAAAACAATTATAGTAATGCAAATGTGTAATAAAAAACGAGTATGCTACAAGTGACTAAAACAACACGTAATCGTCTTAATTTCTATATAGGCATTATTGTAAACTAGAGGCACGGTAGTGTAGTAATAGTAAAATTATATATTTATTCGTACGACAATGTGTACAATTCAATGACAATTCAAGTATATTTGCACATAAAGAGACTAACACGTCTTTGACTAAAACGTGCTACACGCATTCTCTGTATTATTCAGCACATACTTTGCCAAGGAAACTGTGTTTAATAGTTTCTCATCCAGCCCCTTCTGATAGTGGTTCTGAATGATATAATAAAAGTAGCTAGGTTTCATATTACAGAAAGTCGTGGCATCATGTCTGAAATGAGACAAGGTGTAACTGAGAATTTTATACATATATGAACCAATACCCCGAAGGGCTCAAGAGAGCTATCCAAACTGTTGTTGCATTTAAAACTACTCTGTATAAAGCGCACCATTCCATTTGTGATCTGAATTTGAATCGGGAGACATTCTGCTAAAAGTAGTAGTAGTACCACATAACAACAGTGAGTGCAAACTGGTAGATTAAAATGTTTCCTGATCCCTTTGCGCCATGTAAATTAAAACGCATCATAGAAATACATACACCATAGAACGAGTTGTGTACTTATATTACAAACCAAAAAATTTAAATATAGTGATTAACACATCCGCCTTTCATGCCAGAGTTCTGAATTCAAGACGCAAACCAGACATGGTAGATTTGGTGTAAAAACCTGGCTCTCAACATTGTTGACTGTGTGTCCCTCGTAACTCGGAGATCACGTTAATGTCGGTCCCGTCTCAATTTGGGACGTTAAAGAATCACTGAGGTCAGCTTGGCGATACAGTTCTGAAAAGGCTAACAAACTGAATGAGACCTCAAAAGTCCACAACTTTGTAACCACAATATAATTATAAAGACTATAGTCAGTTAATGGAACGTTGCGTGGTGCTGGGAACAACTACATACTAGAGCATATGTTTATATTAGTTGTGTTTTAATAACTGCTGTTCATCAGCAGACCTGTTAACCATTACACAACAAGCTACAAAAATAGGTGGTCACAAAACGGGATTGCCAGATCGCGCAGGTAGTGCTTGGGCGATCATACTGTAAGCTTGATATATGTATGAGTCTCTCTTTTAAAGATTGGAGGCCATGGTCCTGACAGTCTCAAAAACATTATTGGTGATGAGGAATGCGATGATGGTATGTGACGAAGTGAGACTGGTTAGCAGCCCTTCACCCTTCGTCCTGGTCCCAACTGTCAGTCCATGCAACCTCCTCGTAGATGTCATGATATCAAACGGATTCAGTAGTACGGCTTCCAGACATTCACACAATAACTCATCATGTCATAAAACGTGTCGTAGTATATGTGACGCTCCACTCATCTGTTATTGCACATTACTACAAGTTCCGTTTTCCTCATATCTGGTGCCAGATGTTTAAGGATTCGTTCCAGGAATCGTTGTCAAGCACACTGACATAATCTCCTGGTTACCATGTGGATATGTCATCTGCCATGATGGAAAATAAAGCATTTTCGTCTTCCAGGCTTCGTGTGTTTTCCTTTCTAATGTATTCGGCTGCTACATCAATCACTTCATTCTGGATGATTCCTAATGTATACTGCGCATTCTTCCTTCCGGTCTCAAGATGTTCTCGGAGTGTGTCGTCACCTTTGGCCATCATCTCCATAATTGTCCAGAAGTCTCCCCTGTTTGACGATGCACTTGACCGATCATCCCTATGGCCTCAAAGTGGCAAGTTTGTTTTCCACAAAATACAACTGTTTCTACAATGCTCTTCAGGATGTGAATGCTTTTCTTGTACATCTTCTGGTTGGACTGGCTCAATCAATTAATGAATTAATGAACTAAGCTCGTGGGGCTTGCTTTCCTTCTAGCATAAGTCTGGCTTAAATGAAATATTTAGTAAGGACTACTGCCATAATACCAACCAGACAGCACAGATTCTTGAAGTACGGCCGACAGCCTTTTTTTGAAAATAGCTAAGCCTAGTCGTGTCATTAAAAAAGTTCATAACTCCTTAAAACGTGTATTACTTGTTATAATGGTGAAGATATTCAAATACGTTCATGATACGATAAGAGAGTTAAAATTTTTACCTGTAAAAATGCCAATTGCTATCTTGAAAATCCGGTCCGAAGAACTGATCCAGACGATTTTCATCAAACGACCAGCGCGTCTGTTGGGCGCATTTGCTGGATCTGCACAATTTGCTGATGGGTGCGCAATATGCAGATTTTAGAGTATCTAAGGATTGCGCAGCGCAATTGAGCCCAATCTGCAGATTACCAAGATCCACTGACCTATATAATATTATATAGGTCAGTGCCAAGATCCAGTAACTGCGCCCAGGGATCATGCCTCAGACTTCCTGATGTGTTACACACGAATGTAGGGCAAAGTAATTTTAGGTATGTGTAATTTAAAAATGTCATATCATCTGAAATAACTGCATTTGAGCAGACATATTGGCAAGTTTGCTGGTAGAACATGTTGGCAGTGTAACTATGGATTGTTAGATGATTTCAATAGGCGGAAGGATTTTTGGCATTTTTTTCGCCACAAGGCGCGTGTGTATAGTAATTCATGCAGAAATGTGTAAAAATGACGGGTATGACACGTTCAGGCATTTTAAAAGAGATAGAAATATGTCATTTTTACTACACTCGACCAGCATGTCAACGAGATGATGAAACGGCAGGTAAGAAGTTTCATAATTTTTTATGGTCTCGTTTTCTTATAATCGTGCAAAACGTTAACATGGTCACCAATGGGAAACGTAACAGTAGGCTGAACCCCCAACACGTCTATGAGCGCCAAACATTTCCATATTATGTTCATTCTCTCGCGGGGAGACATGGTCAAACTCGAGGTGGGCGTGTTGTGTACACGTGAGTGCGGTGACCGTGTGCAGTGAATCTATGAACGACGTCACCGATATTGCTAAGAATAACTTTTGGGATCCCTGGACGCCATGTATATCGCCTGTGCTAGATCAGTGTCTGAAAACGTCGGACTGCTACTAAAAACTTCGTACGCAGTAAGTGACAATTTTGAACTTGCATAGTTTCTTGGCAATGCCTTTGTCCTCCGTTGACATGCAATTGCAATGGATTTTTTGGTACTCTGGACCACCCACGTCCATGCGTGCGTGCGTGCGTGCGTGCGTGCGTGCGTGCGTGCATTGATATAGCATTTGTGCTCTGTGATGTTCTCCCTCCCATTAACCCGTTTTGGTAAAATTAATTAATCAAATTAGATAAAATTAGCATTTATGGAAAAGTTAATTAATTAAATTAAATTAATTTAAATTAACAATTGCAAATAACCCATGCATGACATATATATATATATATATATATATATATATATATATATATATATATATATATATATATATATATATATATATATATATATATATATATATATATATATATATGTATATATATATATATATATATATATGGCCATGGATTCTATATGTATCTTTCTATTAGAATTTTATGTAATTTCATCATTAAAACACATACGAGAATACAATGAGATAATGATGTAATAAGAACACTAGCGGGGAAAAGACGAAATCCTTCAAAACCAGTGCAAGACAAAGAAGGAAGAACTGTAAATAACTCAGTTCAAGTCAGTTGTGGTTAGCGAAATAGGCTATGTCCTTTATTATCTCGGATAGAACGTGCATTAATGAAAAAAACGATCGTTATATGTCATAGATAAAATAGCAAGTATTGCATAAATAAATTCAAAAAGAATGGTCTGCTAAGTTAGTTGCTTTCGTGTATATATAGGTCTACTTGTGATCAACGAAACATGCCCTCCATGTTCACAACATTCTGCAGTGAACTGGAATTGCTGCGTTTTATGACAAAAGGGAGAGAGACAGAGAGTATGTACGTATATACTATACTTTGTGCGTGTATGTGCGTGCGCGTGTGTGTAAATATAAATATATTTTTATTTACACACACGCACGCTATATATATATATATATATATATATATATATATATATATATATATATATATATATATATATATATATATATATATATATATATATATATATATATATATATATATATATATATATATATATATATGTATATATATACATATATATATATATATATATATATATATATATATATATATATAAATATATATATATATAAATATATATATATATATATATATAAATATATATATATATAAATATGTATATATATATATATATATTTACACACTCACGCAAACCCCCCACACACACACACACACACACACACACACACACACACACACACACACACACACACACACACACACACGTATTATATCGGGCCCCTGTACCACATCAGGTACAACCACACCGTTGTTCGTATAAAAAGGAGACCGCACAATTATATTCAACCAGGAAACTTGTTTGCGGATGCTATGATGACAACTTACTGTTCCACCGAGCACAACCGCGCACATTAAAAATGACCGTTTTGATATTATGCAATAGAACGGATGCACTTACAGTTAATTTGTCTATGGCTAAACGGTAGTGCATAATACATTCACGCACGGCTTGTGACCCAAACACAGTAAACCACAGCAATAACCAGGTCAGTAGCCATCTTAAAATATAGAACATTGTTTCTATTCGTTGTGGAACAGCGCCAACTTCTCCAAACATACACTAGTACATACTTGCAATACACCTCACGTCATGAGCTTCAGCTTGATAACAATCAAAGCGTTTACTCAAACAAACAAATTGAATATACAAAGCTTATGAGATAAATGTTTGAAACACGCCATCGGTGCAAGAGAGTCATTGCTGTAGGAAAGCGAACTGTTCGGGTACATCAGAAACGCCTTTCAGCGTCGATATGAGACCAACGTGTCGGACCAGGTTCGGCTGCACCAGTAACGTGGTGTATCCCTGCGCATGCGCGTACTCCGACATGGCCAGATCTAAAGAAAGCCTGCTGCTGCAGGTCGTTTCCGCTAGGTGGCTACTGATCTCGATGGCAGCTTCAGCGTTGTAGAGAATGGCCGGTGAGCAGCAGTCGGGCGCTGGCCACACGGTGTAGAAATACGACGATAACCGCTGCACCGCGTGCACGTTCTGACGTCCGATCGTCACGGCCACGAGAATGCAGTACAAGGCCCCACACAGGAAAGTCTTATATTTCTTTCGCAAACGCGACAAATCATGACTGGGCCTGGGGAAAAAACACATTGCCGCCAGCAAGTACAAACTGCCGCCGACTACACCTATGCTTGCGAGTTCCAAAAGTTGCAGACAGTTTCTCGTGTAGCCGAGCCAGCGGTCGGGGTAAAACAGTTTGACGTAGGCCCAGTCCTGAGCGACCGCATCACCAGACATGTATCTCTTTTCGACTCGGTTATCGAGAACGTACTTCAAGACGTCCAGCAGCTCTCGACGTGGTACCGCATCGTCCTCTATGATGATCACGTGATTCGCCGGGTACTGCAGCGCCTTCTGCAGGCAGTAGACGTAATCACGCTTTTCCTTCTCGAAAATGTCTCTAATCGCGTGCTCGATGCTACCGCTTGGAAAGCGCGTCTCCACTGGGAAGTATCGTGCTAGGGCTTCCGCTTCGTCGTGAAGACCCGGGCCGGCATACGTGTTACATATGAACATGACTTTCTTGAAGTTGACGTCACGTTTGAAGATTTTATCTAGCTCTGTGACGACCTGAGTGAGGTAGCCGAGGCTGTGTTTGCCTCCAGTCCGCTTCACCGTCACCACGGCTACCGCCAAGTCGACGGCCTCCTGCTGCTGCAGAGCGCCGTAGAAAGCCCTGGTTTTATTCACGTCAAGCCCGTTCAGATATCGTGTAGCCTCTCTAAATCTCAGTTGGTTTGCATCTGTAGCTTTTTCAACGAGTCTCTGTGTAGACCAACCGACGAAGTAAAGCGAGTTGGGTGAATTTCTAAACAATATTGGCAGAATAACAATAAATGTCAGCGCATATATGACGTACACGTGATTCCACATTGCTTTATCAAAACCCATAGTGGAGGAATCAGAGAGACAGTTCTGTATCACATTCACGTGGCAAGGTCCGATGCTGCTGGCGTGTCTTCAAACAAGTGTGTTGATAACGGGGAGGTAGCTGGTTTGTTTGGGTGGGTGACATGTGAATATGTGAATTTACTTCACCGATAACAATGCCGTCAAAGAAGGGGATTGTCGTCATGGGGTATGTGACGATTCACGCTATGTGTCTGTTGCCAAGTAGTGGCCGTGGCTTCGCACGATGGCATATCAACAAAGGGGCGTGTCTTCAGAGCAGGCGTGTCGTCTGGCAGGAGTGTGGTGCGTGTTCCCTCACAGGAGGCGTCTTCGTTCGGTAAACAAAACGCGCGTCATCATAGAGGACACGTGACTTCTTACAGGGGACATGCCAATATTCGTCGTCACGTTTAATCTGGAATGGTTCAAAGACATTAAATTAACGATATTCGTGACGAATATAATACTATACTTTGTTCTCGAAACACAGATAAATGTTCGTAAAGTTGCCTTTGTATATCTCGTAAACAAACACACTGGCACACGTTAAGTGTAAAGGGTTCGTATTAAGTATTCAAGCCCCGGCCGCTATGTAGGGTTAATGAGTATAATAAGTCAATAATTATGACAGGCAGAGCGATCCAACTTTCCTGGTTAATGGTACATGACAACTAGGATCTGTGTCAATAATGTTATATTGCGACACTGTTCACAGCGTTCAGTTTCCGCATTACGACGACATGTTGTAGTGCCGAGGATTGTTTGTACAACAGATTTGGCAGCGACACTTGTGCGGCACCGTTGTGTCACCGGGTCTGCCCTCGATCTAGCCTTACTAGGTCAGTGCGAGCGATATTAGCTCCGGCGTGCAATGAGTGCCGTCCAGCGGTTTTCCATTGTAGTCAGTAAACCAGTAGACATCGCATATATATACAGGCACTCACCAGTGGTCATGTCCATGACTACGACCAGGCACCAAGTTGATCGCACCCTGCGCAGCGTGCCACGTACTACGAGCTGTTTACTCGCACCTGAGTAACGTGTCATGTGACCAATATCAACACAAGGGGTCGCTACCGGGGGTCATTTCACTAGTAGCGGAGTAGCTCGATGAAACCACATTTACATAGAACCATAGTACCTACTGATACTCTTATTCGTGTCTATGCTTAGAAGTAAGAAGATAATTAACATTATTGCGTGCGTGCGTGCGTGCGTGCGTGCGTGCGTGCGTGCGTGCGTGCGTGCGTGCGTGCGTGCGTGCGTGCGTGCGTGCGTGCGTGCGTGCGTGTCAGCATGCGTGCGTGCGAGCGAGCGTGCGTGCGAGCGTGCAGGCGTAGAAGGAAGGACTGAAGTCACATTCTCGAATCCCGTTGACGGTTCGTTGGGTGGTCGGGAACGAATGAAATATCAAATAAGAAAGAACTGGATGCGAGTCTGCTCGACGCAGTGCCACTAGCAGTCGCTGCGCCCCACTCTTGAGCTAGCCTAGGGGCGGAGATCTTCACCAGTATTTGCTAAAGCGCCGTTTTGGCAGTTTCGTAGCCAAATGGCTACGGTTTTAAAACTTAAGTTTTAAAACCAATGTGCACTAACCGTTTCACATGTGTATTCTGTGACATACAACCGACAATTGGGCGTCAAGACACTGAAGAAATGTGCTCCAAATCATTACTTATGAGTACTTTATCGGTGACATAGAACACATTTCACAATTAGCCGCCATACTGTGCACGTGATGTTGCCTTTGGGTCACATGATCAAACGCGATTTCGTGTATGATGAGGCCAGAATGGGCCAGCAGCACAGACATAAATAAAACACCCGTTAGTAAGTTAGTAGTTTATAGGGGCATGATTAATGATGTAACTCCATGGCCAGCAGACGGCAATTCTTAGCGTAACCTTATATAGATCCATGGGAATCCCGCTTGGTATTCTCGCTCACAACAACATCCAGTTATATACAAATGTTGACAAGCACACGCGTTCTGACAAAAAGGTAATAATTTCACACTTTTACATGGTTATTGTCAGGTAACTTTAGTGATATACATATAAGAATGCATACAGACACTCTATTTATGGCGTATTTGTAAGGTTTCACATTTCTTCAAAATACTTAGGTTTTTGACGAAAGAGATCTTCGCCCCAACAACAGCAACAGCCAGACAGAAACAATTGTAGGGCGATTGACTTTGCCTAGGGTCCAGCGAGCGAGCGAAATATGCATGTCAGTTTGTAAGATTTACCTCCCCGTGTTATCGTCTGCTGGACCGCACACGATGGTCCGTGAAGACATTTGTCGCATAATTTTGATGTGTATGTAAGTGTTTTAATTGTCGGTCTTTTTGCGCTCGCCAGGTCGAGATTTGTGAATGAAACTGTTCTCATTCAACTAATGATCTACTACAGAAGTGTAGTCAATGCATTGTTCCCGGTCGAGATTTGTGAATGAAACTGTTCTCATTCAACTAATGACCTACTACAGAAGTGTAGTCAATGCATTGTTCCAGGTCGAGATTTGTGAATGAAACTGTTCTCATTCAACTAATGACCTACTACAGAAGTGTAGTCAATGCATTGTTCCAGGTCGAGATTTGTGAATGAAACTGTTCTCATTCAACTAATGACCTACTACAGAAGTGTAGTCAATGCATTGTTCCAGGTCGAGATTTGTGAATGAAACTGTTCTCATTCAACTAATGACCTACTACAGAAGTGTAGTCAATGCATTGTTCCAGGTCGAGATTTGTGAATGAAACTGTTCTCATTCAACTAATGACCTACTACAGAAGTGTAGTCAATGCATTGTTCCAGGTCGAGATTTGTGAATGAAACTGTTCTCATTCAACTAATGACCTACTACAGAAGTGTAGTCAATGCATTGTTCCAGGTCGAGATTTGTGAATGAAACTGTACTCATTCAACTAATGACCTACTACAGAAGTGTAGTCAATGCATTGTTCCAGGTCGAGATTTGTGAATGAAACTGTTCTCATTCAACTAATGACCTACTACAGAAGTGTAGTCAATGCATTGTTCCAGGTTCGATGAGATTTTAATTGCGTACATCAGACGGCTACATAGATATCGACAATATAATCCCCCAAGTTGACAATGAAAAAAAATGAAGATAAATATCACTGTAAACATAGTTAGCAGTGAATGTAAACATCACTTACAAATATGTAAACACTTAATATCTAGAAGTTAAAGAAGAGAAATTTAATTGTTATATCTAACCGGTAATTATAAAGTATAACGGTAAAGCAGGTACGACCCGCCAGGACCACCCTTACTGATCATTTTGATGCCTAAAATGCAGCTTGTGCCGGCCCCTTGGAATCCCTCCTCCAGGGTATGTATACTCTGAGTTTACAGACGCGTCACTAGAGGCGCTACTATTGCCTAACCACCCAATACGCTTTCCCATTGGTTTACCAATACTTAATATAGCAATTAGATGCGTACTAAATACATAATACAATTAGTTATTAAATCAAACTGGTCTATTCCTTACATTCCTCCCACACTTTGAGACGGATAGTGGTTTCGCAAGTTGATCCATTCTAACAACGTTACGACAACGTTGTTCTTTAACGTTGTTGCTATATTCTAACAGCCATAACAAATACAATCTATTTTATATGCACTTGAAAGAAGTCATTAAAGTAATGTGTGGTTTTTACAAAAAAGCAAGCCCATTCGGACAAAGTTGTCAAGGTTTTTCTCCACTGCGAATGCACCTATGTGTCTTGAAAGTACAACGAATTCTGAACTGTCTTCAACAAACTTCACAGCTGTAGGGTTTTTTCCCAGTGTGAATACGTATGTGGATCTTTCAACTATCCCTATATGCAAACTGTGCCCCACGTATTTCACATTTGTAAAGTTTGAGTATGAGTGCGAATATGAACCTCTTTACTCCTGTCTGTAAATTTAGCACACGCGTCACATTTAAATGGCTTTACCGCACTATGAAAAATGCAAGTGCTTTTGCAGTGATCCATTTTGGGAATATTGGGCCCCACAGATGTCACATTTCAAGGGTTTACACCATTGCGTATACACAAGTAGACATCCACTTCGGACAAATTGGGCCCCGCAGTGAGATGCCATAGTGTGTGCGTGTGTGTGTGCGTGTGTTTGTGTGTGTGTGTGTGTGTGTGTGTGTGTGCGTGTGCGTGTGCGTGTGCGTGTGCGTGTGCGTGTGCGTGTGCGTGTGTGTGTGCGTGATCTGTGAACTGTAGTATGCAAACTGTGCCACGAACGTGTCATATTTATACAGTTTCTCACCAGTATGAGTACGTATATGGTAGCGCAATGTACCTAGCTGTCCAAACTGGGCCCCACAAGTTTCACATTTGTAGGGTTTCTGCGTGCGCATATGACTTGTTAATCCACAAAAGAGCACAAAAAGTACCCCACAGATGTTACAGTTATAGGGTTTCTCTGCACTATGGTTAGTGGTTATGGGTATCGCTATCGTACACAAATGACATGTCTATTTAAGCTGCCTTTCTATGAAAACCGTGCGCAACGACTGTCACATTTGTAGGGTTTCTGTGTGCGCATAAGACTTGTTAATCCACAAAAGAGCACAAAAAGTACCCACCGATGTTACATTTATAGGGTTTCTCTACACTATGGTTAGTGGTTATGAGTATCGCTATCGTACACCAATGACATGTCTATTTAAGCTCCCTTTCTATGAAAACCGTGCGCCACAACTGTCACATTTGTAGGGTTTCTCATGTGCACTTTCAATTGTCCACTTTGTGCAAAATGTGCTCCACATATTTCACATATGAAATGTTTCTCTCCAGTAAGAGTGGGCATGTAGATCTTCAGTGAAGAACAATGTTTTCCACAGGTGGCACTTCCAAAGACTAGGAGAGCGAGTGTGGCTCCCTCTGTTAGAGTTCATCGCACGAGTTAGGGATGACAATGAAGTATTGAGTCTAACTGGGAATAGCCCGGCAACTGTTGGCAAGCAAGTGTTTCTTCACTGTGCTGCTAGAATCTATCAACACTGTTGTAAATTTCGAGACACTTCTGCACACGAGACACTTTGGCCAATTCTAGTAACGTCAGCAAGATGTCAATTACAGTGATAACGTCCCATCGTGGACACTTCTTTCTGATCAATCACGTCACAATTTACATCTGGAATATATTTCCAATTTCTTTAGTCAAAATCAAGATTCCAATATCCTCATTCGAAATCAGTTAGCAAAACATTATTTGTGTAATGAATTTTAATGATCACATAATGACCACCATTGCACGAGTTAATTTTCGTATTTTTATTATTTATGTGGATATTTTGAATTTGTATCACTATTGTAAAGGCTCGTAATTAACTTACCATTTAAGCTAGTCCATCGGACAATATATTAAAATTATTCCAGAGGCATTTCGCAATCCAATAAATTATAATGCTTTGCAATAAATCTCAATAAAGTAACAAGCACACAATTTGACATGTTTCTGCAGTGACCAGCATTCAATCACAAACCAACTGTATAACAATTGAAGAGCAGTCTTCACATTGCAAATCAGGCATCAAAAAAGTTTTGGAAGACCCACTTTACAGGCAATGCATACATAGGTAGCTTAATTTATTGCTGCAATATATTGTTCACGCACGCAGGCACACTCAAGTACATGCAAGCAAACGGACACGCACACACGCACGTACGCTCGCACGCACGCAGCAACGCACGCACGCACACACACACACACACACACACACACACACACACACTTGCACATGCATGACATCGTGATTACGTCCACGTGGTGGACATTAAAACCATAATGATATATAATAGATCGTTGAGCTGTGATTGTTTGATATTGCGTATCCGGATAACTAGGAAACCAGGACCTCATTAAAACTACAGTCACGAGGGTTTATAATTAATATATTTTGGACATGATAAATAGAGGCGTCGTCCAGTGGGAGACACAGATTGAGAACAGCGGACGGTACTTGCGAGCGCTGTAAGACGGACGGAATTTTAGTTCTCTCTTTCTATTCTGCCAGTTATTTCAGGACATGAACCGGGAGGCTGAAAGAAGTAAGTCTTTTTGGCGATTGTCTTAATAACTGGGAGAGTGATGAGAGAGAATCTTGCTTGTCTACGAAAGACAAGCCTAAACCATGGGATTATCCTTTCATCCTGACAAGGCTGCAGGTCCACCGTATGCCGGCTGTTTGGCACACGCATTGTTGCCGGGTCAGGGGTGGGGGGTTGTCCCCGAAATCACCCATCGAAGGGGACACAAAAGTACATTTATTTATCGGAATGACGCCAAGACTAAAATAGTGCCAAATGTTCCCCGGGGGTTCTCTGAGTATGGAATGACCATTTGAAGCGGGGGATTCCCCCTGCCAGCAACCCCCAAATGGTGTGGAAAGGGGCACTTGTTTAATGGAATGACGCTTATTTAATGGAAAGGTGTGAAGGATAAAAACTGTGTTAAATGTTCCCGTGTGATCCCCGGAGTATGGAATTACCAATTCCAGTGATTTTAGATGGGGCCTCCTCCCTGCCAGAAACCCCACAAAGGATGAGAAAAGGGAGCATTTGTTAATGGGAATGACGCCAATGCAAAAATGTAAATTCTTCATTTTTGGGAATTCGGGGTGGGGTGGTCTCTTCAGTCCATGGGCTCAAACCTTTTAGCATCGTTTACATAAATAAAAGCTCTGGGCTCCCACGAGTGAGACAAAGCGCTCACATGTCGTGGTTAAATAAATGTAGTTCTTTCAGTCATTGTCAGCACACCACTCTTTGGCTGAGTCATCGGTGTGAGCCGCCCGAGCGTTGTTACAGTTGTAACAATTTGCCCCAAACACAATTTTTTAGTCGGCTTTATCTTCTTTTCACTGATAACAAGTCCCAACCCCTTAGTATATCTGCTGACTGACTCCACGAAACGTTAGAAGCCTTGAGTGTTGTTTGATAGTGCGGCAATGTCACCGGCAACGTCCACTTCTGCCAGGCACGCCTCATCAACCCACACACTGTTGCCCCTGGTTGCCAGACATAGGACCCAGTTGGTGACGACGGCGAAGAGAACGGGAGAAAGGAGGCAGCCTTGTCTGGCACCATCCACCACATGGAATCAGTCGCTGTAGCCACCTTCTGTTTTTACACAACATCTAGAGTTGTTATAGATCTGCTCGATTACTAATACCGTATTTTGTGGGTTTCCTTACAACGTTAAGAGTCTGCGGGGGGTAACTAGTATTCCTGATACTTTTTCTAATGCGTCTAAGGGCGAACAATTGCTCTGCACATGAGCGTCTTGGGCCAAAGCCGACTTGTTTCTCGAGCAATTCTCCGTCTGCCACCACTTGTAATTACCGGTGGTTTAAATCGCGAACCCGACCCTAGTTCACGGAATTCACGACGACGCCCGTGATTGCGTTCTGCACTTTCACATTTTGTGACGGAGTGTCAACGAAAATGTAGGCGGGACGTCGTACTATTTATTTAGGCCTACCAAGTTTATGTACCTACATCACGGACATATCTCGGTGGACCGGTGGTTAAGGACCTAATACATTAGACAGTTTCAACTATACGTTTTTCGCTCCCAAAGTATTTCAACACTTAACGTATAACTTATAGGGTGAACTTATGTCATACGTAGCCATAGTGCAGTTTCAACCATAAGGTTTTCGCTACCAACGTATTTCAACATTTAACGTATAACCTATAAGGTGAACTTATCTCATACGTAGCCATAGTGCAGTTTCAGCTATACGTTTTTCGCTCCCAACGTATTTCAACACTTAACGTATAACCTATAAGGTGAACTTATCTCATACGTAGCTATAGTGCAGTTTCAGCTGTAAGTTTGAAGTAGTAAACTTGCCCATTAAGCGCTGGTGTGAGGGGATGGTAGGACGTGGGAGTTTGGTCCTATAAAACTTTGCGGGAGGTTGGAATGATGGTAGGTGGACTTTCAAAATTGGTGGGAAGTGGGAGGTGTGCCCCAAAAAAGATGGGACTGAGGTTGAGACCCATACTACACACCCCTCTAATCACCATGTCACGCATGAGCGATTTTCTGCAATCGGGGTGTCGATTCGTTCTTAGACGTAGCATATGGCTATAAGCGACAGTAAAATTACTGCTGTTTTCCCTGTCCTGTGAAGTTATAACTAGTCTTAGAAATCTGAAGCATGTCTTCTTTGAAATAATGTCTAAAAATGTATAAGTAAGCAACATAAGTCATAAGTTAACTACCTCATAAAATTAACCTTTTAAAAATACTGCCAGCTCAATCTGGAATCTGACCCAGATATCATTGCTCGTTTTTAGAACTTAATTGCAAAGACGTAATTGCATAAGTTTATAGTTTACGTGTAAATGTCTGGTTGCACCCTATTTATATAAACTTGATCGACTATATATATATTTTTCCTTGTCCTTCCGCCATCAACGAGAGCCCGTCTCCAGCCTCCATGGGCGTCCGCGGGGGGATGTGCTGGATTTTTTTTCGGATGTATATTCGTGAACTCAAAATATAGTTATGTTAACTTTACATCTTGATAAAGTCGTAATAGAACTGCAACATGCGCATCTTGGCATACTGTAGAACGAAGAATCCCACTAGAGGTTATAATAAAGTTCATAAAGCAAATAAGAATACTATAGGTGTGTGTGTGTGTGCGTGTGTGTGTGCGTGCGTGCGTGTGTGTGTATAGTTATAGTTGAACTTAAATTCCGGATTTGTTATCGACCACGTGCGTTCAACTGCAAGAATTGTGTTCGGGGCAAGTTGCTCCAATCGTGTAGTGTCAAGTTGTTACAACCGTAACAACGCTCGGGCGGTTCGTACCGATTACTCAGCGAGTTATATGCTGACGATGACCAGGAATACAATTTATTTAACCACGACGTGTGAACGCTTTATTTCACTTGTGAAGACTAGCATATTGGTTTGTAACCAGTACTGTAAATGCTAGCTGCGTCAAACAAAATTAACACATATCTCAGAAGGTCGGGTTACACGTAAATGAAACATTTTTGGATTCACCATTGCACACTCCATTCAATAACTTATATTCCATTCACAATTGATTGTTATGTATGAATCCGGGGAATTAGTGCCTTTTGGTAAAAAAAATAATATATAATATATAAAAGTGTGAACACCTACATTGTTATGTACTCTGTGTATCAGATGTCTAAGTGTGTGTAATCCAATTAATGTAATAAGAGTAACATGTACGAGTGACACTTGCTTTGCAATCCACGCGTTCTTTGCTTTAACAACGTGCCCCGTATGATGTAACAACGTGCCCCGTATGATGTAACAACGTGCCCCGTATGATGTAACAACGTGCCCCGTGTGATGTAACAACTTGCCCCGCTTACGGGGCTAGTTGTTACAGTTGACCGCGCCAGGGAAACTTCACATATCTACCTAATTACAATACGGAATATCAATCTTAACACGAATAATGAATTTAATGTATACGTTGACATAAATAATGCATCTATCATACTTTTGACAAAGTGACTTTAGCTGAAAGTTGTAAGAACTAACTACGTTCTCCCCTTCGCCAGTTCCTTTGCGTTGAACGTGCTTTGGATAGACAAATCTATCTATCCGGAGACCTGAACAATATGAATTTATATTTCAGAGGCGTAATGCATCTATGGAGTGGTTCCTTGGCACTGAAAGGTGGCTTACTCGATGTTGACTCGATATAGTGGACAAGGTGATAGAGACGCTACGAAGTCGACACGTAGGCAGGGGTGATGTTTGCGACAATGACTAAACAAGTTTGCTTTCTTTCCTTTGTATAGATATCCGACGGCCTTCGTATGCTGCGTGAGGCATACGAGGACGATGGGCGGGCAGCAGCAGTGACGGCGGCTATGGCGACGGCGAACGTGAACACGCGCCGATCGGTGAAACGTTTGAGATCTAAAGAGTTACGGTCGTATTTAGACAACAGGTGTCGCCAGTTGGTGCCACTGCGTTCGTCGCCACCGTCGCCACCCCAGCCGTCCTAATCGTCACAGCCACCGCCACCCAGGCCGTCGGTGTCGTCACCATCATCACAGCCGCCGCCACCCAGGCCGTCGGTGTCGTCACCATCATCACCCACACCACCACCACCACCACCACAATAGTCCAACTTCACCACCACCACCACCACCACCACCACCACCACCACCACCGCTGAAGACAGACGCGCCCCACCTCCTCCTGTAACGATGGAACTGTTATCAATCACAGATTGCACTATGATGTTGGAGACGGTGGTGAGCGGCACCATCATGTGCGTCTGTCGCGAGATGACGCTGACAGTGCAAGAGGCGACACGTGGTGTCTGCAAATACATAGGGAAGAACATTTGAACGGATCAATGGCAAGAGTGCATGACTCAACAAATATCATATATCAACCCATGGATGCTGTAAACACACGCACGGACGCACGCACGCACGCACACACGCACGCACACACACACACACCTGTAGTATTCTTATTTACTTTATGAACTTTATTATAACCTGTATTGGGATTCTTCGTTCTAAAGTACGTCAATATGCGTATGTTGCAGTTCTATTACGGCTTCATCAACAGGTACGCGGAGCGCCCTCTGTTCCAGTACTGCGAGATGGACACAGATATAGCGCCTATTTGGCCTTGGCCGGCGAGTTCGTCGATGCCCTCGTGACCCCCAACTAATTATTTATAAGTACATTTATCGGTGACATAGAAAAGATTTCATAAATAGCCGCCATACTGTGCACGTGATGTTGCCTTTGGGTCACATGGTCTAACGCGATTTCGTGTAGAATGAGGCCAGAGTGGGCCAGTAGTACAGACGTCAATAAAACACCCGTTAGTAAGTTAGTAGTTTATAGGGGGTTGATTAATTAATGATGTAACTCTGTGGCCAGCAGACGGCAATTCTTACCGAGACAATCATATGGGATGACACAATAGAGTTACATCATTAATCATTCCCCTATATACTAACTATAAACGGTTTACTAACTGGTGTTCTATTTATGTCTGTGGATGACACACGCTACGATTTGATCATTTGCGATGCACTCGGATGATCTCATCCGAGTCATTCGTATTGTGTGGCGGCCTATTTAGGGCCAAAGTCATGCCATGTTTAATTTGCAGCAGTGGTCCGCTGGTCACATGGGTAAGGGGGTGTGGCAAAACCTCACCTACTGCACGGAAAAGTAAAACAATGCGATTTACTGCATGTACGCGTGACAGAGATGGGTAAACATGCCACGTTTCAACACGTTACTCGTACGGCAGTTTTGAAGGATTCCATTTCAACTCAAACTTTCCAACGTGGCAGAAAATTAATAAGTTACCTGAACTATAGAAACATGCTCACTGAACTGCGAGCAGTAGTTCGCGTGGAATTCATCGCAGTGAGAGTGGTGGGTAAGTTTCATTTATTCGACTCGCCACTGTTCAAACCCTGCAGGGTCATGTCTGATGGTGGCGGGAAACTATTACCGTTTGAGTAAATTACTTTACAGGGATTATTATATCAAAACAGGGTAGTAGACGTCTTAGAAAGCATTATTAGTAGGGCATACAATTACATTTCGAGTGTGGATCTACAGTTACTGGTAGAACGTTCGTTGCGAAATCAACTACAACTGCAGTCGTGCGCATGTGCACGACGTTGCCAGAAGGCAGGTAACGTGCCGCGCGGCAAGTGACAATGACTCCGACCGAGGAATGATTTTAGTTAAACTGCCATTCGTATGGTTTACCGCGCGACCCTCTAGCTCCGTTCAAGGTGCAGGCGAAATACCCCGGAATAACCATGTAGACCTAGAGCGGGTTCGGTGGATTTCTACACAGGAAGATGACCTGGGTTCCCTCAGTGCTTGTGACAGGTCCGCGGACCAGCTCTTGGAATGTGTGGAATGTAAATCGAATTGTATAAAGTTAGTGTATGTCAGTTTGATTTAATTAGTTTTTAATAGCTAATGTAAGTAAGTCATTAGGGGGTCTTTAGTCGATGTAGTAAGCCTATGTTAGCATCAGAAAAGCAGGTTTCGAAAAGTTTATATTTAAACCACCCAAGTGGATATTGACGAAATCCATATGGTGCCAAGGATTGGTGGTAATGTTTAGACGCTTTAGTCCTCGCTTTAATCCTGACAGTTGCTAAATTGTTCTGACCTCGTAACTTGTGGAACTGAGAGAGAGCCCTGGAAACCCTGGATTTGGCCCAGCTCCAAGAGTTCAAAAGTTTAACTTGCAAACTGGAATGTCCAGCGGTTGAGAGGGTAGATGGATTAACAAGTTGACCAATGGTAAAGCGTATTCGGTATTTAAGCAATCACAACGTCTTTGGTGACGGTGTCTGATTTTGGGAACAGCGTCTCTAGTGACGACGTCTGATTTTGGGAAACTGGGAGTATAAATACCCCGGAGGAGCTTTCCCAAAGGGCGGGCAGCGGGCAAGACTATTTTAAATTCACACTGAACTGATGTCATACCAAATTTTAGTAAGGGCCGGTCCTGGCGGGCCATACCTGCTTTAGTTCAAAATTTCCGGTCAGAATTGACCTTTCTAGACTATAATTATACTTAAGTGATAGTGATATACATTCACTACTTTTCTTTACGGTTTACACTGATTTCTATATTCACTGTTTCCTTTCATTGTCATCGTGAGTGATTATATTGCTACTATGTATGTAACTATCCGTCTGATGTATACGATTAAAATCGCTTAGAACCTGGAGAACAAGGCGTTGACTGCACTTCTATAGTACTATATGTACTCACTGGTCGGATGAGTACAAATTCAGCTATACATATCGACCTGGCGACCGCAAAGAAGACGGACATTTAAAACATCTCATCTGTGAGAAATGCAACATGGTAACTCATTAATGTTACCATATATAAATTATGGCCTAATGATACGGGGTTAGAATAATATGTTTAAGTAATATAATTCACATACTGAGTCACTGTTTAAGAAACATTCTTAATGTAACATATTTGTTGCAATTACAGGAATTAAAATTTTATTACAAATATGTGCACATGAAATTACCAGTATATTTACAAAACTTAAATTAAAAAAATAGAAATGTTCACAACATTAATAATATAAAAATATCCATACAAACGTGATTTTGCCAAACGATACATTAGGTATGCTATTCCATTACTAGGCAATACTTCCAATCGAATCACATAAGGAACAAACTTTTAACACAAGCTTACATGGATTTACTAGGTATGCCAAAATGTGTTTTCTACAAAACTACAGAGAATATTGCTCTAGGCAAAATTCTTATTTGTGGACAGACTTAATAATTAAATTAAAAAAAATTCATATTACTTTTGTTAAATTATATATAATCTCTACTGTAATTAGTATGTCGCATGTAAACGTATATATTTGCCATATTAAAAATTATGTTAATTTATTTACCCTTTGAGATTTTGTCATCGTTTAATAATAAAATAACTGAAATATTTGTCAAACCTGTTTTGGAAATTATGCACTTGTGTTATTATTTTTCGAAAGTGCTCAAATAAGCTAAATGAACTTTGTTGAAAATAATACTGGGGTGGCTGCCACGAGAGCGACCAACAATGGTCTTAGTGGCAGTCTCCCTGACCCCTTTTAAGTTTATCTACAGCAATTGACAGTCCATGTCTAGGCTGTTGTAATACTTCAGTTTTATTACATTTGTGTTGTATATTTTAGTTTACAATAATGTATTACTTGTTATTTATTAACATATGTTACTTGAGATATAGATTTCCACTGTATTGACAACCGTATTGTTTAATCTGTGAGTCAAATAAACACTTCCGATTCGTCCAGCCCTCCTCAATACAGTTCACGATATTCATGTCCTCGCGGGCTGGACAATGGATGGAACAAATGTTCGGTTGCGTCACTGGCGTTTATTGGCGGTTTAAAGCTTCGTCAACTACAATACTAGTGTTTGTGTCGCGCCACCAAATCTGGCATAGCGTCTGTCTGGAAATGACAGGAAGTCGTTGTCTCTCTTCTCGGGCCATACGACGCTGACACTGCAACAACACGGCACCCGATAAGAACAAATTCACAGCATCGTACAAGAAAGTCATGCCCCGAAAGAGGACTCCACAAAAATATCGAAACACTAAATTAGAACAAAGCTCTATAAAGGTGCGCCTTCACACCGAAACTCATAGCGACTCACCAGCCATACCAATGGATGCCAACCGATACTGTATTATGCACGTTTATAATACTTCTACATAGGCGTACACGTGTAACAGTTGGTGAAACGTTTAGCAAGACGAGACGAGTGAATGTGTGCTTGCGTGCGTGCTTTCGTGCGTGCGTGCGCGTGAGCGCCCGAGCGAGCGAGCGAGCGAGCGAGCGAGCGAGCGAATGAATGCGTTGCTCACCACGTGACTGTACACGTCTATTTCGGACACTTGGCGAGCGCAGCTTTGAATTCGTCGAAGCTGATCTGACCATTCGCGGTCATGTTCACCTCCTTCATGATGGTCTGCAAGAAACAACGCGGTCCGTGTACTTCAACAGCTATTAGTGAACAGGCAGTAACATTAGGCCTACTGAGTTATGCATACTAGAGTACTAGTCTGATGTAGTTGCGCACTCAGGCGTGACCAGTCAGTGCTCACGGGTGAACCGGATCGGCCTATATCAAGTCTTCCGAACCATGTCTTCTTTAGGCAGAGTCGTCCGCCCCACTCTTGAGCTAGCCTACGGGCGGAGATCTTCGCCGTCATTTTTCTATGTGCGGATTTGGGCTTTCCGTAGCCATTTGGGGAACTATTAACTTACGTTTTAAAACCAATACGCCTAACCGTTTCACATGTGTATTCCGTGACATACAACCGACACTTGGACGTCAAGAAACAGAAGAAATGTGCTCAAAATAATTATTTATGAGTACATTTATCGGTCACATAGAAAAGATTTCATAAACAGCCACCATACTGTGCACGTGGTCAAACGCGATTTCGTGTAGAATGAGTTATATACAAATTTTGGCAAGCACATGCGTTCTGACAAAAAGGTAATAGTTTCATACTTTTACATGGTTATTGTCAGGTAACTTTAGTGATATACATATAAGAATGCATACATACATGAAATGCGTGTTTATTGCTATGTTTGTGGCGTTTTGTACGTTTCATGACAATGCGTACGGTTTTCATGAGCGAGCCTATACAACAACGACAGCCAGGTAGAAAAAAACTGTATGGCGATTGACTTCGCCTATGTCGTCTTTTGTTAACGTGAATTGAAACATGTTTTACCCGAGTAAATCGGAGTTGCAATATATATAATATTATATATTTTAAGCGCACTCGATCCGCACTTCACTTAATGTTTTGTAGTTGCACGAACTAAAGTTTATATAATTCACCGACACAGGCAGATCCCGGATCTAATCTGCAATTCGGAGTGATTTCGACGATCACCTATCGTTAAAACAAGCTGTGTTTACGCGCGACGAAACTCAGGAGGCCGCTAATGGCCACATCAACTACAAATGTGGCAGGTCCAAACAGTACCAGAATGGCAGAAATTGTATCTTCATCATTAGAGGATTGGTTGTGAGTTGAATGTTTAATGTTCAGTGTCTGTGCTAGAATTATAGTAAGTTATAAATGATATATAGTCATTTGTGGATATGATTTATGCTGAATATTACATCCTCATTGTCATTGCTCAGAATTACTGTCAGATTGTATGTCTGTAGGCATTAGTGTGATAGTGCTTTGGTCACTGAGTGTGAGTTAGACTTGGGGACTTTAGTGTTTGTTTATGTTTCGCGACATTTGTGTAATTTGATAGTTATATGTATGTGATATCATTTTGATAATAGATAATTTTCGAAGTTGAATTTAAGAAATCTCGGGATATTTTTTGTAAATCAATTGGGCATCCCTGAAGCGCAGCCGGCCGATTTCTTTTGAATTTTGCCAGCTTCATCTAATAAGTCATGTATTTTCTATCAATCAAAGTGACTCCAGGTTCAACGGAATTGGCGCGATAATAGTTTTACACAATTCGTGTGTAATTATTTAAACTTGCTGATATTTTTTTATATTGAAGTTGATATATAACATAATATTACTTTTTGATACATAACGATAACATTAAAAGTGAACAGTGCATAAAATGTTCCAGTCATGAGGAACAATTAAACGCTCAAGCAGTCATTTGTTTAATTTAGTTCCCTTAATTTTGTTGTGCCAATTTACTTTGACGAATCGCTTTGACCGAGTGGAAAATTCCCAGCCGCAACATTTACTATTTACCGAGTGGCGACTATGAGGCGCGACACCGCCACCCCCCCCCCCCCCTCCGCCAGGCCAGACGAACCGCATCTGGCGAAGCGTAGCTTACAAAAAACGATATAGGTCGCGTTGACAATCGGTCAGCTTAAACGACAGTTGCTACGGCGACGTCGTCATGCGTCACGTGGCGACGTCGTCATGCGTCACGTGGCGACGTCGTCATGCGTCACGTAGCGATTAATGTTGTAAAGTAATAAAACGCATAACGTCGACAGCAGACGACACTTTGGACCAGAGCCAGTGTTCACATTAACGACAACGCGAGGTTGTAGTGATTTATTGAATAATATGTTAACCACTGCTACTGCGACGGTCACGGGTTATTGCGCTACCTCTACAAATACTATCTGTATTGAAATAATGCAATACTTCACGCACAACGTGCTCTTCGTGAAGACGAATTTCATGACGCGCTTGCGTAGTAAAGTAATTAACTTAGCATAATCATAATTACTCGTCTGACGTAAATATACAAATTACTTTAACATTATTTTTTGTACTATTAAGCCCTAGTACTAACAACATTGAAGCGGTCGTTCGGTTAATGAGAAATTGGAATTTTCCAAGCAATTCTTGTGCAACAACGCTCCCATTTATTATTCGACTAAAGAAAACATATTAATGCCTAGAAAACGCCCAACCGTGTGAAGAAAGAGGCACGAGGCCTTCCCCGAATCCGAGTGTGACCCGTTGCCTAGGAGAGCTACTACACTTACCGCCGCGCTCTCTTCCGCCTTGTCTGCGTAGCCAATTGCCTGCAGAACCTTCCCCAGTTCTGAGCAGCTGATCTGTCCGCTCTTGTCGATGTCGCATGCATCGAACGCTTCTCTGATCTGGGCCTCAGACATGGCTGCTTTAACTTCTCTCGTTGACAGATGATGAACTAGATGCAGTCGATTGGCACGAAAGCTGATAACGCCGGTTGGATTTGCCGGGATTTTATACGCTTGGGTTGTCGGTAACGTGACGGCCTCACGCATGCGTGATCGGCTTACCTTGTGGCTCATTGCGCAATAATAGTGACTTCGTAATGAAGAGACATTCTCAGAAGAATGATTCGTCAATTGGGGGAGTCAGCGACATGCCGACCCCGACCTGTGACTCATGCCCTTTGTCACGGCGTCCTCTCTGCCCCCCCCCCCGAACCACATTCCGAGGCATCTTCTTAGAATATCGCTTTTTGCGCACTGCCGGAAATGATATATTACAGCAATAAAGGTCTTGAAATAGTTTATATTATGACGTTGTGTTTTTGCCAGAGTCCAACGAACGTGGAATATTGCAGTTGTTAATGTGTCATTGATAGCTTACATTAATGTTAATGTGCATGTGGGAAAGTTTCCTTATTCATATATAAAAAAATACCTAATATATTTTAAGTGCAGTAAATTTTTAATATGCAAATAAATATAACTCGTCTAGTCACAGTGAAACGGAAGTCGTCAGGGCATGCAACATTTCAGGTTTTCCTTTTTGTGTCGTTTCCTGCCAACACGCATGACAGCAGCAGACGACGAGTCCAACGACAGGTGGTTATTTAGGCAAAGTTTTAGTTCGTTGTTTTTTTCGGATTTGATTTTTTTCACTAAGTTATTTCTTTTCAGCAGTAACCTTCATACAAACTTAGTTGGACACAATATAAGACAAAGTAGTTTTATATGTCGTGAAGAATCTTATTCTTAAAAGTTCTTAGAAACATGAAATCGATGTCACATGAGTCAAGCTGGGTTCTTCTCCCGCCCCCGCCCGCAAGCTTGGATGACTCTCCTAGACGCATTCAAGCACGAGTAACTCGTTGGCCGTCCCGGTTTGCCTGGTGGCGATGTTGGAATTTTCCATAACAAAATGAAACAACGCCAATATTATGTATTCATCGGAAGTGCGGCCTCCAGGTGTAGGCCCGAGCGTAGTCTTTGTTGTTTGATTGCAGACTGTTGTCCACTTTCTCACCCTTTGTCGAAAGCGGCTGGTATTGCCAGAAGGGCGGTTAATTTTCTATAGCACCTACGATCATTAGCCAGAATCGTTGCTGCTGAACACTGCCACTGGGGACGTAAAACATGTGTTGTCTATGTGTGTCCACAAAGATACACGACAGCCTCGTAGGTGGTGCTACATGTTACGGTACAATCGATCCGATTGACTCGTACGAGTGAATCGGTCCGATTATATCATACGTGCTGACAGACGTTACGATTACGTTACGATTCAATAGGATCAAACGTATTCCGTCGGGCAGCTATTGCGCGATTTCAACTGTTCCCCTTGAAACTAGAAGGGGACAGAAATACAAAATATGTGTAACGATGTTAGTATGCAACTTGTGGGCCACATTGGAAATAATTGTACTTTTGTGACATCTTTTATATTGGGCCAGGTGGTGAAAAACAGCGAAGTCGCCCACCTCATATACAAGGGGAAACACTGAACCCTTTCAAACCTCTTCTGTTTAAACCAGTCTGTGTACCCGGTAACTGCATTTCTTGTGTTGTTTTAACAGAGGGCAGGTAACTTCACATATGTATGTTTGGAGAAAAAAATAATTTGACTGAATGTGAAATTTGTTTTAAATTCAAATGATCATTATTGAATTTTGGTGACTGAAAGTTACAATCAATAAAACAAATAATTTCGTGTCGATTTGTTTGCATCATTGACTAAGTTACAGATTTCAAAAAACAACATAATATTTCAAATGTTTTATTGGATTCACAATGTGTTTACAAAACTATATTTACAATGTAATGAAAGCAACAACAAACAAACACCTTCAGATAAAGTTAAGGCCAACATTAAATGTGCAACCATAGCAGCCATAAGGCAGACTTTACATGTACATTTACATTTATTTACGTGTATGGGTATGTCCACAGTAATCAGGAATGAGTGTCTCAATTTGTTATCCTATTCCAATATGGAGTACTATATCCAAGGTTAAAACACCATTAACATTAGGGCAGTATAATCTGGTGTAATGTTAAAATGTTACATATTATTATTAATGCTCGGAAGATATGCAAACACACAAAAAATCCACAACTATCTAAATATATTACGCGATTTCCGCACTCAATCAGCTATTTTGACATCGGATGTTTTTTTTCAATGAACGTACCACTCATGGGGAAATTAATATGAAAAGTTAATTAATTAAATTACAATTAACTAAAGTAATTCTCCAATTAAATTAAGTTAACCTCACACTTTTCCCAGGTCAATTAAATGAAATGAAATTAACTTCTTTAACTAATAATTTTTTTTTACTTAAATTGTTATTTTTTTAAGGATTGAAAAGTTGTGGCTGTAGATTTGCAGGTTTCCTCCTGTATTCAACCACCAAATTAACCAAACCAGCCAACTACATACACAGTTTCTATGCACCAAGTTTTTATTTATGCAGTGTTTTTATTACTAAATAGTTTTCCCTTTACACACTAGAATTTAAATATGTGTACACCATTTTTTAAGCTTCGCTAGAACTGGCATGCTTTTGATTTAAGTTAACACTGTAAAAAAATCCCAAAATGAAGCTATTACCTTTCTCTACATAACTTATATTCAACCACCAAACTAACAAAAGCTTTTCTAAGCAATGTGGAAACAAACTACTTTCTCAAACAATAATAATATCTTTATTACTATTAAATAGTGTACATTTAATTAAAACAACATGTGATTTGTTTTACTGTGTACATAAAACAGAAAGCAATGAATGTAACTCACCTTTCTCCAGAAAGACGTATTACACACATTTTCTATAGTAAATAATGCAACACAAATGAAACTTTGTTTAAGAGTTTCTCACCAAGCCCTCCTCTGTAGTGGTTTTGAAGGAGATCATAAAATGAACTATTACAGAAGATTTGATTCAAGTTTGAGTTGTGCCAAAAGTCTCTTAAACATTAGTATATAGATGAAACAGTCAGGTAGATTACTGTGAACGTCTTCTCACTGTAAATTAAAATAATATTCAGTTGAATGCAACTGATTAGGGAAATATTTGAGTTATTAAGTTTTCCAATTTATGTACAAATCTTTTTTTATTCGCAATGAATATATATATAAATTCTGCTGTTACACTCTGATTGTTGACAATAATCATGCATTAAGGTATGATAGGTACTGTACAGATGATGTCAATGTTTTAATCTGTTTTGTTGAAATAAAATAAACAGACAAATAAATAAATAGTGCTAAACGTGACGTCACATCCAAGATATATCACCAAGACAACATTATGTATGACGGACATCGACAAATTATTTGTGTAAATGCTAGCAGCGTGAATATGTTTTAAAAACAAAATTTATAAAATGTATAATCAGAATGGTAGGTTAACACATAAACGAATAACGGATGAGCCAATGGCTTTCTTGTCGACTTATATCTTCGTTTTTCGTTTGGATGACAATCTTGTTAATCGTGTTAAATCTAGCTAGTTAAATTTGTTAAATCTTCCGAGGATTCGACTAACTCACATAGGTTGGTCTCCCATAATCAGGAGTCACATTGTGACGGACTGTATTTAATGACCTGATCGTCGGAGGATTCGACTCGCATAAGTTCGTCTCCCATAATCAGGAATCACATTCTGACGGGCTGTGGGATGACGACCCGTAATAACATATCAATAATGGCACATTTCTCTGTAGGCCACAGGTAATGTTACAAAGGTTAGTATAATCACTGTAGGTTATTGTATGTGCTTGCGGGTGTGTTCAAAACGAACACAATTATTGTTTGTTTATCTAGAAAGTCTTAGTTGTCCTTATTATCACTGTTTAATCGCACAAAAGTTCTTCATGTGTGAGTGTGTGTGTGTGTGAGGGTGCGTGTGTGCATGTGTGCGTGTGTGCGCTTGTTCGGGTGTGCGCGTGTTGTCGTGTGCGTGTGTGCGCGTGTGCGCGTGTGTATGTATGTGGGGCGCGGTATATAGCATCACATTACGCTATTTAAGTCCCTTTTCAGGACCTCTGTTTAAACGTGCCAGAAGTAATATGTAAAACTACTTGGAACTATGCATAATTTCAATATTCCAATTCCAAAAATGACGTTTCTGCAACAATATGTGGCCCATTTACATTGTCACCGGATCAGTCGGTAGTTCATGCATGGTCCTCAATTGATACAATCGACAAAGTGTCAATATCACAGCTACAGATTACATGTGTTGATAAAGCGTACGATACCGCTGGGGGGGGGACTGTCTGCGTCACCTAGGTACTTGTCAAAATAGTAAGCGTATGGAAATTGTTCAGACATTTGATAGCATAGTTCCTGTCATATCCGTCTCGTCTGGTGGCGCTACAGGACAGACAACAGTAACTTGAGTAAGCGTGTGGAAATTTTTTATGTGGGTGCGGGTTGTTTAGGTCACTTGCCGCCATGGTAACAATACACACTCCTTCCGTTCACACACCCTTCACAACCCCGAGTAATACATCGACGGTAAGCTGACCTGTATGACCCATCATTGTCGTACAAGAACCGTTTCGCACCGGTTTCTTATGAGTACCGTTTATCATAAACACGCGAGTACAGGGACTGCACGAGGGCAAGCATGACTTTTTCATAGGCAGTAGGCCTATACGTATTTCATAGGCAGTAGGCCTATACGTATTTCATAGGCAGTAGGCCTATACGTATTTCATAGGCAGTATAGGCCTATACGTATTTCAAAAGAAGCGCCTCGAGCGTTTACAAGGATGACGCGTTTTTCTGGATGAACTAGTGCAGTTGCTACGTCAGTAAACCAACTGTCCACATAAATCCATGTATGTATAACTATAATGACTGATTTTATATAATATAAAAGTACACAAGTGTTATCAATAGTTACACGATCACAAATATCATGTATTAAACGTCTTGTTAATTCACCCCCCCCTGGCCGTAGCTGAACTTACCCCCGTGTAACACCCACTGTTGTTCAGTTAACACCCGTGTGACACCCTTGTCGCACAACTAGCCCCCGTGTGACCCCTGTAGCACAACTAACCCCCGTGTGACAACCCCTGTCGCACAACTAGCCCCTCAGTGTGACACCCCCGTTGCACAACTTGCCCCCATATTGTAAAGTCATGTACCCCTCTAGTTATAGCAGGGAGACAAGTTGTGTGTAAACGGATTGATGAAGGAAAACAACTAAGCAAGCGAGAGCGGACGAATAGGTCAGCCTCCTATAAAAGGCTATATCAAAACAGACTGCCCCAGTACAAAACTACAGCTATATTAAAAGAACACCTATATCTAGATAGCGGACGGTACAAACTATATTAGCGATGTCCGCTGACCCGTCCAAGGACAGAGTAGCCAAGAGTAGAAGCGCACTCAAAGTTGTTGTTCTAGAGAGCGAACAGTGTAGTTACATAAAGCAGGCAGGGGAGTGTGCAAATAATTATATTTGTGTGGGTTAGCCTAGGATGTCCAGAATAGTGGTCCACGGCTGAGACTGCTCTGTTGACTTATAAGGACATGATCCCCCTTCTGGGAGGACTGATCACAACTGTGTCTGGCGCAAGAAAGCGTATAAATGCATGACAAAAATACGGATAGTCAGTTATAGTTCTAGTCTTGGTGGAAGAGCGTTAGAATGAGTTTTAGCTCTAGTCTTGGAGGAAGAGCGTTAGAATGAGTTTTAGTTCTAGTCTTGGTGGAGGAGCGTCAGAATGAGTTTTAGTTTAGTCTTGTGGAAGAGCGTTAGAATGAGTTTTAATTAGTTAATTCTGGTGGGCGTACGACTACGCATAGATCTGTCGTTATGTAGTCTTAGACAACAAAAATGATTGTAACTGTATCAACTTTTGTCTGATTGAACTCATAACGAGCTTACCTGGAATCTTGTGAGTGAAGTGAGTTCTTTCTATTATTGTGGTTATTGATGTCATCACGCTAACCCTGCAACCAACAGGGCGAACGGTTGTAACTAACTAACTAACTTGTAACTAACGGTATAGACGTAAGAAATTACACACTCACTTATGGAAAATCAGCTTGTTTGTATTCCAACATCAGAAAGACAGCTGGATTTTATAATATGACCCCCCCCCCCGTCGTACAACTAGCCTCCCGTGTGACATCCCTGTCGCACTAGTAGACCCGTATAACACCCCCTGTCGTACAATTAACTCCCGCGTGACACCCCGTGTCGCACAAATCGTCTCCCTGTAACATCCCCTCTTCTTTATTCGGTATTTTAGTCATTGGCGATTTGGAAACGTGGCGATTTGGAAACGTGGCTGGCTAAACTTGCCACCGCCATGTTAATAGAGCTCAAGTCTCAAGTGGTTATACTCCAAACAGCCCAAACTTGGGCTAAAGCAGGAGTTTGTGGTGGACTGTGCGCATGCGCTGTGGGTGGTACATTCGACTAAAAGACTAGTATCTTTAATGTTGCTGAAATAGTTTTATCTGATAGTTTTATTTATTTTATGTATAGGATGTTAAAAGAAATTTTTTAATAAGTTGGTTATGTGTATGGATACGGTCGCTGCCTTGCCACATGCACACATAGACAGTCTCCATACCCACACCATGGATAAGTTTACGCTGAGCACTGTGTTTTAAAGGCAGTTTAGGTGAGGAGGTGTGGTGAAACAGAGTTCCATAATAGCTCCTTTAAATGATTTTGGGTTTTTTATGTTGGTAATTTTTGGTGGAATCATATTCCATATGCGAATGGCTCGGGGATAAAATTAAAAACCATTGCATTTATACGACACCTGGGGGCTACGTATTGTCCACGGGTTCGAGAGCGGGTTAGTAGGCCTGGAGGGGGGGGGGGTGATCTCAATAATGTTATTTAGAATTTTTTAGATGGTTGTGGCTTGTTTAATGATACGTCTTCGTTCGAGGGTTGGCCATCCAAAGGCAGTAATTAGATCTGCTGGATTTGTGTTCCGCCTGTAATAATTTTTAACAAATCTGGCAGCATAGTGTTGCACTCTTTCAAGGCTTTTAACTTGTGAAAAGGTGTGAGGATTCCATATGGATGACAAATACTCGAGTTTTGGCCAGATTAACATGTTGTAGGCTGTTTGTTTAACTTCGGGTTTACATGGGCCAAGAGTTCGTTTAATCATGCCTAAAAATTTCGAAGATTTTGAAGTTATGTCAGTGACGTGATTTGTCCAGGTTAAGTTGGAATTCAATTTTACTCCGAGATATGAGTGGCTGGATACAGTGGATAATGGCTGGCCAGAAAGCGAGTACTTATGTGGACTGGGTTTAGTTTTGTTTGCTGATGGTGGTGTATCTAAAGGTGGACACATTTAGATACATTAAATTCCATTTGCCATTTGTCTGACCATGTTTGGAGTTGGCTTAGGTCAGTTTGGAGAATTTCGTGGTCGGTTTTGGAAGAAATTTTACGATATATAATACTATCATCTGCAAAAAGGCGTATAGAAGATTTGATGTTCCCATGTCATTTATGTAGCGTAAGAAGAGGACAGGTCCTAGAACTGAATCTGTGGGACACCAGATGTGACATCTGTGATGTCCGACAGGGCACCGTTAACTGAGACTCTCTGTTTGCGGTTGGATAGAAAAGATTTGATCTAATTTTGAGTGATTCCGTAGGTGGTCAATTTTGATAGAAGACGTAGGTGAGGCACTTTGTCGAAGGCTTTGGCAAAGTCAAGCAGGATTGCGTCAATTTGGGTTTTGTTGTCCATAGCAGTCATCCAGTCGTGGACTGTCTCAATAAGTTGAGATTCACAAGACAATCCCGACTGGAATCCGTGTTGGAAGTGGAGAATGATGTTATGCTTGTGCAGGTGTTTCCACATATTGCTTAGGATGATATGTTCCATTACTTTATAGAGGATGCAGGTTAGTGATATGGGTATGTAGTTAGCATGGTCAGATTTGTGGCTCTTTTTGTGTATAGGAGTTACTAATGCTTGTAGCCAGTCGTTAGGAAGTTTACCTGTGTTGTATGATTGTTGGAAAATGTGGGTGATGATGGGAGCTATCTGCTTTGCAGTTTCTTTAACGACTCTGGCTGGGAGTTCATCTGGGCCTGTAGCTTTGTTCTGGTTTAGATTTTCCAGCTGCTTTATTACGCCATCTATGCAAATTTCGAGAAGGGGATGTTGGGGTAAGTAGAGGGGACTATTTGGGGGATGGGGGTGCTTTTCTTGGGTAAATATAGAGTTAAATTGGTTCTTTAGGGCATTTGCTTTATCACGATCATTTATTATTGGCTGGTCGTTTACTCGAAGCGTTGGAATGCCAATGTTTTCTCGTTTATTTACCTTAATAAATGACCAGAATCGTTTTGGATTAGTTTTCAGGTTGTCTCCAATGTGGTTGTTGACATAGTCGTTGTAAGATTTTGCTAATGCATTAGTAGCTTGCTTTCGGAGTTCCTTAAATTTTTCCAAGTCACTGTTTAGTCCAGTTTGCTTTGCCTTTTTGTGGCTTTTGTTACGTCTTCTCTGCATTCTAATTAATTCACGTGTTATCTAGGGGAGGTGGGTTTTAGCTTTTGTGTATCATCTAGGTATGTTATTGTTAATTAAGGTATTCAGACGTTCGCGGAAAAAGGTCCAGTTTATGTCTATATCCTGTGAGTTGGGGTCCATGTCGAGGTACTCACGATTTAGTTTGTCTATGTCGTCTTTGAGTTTGTCCCAGTCTGTTGATTTGTAACTACAAACTTTGTGGGGGGGGTTTCTTGTTGCGAACCGGGTTTACGTTGACATTGAAGGTCACGGATTCGTGATCGCTGATACCAGGAGTGGTATGGGTGTTGATGATAATGGAGGGATTTGAGGTGAGTATGAGGTCAAGAATGTTACCAGAAGCGACACGAGTAGTATGTAAGTCGTTTTCAATGAGCAAGAGAGGAGGTTACTAAAAATAGACATTGGGAAAAACCCACATATCGCTGACGTGGCGTTTAATTTTATTTTAATTTTAAATTTTAATTTTAAATTCAATTAAAACCTAGGGAAAAGTCCACATATCGCTGACGTGGCGGATATTGAGTACGGTATCAATGAATGAGAGAGCTAATCAATCAGGGTTCAGTACGTTATCGGTGAATGGTAGCACGCGTAATTAGAAAGAGTACCGATTTGTCTAAGAAAATACCGCTTTTATATGTATTTTGTCACACTTAGTTACGTATTTAATGCTTTTAAGCTAAGTGATTACCACATTTATCTGCATGTTAACGCTTTTAAGCTAAGTAAATATTGCTTTTATTTGTATGTTAACACATTTTAGCTACGTAATTGCCACGCTTGGCTGTGTGTTGACGCTTTTAGCAAATTAAGTATCACGTTTAATTGTATGCTAACGTATTTAGCTAAGTATGTACCACATTTACCTCTGTGTTAACTTTTTTTTAGCAAAGAAAATATCACTTTTGGTTGTACGTTAACGCTTTTAGGCTAAGTAAGTACCAAACACAGCTACATGTTAATGAGTTTAGCTAAGTAATTACCGCATTTAGCTATAGGTTAACGCTTTTAAGCTAAGAAATTACCACATTTAGCTGTATGTTAACGCTTGTAAGCTAAGTAATTACCACATTTAGCTGTATGTTAACGCTTTTTAACTAAGTAATTATCGCATTTAGTTGCATGTTAACCCTTTTTAGCTAAGCAATGACCACATCTAGCTGTATGTTAATGCGTTTTAACTAAGGAATTACCACATTTAGTTGTAGGTTAACACTTTTTAACTAAGTAATTACCATATTTAGTTGCATGTTAACGTTTTGAAACGAAGTATTTACCACATTCATCTGAATGCTAAGGTACTCGGGAATAACCAAACACTACAAGAAGTACATAACAATTAATTATGAACATAATCGTCAGAATAATTAGTTATATAAACAAACAACACTACAAGTATTACATAATATGATTATTAATTATTATTGTAATACCACGCCTTTCGGGGCGCGCTACAGCAGAAAGGTTTGCACTTAAAACACTGGACGAGGTAAGTACAAACACATAGACCAACGAGTGGACTAAAACGCATTAACATACAGCTAGATGTGATAATTACTTAGCTTAAAAGCGTTAACCTATAGCTAAATGCGGTAATTACTTAGCTAAACTCATTAACATGTAGCTGTGTTTGGTACTTACTTAGCCTAAAAGCGTTAACGTACAACCAAAAGTGATATTTTCTTTGCTAAAAAAAAGTTAACACAGAGGTAAACGTGGTACATACTTAGCTAAATACGTTAGCATACAATTAAACGTGATACTTAATATGCTAAAAGCGTCAACACACAGCCAAGCGTGGCAATTACGTAGCTAAAATGTGTTAACATACAAATAAAAGCAATATTTACTTAGCTTAAAAGCGTTAACATGCAGATAAATGTGGTAATCACTGAGCTTAAAAGTATTAAATACGTAACTAAGTGTGATAAAATACATATAAAAGCGGTATTTTCTTAGACAAATCGGTAGTCTTTCTAATTACGCGTGCTACCATTCACCGATAACGTACTGAACACTGATTGATTAGCTCTCTCATTCATTGATACCATACTCAATAACCGCCACGTCAGCGATATGTGGAGTTTTCCCTAGGTTTTCATTGAATTTAAAATTAAAATTAAACGCCACGTCAGCGATATGTGGGCTTTTCCCAATGTCTATTTTTAGTAACCTCCTGTCTTGCTCATTGAAAACGACTTACATACTACTGACACGTATGGGGTCGTTTACCATGTTTTGCAGCCCAAAGTCGTTAGTTATTTCTAGTAGTTTGTTATGCTTGCTAGCAGTGCTGTTATTAGTGGTCTGGTGATTTGTCCAGTTGATATCATGGAGGTTAACATCTCCATCTATGACTACATTAGGGGGAGTTTTTTGTGATCTATAGAGTTTAGTTAGGGAGTCATGGAGAGCTTCAAGGGATTGGAGGTGGTCATTTGGGGTTCGCTAATAAGATGCAAAGTATATGAATTTGTTTCGTGCAAAGTGGATTTTTTTCCAAATTATTTCACAATTTTAGTTTAAATTTTGGAGTGGTTCAGCTACAATGTTGTCACGGAAGGCTATAAGGACTCCACCGCCATGGACATTCCTGTCCTTTCTGATGGCCTCGTAGTTGGGTGGTAGGAAAGAGTATGTAGTATAGTTTAGCATAGCATAATTTAGTTTCAACTAGAAATATGAGGTCTGGGTTATTATATTGAATAGTTGCCTTTAGTTGGGTTGCTTTTTCTATGCTCTTAACGCTGTTGGTGTTTATAAAAATTCCTTTAAGTGTGTTTCCTTGGGTTTTCTTGTGACGTTCGGGGGTTGAGGTGTTTTTGGGGCGAAAATTAAGCCTGCATTTTGTGATGTGTGGATTGTTGGGGTACTAAGCATAGAGCTGTCAGACCGGGTGTTTGGTAGAATTGGATTGCTCATTTCTAGATGGAGAAGTGGTAATATTTGGAATTCCACAATGGTCGCTGAGCCAGAAGGCACTTTGATTAATCAAGAAGTTGTAGGATGATGGGGATATACTAATACAATGTATTTGGTGCCATTGATTACATTCTTCGCATAAGATAGCCTTGTCTCGGTTTCTGACAGGTTGATGACAACTTCCACAAGGACAAATTGGGCGCCCATATGGACCAGGGTTTTGGTGGATGTCGCCTGAGAGTGCGATCGGTCTGCTGATGTACAGATGTGTAAGAATGTCTGATTTTAATTTGATTTTGGGTGGGAATTTAATTCGGGGTTTAAAAGTTAGGGCATATTTTGTTTAATTTTGAGATTTGATCGAGATACGCGTTGACATGTTCCAATTATCGTTGCTGTTAGGAGAATGACGGTGATAATTTGCGTTAGCCCAAGATTCATCCGCGAGGAGTGCGTGACTAGGTGAGGCGAATGTTTCCTAAAAGGAGATCTGAATTGGAATACATTTTGTAGCATGGTTTTCTTAAAGTTAGATCCAAATGCAAACATGTGGCGACTTGAAGAAAAAGTAAGCTTACTAATGAAATGCTTAGCGATAAAATGAAAAGAACTCACCCGGACGGCGCCAGCAGTGGAAGTCCGCCATCTTGGAAATTTTGATTCATGTGTTGCGGTAAAGGGTGTTGTTTTGATTAATTGTGTTTGTTGTCATTTCGTTTGTCTGGTTCTGCGTGATCAGTGGATTGTGTTGAGTTGTTGTACCAGTTGTGGTCATTCGTTGTGTTGGTGAACATGTTGTGTTGGTGAAATGTGTCGAGCGATGTAACAGACTCGTACCACCCCGACGCATGCGCACGAAACGCTGCATGTGTCCATTTCAGAAAATTGACGAAGGGGTATCCTAGCTGTAAGGTCTAGTGTATCATTATTTGCAGAATGTTCTGTGCGCTGCAAACGATGGCTGGAAATGTTCTCTCTACCAATGTTTACCGTCCAACATGTAGGCTTTCTATCACACATCCACACAATATAGGCTTTATATCACACATCCACACAATATAGGCTTTCTATCACACATCCACACAATATAGGCTTTATATCACACATCCACACAACACAGGCTTATTCCTATCACACATCCACACAATATACTGAACTGTACAGTATCGCTAAGCCTAACTGTACAACTGTGAACTAAATAACGGTGTTTCTCACATAATGACATTGACATCGTCCAGAGGAAGCCACTGTGTCCGCTCTCGTACTATTGAGTTGCACTGTAAGATTGAATAAAAAATGTGCTAAAGAGCGACTGAGTAATCAACATACAAATCCTAACACAAGAAATCACTAAGTGGATAGACGTGGGATCGCCAGTAGATATTATCTACTTAGATTTTCAGAAAGCTTTTGACAAAGTGCCACATCAAAGATTACTACTTAAATTAAAAGCCCATGGTATCGGGGATAGCATAACTGACTGCATAGAACAATGGCTGACTGACAGAAGACAACGAGTTGTAGTAGATGGAGAAGTTTCAAATTGGAAATCGGTTTTGAGTGGGGTACCTCAAGGATCAGTGTTAGGACCTATATTATTGTTAATATATATATCAATGACTTGGACGACGGTATAACAAGTAACGTACTGAAATTTGCGGATGACACAAAACTGTTTAGAAAGGTTAATACTGATGGTGATAAACAACATTTACAAAACGAACTAGACAGATTAGTGAAATGGTCTGAGAAATGGCAGATGCTGTTCAATTTTGGGAAATGTAAATGCCTACATACAGGACATGGGAACTTGAATGTAAACTATAAAATGGGAGATACTGTTCTGGGTACTACTGTAAAAAAGAAAAGGACTTAGGAGTTACAATAAGCGCTGATATGAAAGTTTCAGAGCAGTGTGGTATTGCAGCTTCAAAGGGTAATCAAATTCTTGGATTGATTAGAAGAAACATAACAAAGTTAATTATACATCTTTATAAAGCAATAGTTATACCTCATTTAGAATACTGTATACAAGCATGGAGACCATATCGTAAGTTATGAAGAACGCCTGAAAGAATGTGGTTTAACAACTCTAGAGACAAGGAGGTTAAGAGGAGATCAGATTGAAGTTTTTTAAGATATTGAATGGGTATGAAAATATTGATAGAAATATGTTTTTCTCACTCAAGAAGGATAGCAAAACTAGAGGACATGAGGTAAAATTAGTAAAGGATCAATGTAGATTGGACATCAGGAAGCACTCGTTCTCACAGAGGACAATAAATGAATGGAACCAATTGTCTACAGATTGTGTAACTGCTACCAGTGTGAATATGTTTAAAAACAAGGTTGACACATATCTCAGGAGGGCGGGTTATAAGTAGATGAACATTGTTGGACTCTCGATAAGCCAATGGCTTCCTTGTCCACTTGCCATCTGGGCCTTTGGCTTGGATGGCAAATCTTGTTAAACACGGATTCCTAAAAGCGAGGTCATGCGTAACAAATATGTTATGTTTTTTTGAAGAAATCACTAAGTGGATAGACGAAGGCCAGTAGATATTATCCACTTAGATTTTCAGAAAGCTTTTGACAAAGTGCCACATCAGATTACTACTTAAATTAAAAGCCCATGGTATCGGGAATAGCATAACTGACTGGATAGAACAATGGCGGACTGCCAGAAGACAGCGTGTTGTAGTAGATGGAGAGGTTTCAAACTGGAAATCAGTTTTGAGTGGGGTACCACAAGGAACAGTATTACGACCTTTATTATTCTTAATACATACATACATATATATATACACACACACACACACACACACACACACACACACACACACACACACACACACACACACACACACACACACACACACACACACACACACACACACACACACACACACACACACACATAGATAGATCAATGACTTGGACGACAATATAACAAGCAATGTACTGAAATTTGCGGATGACACAAGTGTTTAGAAAGGTTAACACTGATGGAGATAAACAACATTTATAAAACGATATAGACAAATTAGTTAAATAGCTGCCGGTTTGTATTCACAACATTCATTATGTTGTTTGAGATTATTTTCTGACATAACAATACATACCTCTTTGTAATATTCCTGTATATACCTCTTTGTAGTATACTTACAAAGCTCATTTTGTTTATGTTCTTGAAAAGGGTCAAAAGGATCAGGTACACAAATCTAATTATACTTTTTCAACCCATATACGAAGTTATTTTGGCGGTCGTTTCGTTACTGTCTATAAGTAATAGACCTACGTGTAGGCCTATCAAGTTGCTGAACAGCTTAACCCAGCAACTGGGAGATGCCCGTGTAGATAATATATTCTACACGTACACGTTACAAGGGTAGCGTGCTGAACCTCTGTATTGTGGCAAAGCAGGAGCATTCATCCCACTAGTAATAGTTTCATAGGAGCAGAAAAGTGATATTGACATCACGGTATTTCAAGATTATTTTTATTGCTTGTCTGATTCAGTGTGTGTATTCGTGCAAGTAGCATGCTTCCTGCGAATGTGAACGTCCAAACGAGATTGTTTCGTGAAAGCGGCATCACACAACGGACAAGTGCACATCTGTTCATGTTGTTTCCGGTGAACAGCCAGGTTACAGCGAGCGCGGAAGAATTTGCCACAGACTGAGCACCGGTGTGGCTTCTCTCCGGTGTGGATTCGCTCGTGCTCAGTTAGACACGACCGTCGTATGAACCCCTTACCGCACGTCGCACACACATGGGGCTTCTCCCCGGAATGCGAACGCATGTGTCTAACCAGTGTGCCACTACGAACGAAAGATTTCCCACAGACGCCACACACGAACTGCCGCACGTTGAAATGCGATCGCTCGTGATTGTTCAAGTCATCACTTTGCGCGAAGTCTTTACCGCATATGACGCAGTGGAAAGGTCTCTCTCCTGTGTGTGTACGGATGTGCCTCTCCAGATTGCCATTTTTCTTGAAGGTCTTGCCACAGGTAGCGCACGTGTGTAGCCTGGCTCAGGTGCGTCGTGTGTGTTTATAATGTGCGTTTTCTGCGAATGGTTTGTGCTGAATGTTTCGCCGCATGTTGGACATGCGTATGACTCGTCCGTCGAGTGAGTTTTCTCGTGTTTTCCGAGGTGACACTTGTCGCGGTAACACTTCCCACACACTTCACATGTAAATAGCGGGCCTGTTGTTTCCGCCATTTCGTGCAACTCCACTTTCACAGCACTGACCAAATCTGCATTTTGAGTGCACGCCATGTCTTACAAGTAGTGCAGCTATACGTAACAAGTACATTTCAACAACGTACCAACTGATGTGGTCGCAACAAGCTCGTGGCTGGCTTACTTGTCACGTGCTGCTTTCCTGACTGGTTCGTCAACGTATGACGTACTCCAGGTTTTTATTCGCGTGGTTGTCAATTCGTCGGTGCTGTTGCTGAAAAAATGCATATTCTGAAGTAGTGTATAATATTACTTAAACATAATTCTTAGTTCATGCTGTATACATAGTTTGATTTATCTTCCTTCAAAGTCTTCATTTAATTAACTACCATTTCGGGAGTTAGGATTAAGTGTCACGAGAAGTCTGATTTAGTCCCCTCAAATGTAGTATTTAGTATTGATAATTAACGTGTATTCTTCCTTGTAAACACTTGTCTGGTTAGATCATCTGCCGTTTAAAATTCACGCACCTGCACTAACACATAATCTTGCACCGCCTTTGAGTAGTCCCACCTTATCTTAAACGTTTTGTTTACTTCTCAAATGTCCACAGAAAATATTACTATCATTTGGTTATATATAAATTATGGTTACATATCAGTTGCCAGTTTGTATTCACAATGTTGTTTGAGATGTTATTTTCTGACATAACTATAAATACCTCTTTGTAATATTCCGGTATATTCCTCTTTGTAGTATACTTACAAAGCTTATTTTGTTTATGTTGTTGAAAAGGATCAAAAGGATCAGGTACACAAATCTAATTATACTTTTTCAACCCATATACGAAGTTATTTTGGCGGTCGTTCGTTACTGTCTACAAGTAATAGACCTACGTGTAGGCCTATCAAGTTGCTGAACAGCTTAACCCAGCAACTGGGAGATGCCCGTGTAGATAATATATTCTACACGTACACGTTACGTAGCGTGCTGAACCTCTGCATTGTGGCAAAGCAGGAGCATTCATCCCACTAGTAATAGTTTCATAGCAGCAGAAAAGCGATATTGACATCACGGTATTTCATGATTATTTTTATTGCTTGTCTGGTTTAGTGTGTGTATTCGTGCAAGTTGCATGCTTCTTGCGAATGTGAACGTCCAAACGAGATTGTTTCGTGAAAGCGGCATCACACAACTGACAAGTGTACATCTGTTCATGTTGTTTCCGGTGAACAGCCAGGTTACAGAGAGCGCGGAAGAATTTGCCACAGACGGAGCACTGGTGTGGCTTCTCTCCGGTGTGGATTCGCTCGTGCTCAATTAGACACGACCGCCGTATGAACCCCTTACCGCAGGTCGCACACGCGTGAGGCTTCTCCCCGGAGTGCGTTCGCATGTGTCTAACCAGCGCGCAGTTACGAGCAAAAGATTTCGTACACACGCCACATATGAACGGTCGCTCGCCTGAATGAGATCGTTCGTGTTTTTTCAAGTCGAAACTCTGTGTGAAGTCTTTACCACATATGGCGCAGTGAAAAGGTCTCTCTCCTGTGTGTGTGCGGATGTGCCTCTCCAGATTGTTTTTCTGCTTGAATGTCTTGCCACACGTCGCGCACGTATAGCTTGGCTCATGTTTATCGTGTATATTGATGATGTGCCTTTCTCGCGAGTGCTTTGTGCTGAATGTTTCGCCGCATGTTAGACATGGGTATGACTCGTCCGTCAAGTGAGTTTTCTCGTGTCTTCTGAGGTGACACTTGTTGCGGTAACACTTCTCACACACTTCACATGTGAATGGCGGGCCTGCTCTCGCCGCCATTTCGTTCAACTCTACTGCTACTTTCACAGCACTGACCCAATCTGAATACACGCCATGTCTTAAAAGTAGTGCTACTACTTGCTTCAAGTATGCCTCAACAAAGCACCGACTGGGCGAGTGGTCGCAATCAATTCCGTGACTGGGTTACTTGCTACGTGCTGCTTTCGAATTCTCATTCGAGCCGCCTGTTGCTGGAACAAAATGCAACATTCTGATGCAAATTGTTTATTATTCTTTTAATACAACTGATAATTCCTGAGGTGCCGCGCATATAATATAGAGGTTCAACACGCCAAACTTGTAATGTGTTTATGTACAAGTTGTGATGTACTTGAACACACCTTAATAGGTTCAGTAACTTGATACTAGTAGGCTTATAACGTGTAGATCGTAACGAAATGCCCGCCCAAAATAATATTGTTGAAAACTGCGATGTGAGATTAGTGAGTGACCAATGACATGTAAATGTTGAACGGGTTTATATAAAGGCTCTCACAAATAAATACACTCTTAAATAGATTTGTTGAATTAGACTTAGACTTCGTTTCTAGGAAAAATACAAGCATAGGCAGGACTGAGCGTGTCACGATCATGTGGAGGGTAAGAGTTAGACCGGTTCCAAAATTGTCTCCGTAAATTTGTGTTAATTAAGCTATTGGCTTACACTTACATACGTTTTACTGCGTAGCAGTATTGGATATAATATATTGAGGTACTGGTGGGAAATTAATGTTAGTGTGCACTGCCTTCTTATAATTTTAAGTTTTTCAGGGGCGTTGCCTGCGTCCCTGAGTTGCCATGGGAACGACAACTCGGATCCTTTCGATGCATAAGCACTAAAATGCCCCTTTCTGAACACGAGCACCTGGAGTACTAGAGGAAATAATGCAAGCAGAAAGTGAAGCAGAACACAAAAACTATTCTATATGTGAAACCGAAGCAAGAGAGGAAGACCATGCCACGTGGTGCCAGTGGTACAATCCACGGTCGCCGTAAATGCATAAACCCAAAATGACCGAATCAGAATACAAAGCAGTAGCAAACTAAAAAAAAAAAAACAATAATCTGATGTTTTTTGCACTAAATACCAACCGATGGTAACATTAAGATTTGTCAGCGATGAGAGGACAAAACTGTCAAACATGAAGGAAAGACTAATGAAACTTTTAAACCACTGTAGAAAACATGTCGAAATCATTCAACAAAACAGAGACAGATGTGGATACAGTAAAGGAATCAATAGAGCAGATAAGTGAGAAAATAGGGAAGTCATATACACCATGGACAGGGTTATTGACATGATACTTGACGACAAGAAAGAGGAACAGAAGGAAGAAGAAAAGAGACAGAACAATGTCATTCTCTACAATAGACCAGAGAAAGTAGAACGAACAAATGATAAAGAAGTAGTTAAACACTTAATCTTAGAAGAGCTCGGAGTGAAAGAAGCCAAAGTAGAAGAAATAACTAGGCTTGGCACAGCCAAGGCCAGTACTACTGAAACTCAATGATGCACAAGCTCAAAGGAAGGTGTTAAGCAAAGCAAAACTGCTTAGAAATGTCAGGAGTGAAATGCACAGGAACATCTATCTAGCACCTGATAAAACAATTAAAGAGAGGGAAAAGAACAAAGTGCAAAAGGAACTGAGAAAGAGGAAAGAAAGAGGTCAGACAGATCTTATTATTAGAGATGGAAAATTAGGTAAGCGCAGGGATGGAACTTAGGGACAAAATGAGGTGAGGCGTTTCCAGAAGAAAGTAAATCAGATCCAGAAAGAGAAGGAGACAGGTGCCCAAGCTACAACTAGAGAAAAAGGAGCTGTAGCAACAGCTGGAAAAAAGCATGTGACAAAAAGCTACAGTCACGTGCTGTTACCCCTGAATGAGGAGAGGCTGGTAGCACTCAGTAAAACGAAAAAGAAAGAAAGCATAAGCACTAGCACAAACAAAGCACATTGCATGTAAGTTCCAGGCACAAAGGTTTATTTATTTGATTGTTTTTTATGCAAATGCAGAGTTTAAATAATAAAATAGGTGAATTTAGAGAGGTGGTAACAGTACCGAAGCCTAAAGTTATTGGCATTACAGAATCCTGTAGTGAAGGTAAAAGTGAAGGTGATATTAATCTGGAAGGTTTTACCCCATACAGAGATGATCGCGGAAGAAGGGTTATTCTCTATATTGAAAATGGCTCAGTCAGCACCATGTACAGAACTAAACAACACGGATTCTGAGTCGGCTGTATGGAGTATCATCACACTAAACAAGAGTATCATCACACTAAACAAGAGTATCATCACACTAAACAAGAGTATCATCACACTAAACAAGAGGGACAAGCTATTAGTAGGATGCATATATAAGAATATGGGCTCAACTGAACAAAATAGTTTAATGAACAAAGCAGTCAAGAAACATGGTATATCTCATCTACTGATTTTTGGGGACTTCAATTTCCCCGAAATTAACTGGAAGAGCTGTTTGTTGAAAGGAAGTGACCACTCACTTCCTATTAATTTTTTTTATGCAACACAGGGTTTATTCCTGAAACAACATGTTGATTTTAACACTGGATTTAGGGAAGGAAATGAACCGTCAATGTTAGATTTAATCTTCACCAATGAAGATTATATGATTGAGAACCTAAAATATATTGCTCCACTGGGGAAAGTGATCATGTGGATTGGAGTGGACATTCATTACATCCTCGACTGAGTATACGGTGGGAAAAGATATGATTACTGGAAATCGAATTTGGCAGCAATGAATCCAGCCTTTCATAATGTTAAGTGGGAAGAGATGAAAACAACAAGGGTAAACGAGGGATGGAAATACTTTAAGTTGAAAATTGAAGAGGAAGTGAAAAAAATGTGCCGTTAAGAGAAAGGAAGACGCCAAATCCTAAAGTCCCCTGGCAAACTAAGAGAGTCTGTAGATCGGTAAAGTAACAGATTCAACTTTGGAAAAGATATGAAAAAACTGGTAGGAACAAAGAGTATGAAGAATATATGAGGCAAAGAAATAAAAACAACAGAATCTGGAAAAAAGCACATAGGAAGTAAGAAAAGAGGAAGGAAATTGTAAAATATTACAAGCTGATTTAGATAATGTAAGTGAGTGGGGTAATAGATGGTGCCTAATGTTCAACATAAGTAAATGTAAAAGGCAAATGCAATCAAAAATTCCACTACACCATGACAACCAAAAATAATTATGGTATTAACAGAAACTGTTCAAGAGAAGGATTTAGTGTCTGGATTAAAAAAATTTGAAATGTGAGAAACATGACAGAGAAACGTTCAACATTGTTCATAATATTAGATATAATATTAGACCACATCTTGAATATTCCATACAAGCATGGTCACCTTATTATGCAAAAGATATTTTAATGCTTGAGAAAGTACAACGCAGGGTAACAAAAACTGGTAATAGGATTCAAGGAATTTACATATGAGGAAAGATTAACACGATAAAACTATACTTATAGATTAGAAGAATGGAGACTACAAGGAGATTTAATTGAGACTTTTAAGTTGTTAACTGGAATTGCGTGCCTTGCATCATTCTGCATATATTCCAGTAACAAAAAATCATATATTCTAAAAATGTGTTTAGGCCACTTTTAATCAGTTTTCCAGATAAAAATAGCTGAACGAATTGCATTATAAAAACGCACTGGCTATTTGCAGTGGATCATTTTCTTTGCATGAAAATTTACATGCAAAATACATGTGAAAAAGAAAAGTGAAGTAGTAGTTTAATCAAATGTATGGCTTTGGAAGGTGTTTTTCTTGGTCTTTTTCTCTGACCTAGGCAACAGAACCATGGTACATTTCTGGGTAAAGGCCGAGGGTTTTACAACATCTCCGATGAAGCCACTTGCTACACTGTTAGCCAAGTGATTACATCAGCTGATTTAAATCAATTGACTCACACTGACAAACAAATTGAGCTAAAACCAAATACTTCAAAGTTAGATCAAACACAGTTAAAAGAATAGCAAAGCCTCCAAATTCCTCACCTTAATGTGTGGTAATCGTTTCAATAACAATGGTGTTCCACGAAAAACTTTGCAGTTATCCAAGTGATTATATCTTTCCTGCCCTTAATAGATCGGTAAAATTTTAACTACAAAATGTATATAGGTTATTTAGTCTTTATTTTATAGTTGTCAAATGTTGATGAAAGAAATCACAATTAATGCAGATGCATGCACAATAGGAAACGATGACAACAATAATGAGATCATATGAATTCTTGTTAATTCTTGCCCGTCTTTTACATCTGGTCTGTCCTTTCCATGACCTTTTAGTTCGTCCCTATATATGCCGATTTATATATTTTCCAACAACGGAGCCTCTTCTTTTGCAAGAAGGCGCTATATCTTTGATGCTTGGAATTATTTCCAGATTGCATTAGATGAGTATTCGAAGGTTCACCACGTTCAATACTGATGTGTTAATTCAAGGGCTAAATATGTAATCAACACTATTATAATTTTAGTATCTTGTAACAGGATCTCAGTTGTTACTATTTGGGCTAGTCTGTTACGTACATGACTTATTTGACTAATAGACTGTAACAGTTAGTCAGGATTACATATTGTAAAATGTACACATGGTTATTAGTTAATGAAACACTTTCTTGATTGCTCACTACAGTGCTGCCTTGTGTTCATACATTAATTTTGAGAATATATATATATATATATATATATATATATATATATATATATATATATATATATATATATATATATATATATATATATATATATATATATATATATATATATATATATATATATATATATATATATATATATATATATATATATATATATATATATATATATATGCTCAAGAACTGTTATAAATTCCCCTATTTTCATAATATTGGAACTCCCATACACAATAACCAGCATCATGTAACCACATATTTTAACAATGTCCTAAAATCCTATGAATATTATATATTATAGAATGTTTTAAATTCCCAATTTATATAATTTACCCTGCACTAACTATAAAGATTAAATACACCTTATACCTGCTAGATGGCACCACATTACATTTTAACAGTACAGATAGTTTTGACAGCGTCACAACAAATCTACTATATTGAGCTTACAAAGTTACACTATAATTATTACATCATAATACTTTGTACAGTCCTGTAGCATGTTGATGTTTTTAAAGGCGAATGAGTATATGTAAAAATTGCATAAAAACGGGTGAAATGACACCTTCCACGACAGCAATGCCATTTTTGACATAATAATATGATGGCGTTTTTGTTTCGATTTCGTAGTAAGACCCCCAAAGTGAGTTTAGAGGAATTTAAATTTTACGTATGACATTTTATTAATATGATTTTTTAATTGAACCCAACAAGGAATTTGACGATGCAGCAAGTAGTTTGTTTAACCCACTGTCGGTGCAATAGCACGTATCTTACTGGATCAACTGTCGGTGCACTAGTGATGCGTTAGCGAACCCACTGTCTGTGCACTAGTGGGGCATTAGTGCACCAACTGTCGGTGCACTAGTGGGGCATTAGTTCACCAACTGTCGGTGCACTAGTGGGACATTAGTGCACCCACTGTCTGTGCACTAGTTGGGCATTAGTGCACCAACTGTCGGTGCAATAATCAAGGCCTAATAATAATGTATTTCGCAGATCAAAGCTGAGAATAACTCTTTCCGTAAATTCAATCCTCCCATAATTCGCAGAATAACTTTTAGCTTTACCGTAATTCGCAGAGCTGCTCAGCGAAAAAGATTACAATATGCCGTTATTCGGAGAGTTGTTTTGCAAATAAAAATTTTTTTGCCGTTCGCTGAGCAGCTCTGCGAATAGCCTCGTCCTTATAAAAATGGCGCGTTATCGTTCGACCACTGGTTACAGACTAACTTACGTTAAATAACGCAGCTTGATATCAACACATTGTTCTTAAACTGTCTACAGTTAGTCCATGTATATATGCAAATAGAATGCTTGTTTATAAATATTTCAACGATTCGCCAGCCAAGATTTCGCAAATACGGCAACTACATTAATTATTATTATACTTACGTCAACGCCCTCTAGCGAATAAAACAAAATATTTACCCAGAAACCCGCCAGAAGGCCAATGTATCTCGTGCACATGCGCAGAATAACATTCAGCGGGGATTTCGAATGTTAGGAATTGAGTCGATTTTTTGATTAAACATAATATCTAGCATCAGTACTATATACCAGTTAAGTGGGCAATGGGTAGACGAAAGAGATCAAAGGCATTGCGTGCTAATATTCAGACCGACGGTAAGTAGTTACAGCATTTCGCATAAATTACTTAAATAATAAATCTTGAACAACAACTGTGGCAAGCAAAGCCAAGGCACTGGAGTCTGGGTGACTGGCAAGGCCAAACTGCAAACACACACACACACACTTAGATTTAACAAGATTGCCATCCAAGGCAAAAGCCCAGATGGCAAGTGGACAAGGAACCCATTGGCTATACTAGCCCTCCTGAGCCATGTGTCAACCTTGTTTTTAACCATTCACGCTGCTAGCATTTACGCAATCTAGATATTTGGTCCATTCATTTATTGTAGGCACTTCAAAAAACAATTAAATATAATAGAACATTGTCATTGGCAATTGATTTAAATTAAAATGTAAAGGACATTTTATTAAATTATCTTATTAGATCCAGAGATATTACAATTTTAATAATTCTGAATTTTTTTGTATCTTGTATACAGACAAAAGACTAATTTTTGTGTTTTCTTTCAATAAATGTATGATTAAATTAAATGGCATAACTTTTTTATTTGTACATATATTTTTATAATTTCTTCAAGATTTGCAAGCACATTAATTAGGGTCATACATATACCTAAAACAGGCATATATCATTGATAGTAACGCAGTTAATAATAAGTCAATATTGGCTAATTAGTGCGAGAATTCAACAGACTGACACATTTAATAAGCCATAACTTCCATGATTATGAAGATATTTGTATAATTTGTTCATGGTTTACAAACCTATTAAGCACGGTCATAAATAGACATTACACAGTCATTTCATAACTCAATTGATGCAATTACTAAGTTAATATTGGCTAATTAATGTGCAAATAAATGTGATAAAAGGCCATAACTTCCATCATTATGAAGATATTTGTATAATTTGTTCGGCGTTTCAAAACACATTAAGTAGAGTCATTAATATACCTTACCTTATGATACCTTATGACGATTCTGATCGCAGGATCCAGTTGATTCCTCCATGATCAGATCTTCAGAACAAAATATATTTATATCATAATTTCCGGTTCCATTAGTTATTGTTAAAGGAGATTCATAGTTGTATATTATTGCCTGGGTAGATCAGAATTTGTCTAGTTTGTTTTTAAATGAGTTAATTGATCTAGCTTGTATTACAGAGTTTGGGAGACTATTCCATGGTTCAGCCACTGTAAGAGGGAATGCATTTTTTTTAGATTTATTTTTGCTCTTTGGGTAAATAATTTAAGGGCGTGTCCTCTATTTCCTGATCTTAGTGTCACATCCTCCCATTTCAGGAGGTTAGGTGCAGACCCATTATCGTAAAGTTCGTGCATTATTCTTCTATCATGTCTCCTCTTAGCCTTCGGTATGCTAATGTGGGTAGCTTCAGTAATTTTAGTCTTTCTATATATGATAAATGCCTCATACCAGGTGGTTCTTTTGTGGCCCTTCTCTGGATGTTTTCTATTGCTATTTTATGTTTTATCTTGTATGGATACCATACTGCTACGGCATAATCTAGGTGAGATCTAACCATTGTCTTATATAGTGGCAAGAAAGTGTGTGTGTCTAGGAATTGGAAGGTTCTTTGGATTGTTTTTGTCATTTTGGTTGCTTTATTTACCACTTGGTTTATGTGATCATCAAATGACAATTTTGAATTGATAATTACACCTAAGTCAGTTTGCTTATCTGTGGTGGCTAGTGAATGTTTAACATTATTACTTGTCATAAAATATTCGTTTTCACCTATATTATTTTTTCCAATTTCCATGTGTTTATATTTGTCTGGGTGAAATTTTAATAACTATTTGTCGCTCCATTGTTCTAGGATACTTAAATCTTGTAGTATATCCTGGTCATTTTTATTTGTTATGGCTCTAAATATCTTAATGTCATCAGCGAACAGAAATGTATTGGATTTAGTTAAATCTGGCAGGTCGTTTGTGTATAAAACAAACAATAAAGGTCCTAGGACAGATCCCTGCGGTATCCCTGATGTTACTTTGTGCCAGTTTGATTCTTTTCCACTGTTTGTGATGAATGCCTCTATCCAGTAAAATCCATATAAATAACATCTGTGTAATTACCCTGGTCCATTTCTGAGGTCCATTCATCTAGTATTTTAATTGGTTGGAGAACTGTTGATCTGCCAGAGATAAACCATATTGTTTTCGACTGAACAGACCATTGTCTTTCATGTAACTGATGATGTGATTTCTAATAATTTTTTATACATCAGTCATTTATTATTAATAGTAACTCAATAAATCAACACTGGCTAATTAGCATGCCAAGTCAACAGACCAACACATTTTAATAAAAAGGCAGAACTTCCATGATTATGAAAATATTTGTATAATTTTTTGCAGAGCCTGGGCCAAACTCAACTTATGTAATATATTTTGAACTTTGTTTACTAAACTAGTCCTCTTTCTGTCAAAACGTAATGTTTTTTTAGTACTGCACATGCTGGCCGCACTTAATATGTCACAAGTAGTCTACGTTACTCTGGTATGGGCCTGATTTAATAGAACTGTGTGTTCTTATCGGTCTCGTTGGTTAACATGTCAGCCTTCAGTCAACTGGAGAAACGACCATAATCTCCAACTTTTAGAACACATTCTGGGTAAACCACTGGTAAATGAGAATATTCTGGATTTTATTTGCATGTGGTTAGTTTTTATTATGCCTTTTAGGTGCACTGCCCACAAAACCAAGACTTTTGTTTCGCTTTAATTATAAAACGTAAATGGTTGTAGTGACAAGCTCTTCAGGCGAAGAAGAATACCGGAGAACGCTTGACATAATCAACAGGTTATCTGTGAAATACCTGGTAAGTTTTGCAGGACTTGTGTTTAAAAATTGGTCTGTTTTTTTTTTAAACAAGTAAACATAACTTATACTGTTGTATTCAGTCTGTGGGTCCACTGAAAGAGGGGGCAACTTTGCAAATGCAATCCACCTCTAGAGATATTAAATGTTTCATTTGTTACATTGTAGTAGGTTTTGATGATGCTTCAAGGTGTACACATATTATATTTTTTACATGATATGGTGTTGCTTGAGTGTCAGTTTGTTACATTGTAGTGGGTTTCGATGATGCTTCTACGTCTATACATATATTATTTACGTGATATCCGTGTTGCTTGAGTGTCAGTTTGTTACATTGTAGTGGGTTTTGATGATGCTTCTACGTCTATACATATATTATTTACGTGATATCCGTGTTGCTTGAGTGTCAGTTTGTTACATTGTAGTGGGTTTTGATGATGCTTCTACGTCTATACATATATTATTTACGTGATATCCGTGTTGCTTGAGTGTCAGTTTGTTACATTGTAGTGGGTTTTGATGATGCTTCTACGTCTATACATATATTATTTACGTGATATCCGTGTTGCTTGAGTGTCAGTTTGCTGTTGTGATGTGTTTAATATCTGTAGGTCCACCTCATTATCTGTCCTTTTTGCAGAAACATGATAAACAGGAAGATCAAAAACCAAAACAACAAGACACATCCCTGCAGGTGCAGTCTACAAAGGTATGATTTATTTATTGAGTTGACAAAAATTACATCTTACTAAATTGCTATAGCACTAAGGTAAACAAAAAAAGATTATTACTACGTAGTTATGTACATAATTTTTTTGTTTTTGTGCTAAAAATAGACTTCAATATAGATACCAGCATTTTCTTGTACTAGTAAGGCCACATAATCATTATGATAATGCATTTATAAACTAATTATACATTATGGGATTCTATAAAAGATTAGCTACAATTCTTTAAGGATTGTCTGAGAAGAGTAAAAATACTAATAATATTTGCATTTCAAGAAGATGCAATTATGACACGTTCCCCCCTACAATTAAGTATAAATAATATGATATATTTGCTTCATTGTAAAAGGTTTTCTTGCAGCAAAAATCCAGTAAAAGATGTCAAAGAAAAGTTGGCATGGCGACTCGTGTGAGTATCTGTTAAAGTGTGTGTACATTCATCAGGATAACCATTTGTTTAGTATGTCTAACCTTTCTATCCACTAGTAACACACAAGTCTAGCAAACAAGGCTGGTTAGATTTGTATTTTAAATACAACATATTCAATATTTGTATGAATTTCCCAAGTTGTGTAGTCAATGTGTAATGTATTTGATCATATGTAGATTGTTTTATTTTTGTGAGATTAAATTTGCATGGCTGCTGTTTGAAATTGCATTTGTATATTATGTAAAGTTTAATTTAAATTGGACAATTACAGGGATGGCATATTTGTAATTGATAATTTCAGAAATGGTATATTTGAGGCTAATAGTGTCATTAGTACTAAACTCGCATCTACTTTAGGGACAAGAAGAAGCATGTCTTTATGATGGAGACGTTGAGAACAACACAGGATCAACGAGTCAGTCGGATGATGCGAGCATGAAGTCGGCAAATGAAGACCTCTATGACTTTGAACAATCTGACGAGTGTCTCAGGTTAGAATTATCTCCCGACAACAGACCACAGAGACGCTCAGTTAGACTGACTGAACTCAAAAAACCATCAACAACCTGTCGGTCAAAAATTGCCTTCTCGGGGCCAAAGAAAAGAATCGTAGCAACTGAAAGGAAAGGCAAACAAGTCCAGTTGAATGCTGACCAGAAACGAGGAAGTAAGACGGGCAGAAAACGACTGCATTCATCAGAGGATAATGCTGATGTTTCACGCGGTCCTTCCAAACAACGCACTAGCATCCGATTGGCCAGCAGCACAGTCACCAAGAGTGACACATCACGTGATGACAGTGGTCTGGTAATGTCACCACCGATATCTACGTGCCTGTCACTTCGTTCGAGTGGCCGTGTTGCGATCTGCACCCCAAGCCTTGTTTCCACGTCAACCCCAAACACTGCCGGAGTTATGCAGACAAACACGGGTAGTTCTGATGACTCTTGCTTTGGTTTCAAGTATCTCGTGCCGTCTGTGTCCCTCATACTGTCACCTGTGGAGGCGTCACCATCGTCCAGGATGACGTCACTGGTGCCAGATGACAGCGGCATCTCTATGACACCATTGTGTGACGCAGTGAGGCCAGATACATCCGTCCCATCAACTGGTCAGTGAATCATATTTTTATTTACAAATAATATACAAATTATAAGGTACAGTTTACATGTATCTCCTCTGCATTATTTGGCTGAAATCCGCATAATTCTTGTGATCACAAAATCTTTGCAACTAACATATTTGAAAGATTTTGTTGAGATTTATTTCCTTACAGAATACAATTGTGATATAATAAAAAAGCTATGCAGGAGATTAAATTTTAATCAACAACTTGGTATACTTCAGCGTGTCCGTGTACATTGCTGATTAATGTGGATTTATTTTAATAAATTTTGCCTAAGTTTGCCAGGTTTGCAGGTTTCTGTACCTGTGGGTATGTCATCAAAAATCATGCTAATATGCTGGTCAACTATCTCTTTTCAGGAAAAACACACACAGAACCTGGTATGTTTGACAAGCCTTTTGAAAAAAAGCCAGCAAGAAAGAGAACAAAGAAAAATAAACACTCGGTGGGTGCTGCAGTTTATGAGACATAATCACAGAGAACATACTCCGCAGATTCTGCATGATGCTTAACCTTGGTGGATCTGTTATAAATTATACTAAAACGCTATTTGTGTCACATGTGAACAGTTCTCGTGAGAATACTAAAACGCTATTTGTGTCACATGTGAACAGTTCTTGTGAGAATACCCATTAAATGGGGGACACATATTTTGTTGGTTGATTAACATTTTTTTGTGTAATATTACATATCATGTTTCCAATTCAGAAATTTCTACTGAAGTCACAACTATATTTTTTAATTGCAATGATTAACACACTAGTTACGACACCATTTCAACCAGACTGTTGGCTAAGGCTGTTGCTGTTTTGGTTACGGATTGCCATTGGTTTGTGGTTTTTACTTATATCCATGTAAATTACATCACTGGTCAATGTCAATCTAAATTCTCCTCTCCACAAATAAGGGTGCATTATTTTATTTCTGGATGGGCTAGAAGATTTTGAAAAACAAATATTGTGTTAGCAATATCTTTGACTGGAAACTCAGTGTTTTCTAAATTCCATTTACTTGAATAAAGAATGTGAATAGGTAAGAGACGTAAAAGATATGTTTGCAGTGGTGGAAGGAAGCAATGGTAAAAACATGGGCTTCCCATAAATCTAATAGTACATTCCCTACTGCCTGTTGTTTTTATCTTAACATTGACAAGAGCACTGATATCACAAGTAGGAGACTGGGTTCTGAACTCACCGGAACGTCTTTTAATCCTTGTTGGCTTACTTCACCCTGCTGTATTAATCAGTTGCCTCTTGTAGTTGTGGGGTTAATGTGCTGTCATATTCAGGTGGATGTAAATCATCCTCCACTTGTGCAGATTCAGTCAGATTTAAACATCATGTATGGTTATAATTGGCACAAGAAAAGATATACCTACTGTAAGTAGTTGGTTAACATTTCACTTACAAAACAAGGCGTGTGCTGTGCACTAGAACTTGTGTTACTTTTGTTGCAGGGTCCAAGTCCTGAAGAATTGGCAGCACAGATGAATGCAGAGTTTGATGACCTTGATTCCTACGAACTGAGTGTAGAGGCGAACTGATCATAGTGTCCAAGTCAAATGATCTCAGTTATGGATAGAATCAATCCTTCGTGGAATCTCTCGCAAAACATTTGTCTCCATTCCGAGATGAAACTTTGTGACGTACGGGTGTGGTTAGATGTGTACGAGTGGGTACATCTGTCGTAGTTTGTCAGTGTTAAAATAGCAGAAGCTGGGCAAGATTTGAAGGCAGGATGTTTCACTGCAAGTAACCAAGCTCTTTTTTAAAATGCTGGTGAATTAAAATGATGTAATATGCTGATGGCATATATATATAAAGGTATGTATGTGACATGATTGTGGTGGGCATTCACAATAACAGCATACATGAAATATATATGTGTGACATGATAGTGGAGGACATTCACAATAACAGCATACATGAAATATACATGTGTGACATGATAGTGGAGGATATTCACAATAACAGCATACATGAAATATACATGTGTGACATGATAGTGGAGGACATTCACAATAACAGCATACATGAAATATACATGTGTGACATGATAGTGGAGGACAATAACAGCATACATGAAATGCTGAGAAATATATGATGATGTAATGTACATACGACTGTGTACATACGACATGCTGATATAACATAATGACTGCATATATATGTGCAACACGTAGACAGTGTACATGACATGATTCCATTGTACAAATGACATAATGATGGTTTGTTGACAAACAGCTGAAGCAATGTTGAGTAGAACACTTCTTCCCTTCCAATTAACATTTGTCTTCATTGTGAAAACATTTAATGTTTTCTAATGTGGCATTTTTAGAGGTGGTTGTGTAAAGGATTACGGTTCAACTTCTAGTCAGAGGCCGAGATACAGTGACAGTGTACATGTATGTCCACGAAACATGGGTATCACAGATTATTTTTGAGCAATCTATAGCTTAGCTAAATATTGTTAGAGCCACGTTATTAGATGGCACAACACGATTTTAATTTATAGGTTTTTTTTACCACAAAAGCTTATGTCACACTGCTTATAGTTTATATTAATCTGCTAAATTGTACAGCAGTGTACACTTTATTGTTAGAAGTACTTAGTACACATTTTTCTTTTGTCTATGTGTAGTGTATAAAACTGTAGAAGTCCACATGTGAGCATATCTTTTAGGTACAATATATGAGATTATTTTGGTTGATGGTAGATGTTTTGTTAACATTTTGAGAGTAGATTGAATAATCTTCAGAAATGTAATATTTCACAAATTATCACACTACTGTAATTTGGTTTGTACATTTTGCTACAATTAATTATTACTTAAGCATAAGCATAAACATTAAAACTTTTACACACATATACATATAATTTATATGTATGTAATTTAAATAAAGCTTAATATTGGTGGTAACTCTTAATTTGTTTCTGCTTTAACAAAAAAATAAGACACATGCTCTAACGTAAATGTTGGCTTCAAATAATTAACAAGATTTGTCATCCAAGCCAAAGGCCCAGATGGCAAGTGGCAAGGAAGCCATTGGCTTATCGAGAGTCCATCAATGTTCATCTATGTGTAACCTGCCCTCCTGAGATATGTGTCCAACTTGTTTTTAAACATATTCACGCTGCTAGAGGTTACACAATCCGTAGATAATTTGTCCCATTCATTTACTGTCCTCTGTGAGAATGAGTACTTCCTGATATCCAATCTACACTGATTCTTTACTAACTTTACCTCATGTCCTCCAGTTCTGCTTTCTTTCTTGAGAGAGAAAGACAATGTACATCAGCATAAAACAGTTAACTATAGCATTTTCAGATTAGCATGGACTAAACTTGTAAGATCCTCTCGGTGTCTTCCATTATCTGCTGACAAAAAATACTGTTTAAAAGAGAATTTACAACATACAAAACAAAAAAAGAAGAACAATGGTTGACTCTTGGTTTCCTTCTCCACTTTGTATCTGGAGTGGTTTGGTTAGAATGACAATCTAAATCTTCAATATCAACTGACTGATGCTGAAATGAATAATAAGTAAGTGTTGCAAATTCCCCTTTAAAAGTAGATAACACAAGTATTGATAGTGTTTGAATTCTATTTTCTTGGAAGTTTTAATGAACAACTTAACTGGAAGTCACATGGACAAAATATGAAATAGGTATTCAAGGACGATTGTTATTCCAAAATAGTCATGACCTTTTAATATAAAGATCATATTGTAGAACACGCTGATACTGCCACACTTAAACTATGGTGTAATAGCCTAGAGCTACAAATGTGATAGAATACAAAAACTTCAAAAGAAACTTGTCTGAATTATAAGTGTACCGGTCAGTAAATATAATGCTCACACTGAACCACTGTTAAAAAGCATTAAATTACTAAAAATAGAACACATTCAAATTACAAGAACTAAAATTGTATCATAAATCAAGACCCTACAAACTTCCCATCTACTTTCAAAACTTACTGCTTGATCAGAACAATAATATACACAAATAGACATACACAACCAGGGTACGTGAATTTGCAAAACAAATACAGATACCCTCTTCCACATACGATCAATAATGCATCTAATTTAATAAAAAACAAAATCTACACTCACAACTTACATGGTTTTGCAACTTTTGTTAAATATGATTATTTGTATACATATATAGCTCTGTGTACATTCTGAAATTGTTACATTTGTCAATATGAATGAATAGCCAGTTTGCCTTGTACCTGTTTGGATGAATAACCATTCAAATCACCCATAAGGACATGGTGTGTAGCCTTGTATATGTCAGTCTGTCTACCGATACTGATACATGGGTGGCTCCTGTGAGAGCGGCTATATTTTAGCCTTAATGGGAGTCTCCTGGACCCTTATTTGATAGTTATATAATACTTGCATATTCTTTTATTTTGTATACTTTTATATACTCAACTGTTGAGAGATAAGTATGTCTATGGGTAAAATAAAGTACATTTGTCTGTCTGTCATGGATTAGGTCATTACTAAGCAGGTATCTCGATCTTACAGAGGTAACTGCTCTATTTCTTTGTAATTATTACATTTCCTATTACCAACTTATAATATATTGCAGCATAAATGTTTTGCAGCAGAACACATTGTTCCACATCCTATTTTCAGGATTATAGTATAATAGGTAATACTTAGCCAAAATCTTCATGAATCTAAGCTTGGCAGTGCTTCAAACCAAAGGACTGGATAGTATTGATAATCGATGTACAATTCTAGCTAGCTATGGTGCAGGATGACGCAATAAGAATAAACAGAGACATTCATTGCTGCCTATAAAATTGTAAATTTTGCTTTATTATTGATGTTTCATATTTCTGGCTGCAAGACAACACTCATCAAGACAACACTCATCGTAATTAAGCATCAACAAGTTCATGTAGTCTTAAACAAACTTTGTCGCTACTGAAAGGATCTTTGTGAAGTCGCCCTCCTTCCCCCTCAGCATAGAGGGAATGGGGACTCGGATGCGGGTTCCTGTGGGCATGCCACTCTCCTCCACTAGGACAATGTTATTGCTGTCAAAGCGTGGCACAAACGGCTTCTGTTTCTGCTTTACGCCAACAATGTAGGCCTTCTTCTTCTGGCCTTTGATGGCTACGAGTATCTTGTCTCCCAGGGTACCAACGCCTTTCTTGTTGTAAACGTGAATGCACTTGGCAGGTCGGCCGCTGATGGCTGCTGCTCGTCCAATGGCACTGTTGTCTACGACTTGCAACCGAGACAGCTTGATGATTTGCTGTAGGGGCGAACTGATGCTGCAAAAAATTTGACAATGCCGTACCCTTATGCAACTTCACCAGCAACTACAGTCAGTTTAGGTCATTTCATATGAAACGGTTCTGGATACAAAAACAAATTGAAAATCACTGACCAATTTTATGAAGAAAAAACAAACTCATATACTAATATTTCTATTCTACTTTTGTAAAATTCAAAAATAAACACATCAGAATATAAATTATCATATCTTCAAAGGTGCTGAATTATTCAAATTGACTTGTGCTTTTACACATAACAGCACTAAAACACTACCTTAATTTATGTACTTGCATTCCAATTAACATAGTTTGACTGTAAAGACTGATTATGTATAAAAAGCTGCTTATTTCACATAAACACACTTATTCATTTTCAACAATCCATCAAATTGAGACATTATATTAAATTGGAACATTAAAATAAGATGTTTCTTCCATGATAAGGCTATCCAGACTAGACAGTGGCGACACATTACTGACAATCACAGTAATGGTCAGATTGAGTCTTCCTTTATTCAAGTGCAGATGGATCTAGTTATATTGTGGATGCAGACAAATGTAAGAGTATTTGTTAAGTCTAAAAACCTTAAACCAGGACACAACCTACCTAAAATTCCTCAGTGTTGTGATGCCATTTGTATGCAGATACGCTTGTCCCTGTAGAGCTGCAGCCCTACACAGCAAAGCCATGGCACTGCCTGAAACATAAAATAATGTATGTTACACAGTTTTAACACCGCTAAAGCAATTTTATATTAGTTTGAATATTCTGGCCTCAGAAAATTATGCATGGTCACCTCTGTTTAGGATAAACATCTGACATGTACGGATGGTTTCCACACCCATATAGCACACGCAGGAATGATTTCTTTATTTTGACAGCAGTACTGCAAAATTATCCAAGGTTGTAACTGTTTTTAGCAGTATAATAGGAGCTTTGAAATTACTTTTAATGACTCCAACAATGTGAGCCTGTTAGATGGAAATTATTTGAACATGTGATAAATTTCACCAGAGATGTCTTAGAATTTACTAATATTAACATGACTAATGTTTACAATTAAATTCCCAATAAATGTCAAGAATGTGATGTTTTTTCCACAGTACATGACATGCAGATACTGTTATCTGACTCTGAGTAAATTTTCTTATATGCCACATAATCATGGAGTGACATTGGAGTCATACAATCATATAAGACAGGGACACCACAAAGGAAGGTATGTTGGCAGATAAGGATGGCTGGTGCAGTGTTTGTCACACTGGGCAAAGTGACCTCTGTCTCTGAAGTGGGGCCTGTTCCGGTTGTTTATTGGGTCTGTGTTGCTGTATAATACTGAGTGCTGGCTGGTGCACAATGCTCACATCACTGCTATGGAGGGTTTCCTCTACCACTGCATACAACGTGTCATCAGGGTGGAGAGAGGTTCGTCTGACCCACTAGAGGATAGACCCAGTCACGTGGAGGTGTTTGGCCCTGCCACAAGCCCAAGTTTGGAAAAGTTGGTGCAAGAGTAGAGCCTTTGGTGGATGCTGCACTGATAAGTGTGGACAACCCTGCAGAGGGGAGATGGTGATGGAGATGGTGAAGGCACTAAGCAGCGGGGGAACATTGTGACTGTTACGTGACGATTTGAGCAGCCCAGACCTGGGGCGGAAGTACTCGGTACTCATGTACTCGAGTACATTTTTGAAGTACTCATACTCATAATTTATGAGTCATGTACTTGTACTCGTACTCAGATTTTACGAATACATTATGGGTACATCCGAGTACTTTCTCAATATGTGCTGTGAAAATGTATTTATTTGTAGTTAACAAAATGAAACTTTCCTGAAGTATTTATTTGAATGTGAACTTTTTTAAAAAATACTTTGTTATTTCTGACTGATTACCCCTCTTACCATACCTACACATAGTACGCCTCATTCTTCAATAATCATGACACCCAAAAAAGACAACATGCAGCATCTTTTTCCAGTCAGAAACACCATATTTTTTTCATATTCAGATGGTTTATTGCCAAGTAACATTTAAAAAAATTAACAAGGAATTTGTGGTGTTGTGGCATAAGAATTCACCCACCCACCCCAGAAGCAGCCATCCAATTACACACATCCACACACACCACTCACTCTCGTCTATGTAAAAAATGTACATGTAAACCAGAAACATTACAAAAGAGACACAATTCGGATAAGACATGTATAAGTTAATAGCAAAGGCAGCTGCCAAATTTTTTTAAAAGAAATTCACTTGTCTCCAGGCATAAAAGAAGTAACTTGGTAGGATAATATTACTATAATAACAGTAGTTTTCATGAATGCACCATCATTGCAACCATCTGAACATTACCTAAGAAACGGTAAAACAGTAAAAATACATACATGTAGTTAGATGAGTAAAATGGGCATGGCGACATGGGAACATAAGAACAGAAGACAGAGTTATGGAACGAAGAAGACCTCTCCATTCAAGTGTCTCACAGCCTGCAGGTAAAAGCTGTTTTTAAGCCTTGTGGTTCTAGTCTTCTGTAGCATTTACCGGAGGGAAGAAGCTCAAAAACATGGTTTGCTGGGTGGGTTGGATCCTGTGCAATGCTCCTGGATTTACGCATGTAGCGAGCATTGTAATGAAACAATTGTAGGTTACCAGTTCAGGCAATAATCCATTTGTTTAATTAAGCCTCCAGGATGTCCATAAAGGGTCATCCACTAGTTGACCCACCAGTTAGCCATGACATGCCTTTGATGCAGTCAGGATATCATATTTGGCACTGGCTGACAGTGCTAACTGCTTAGAACAGCCAGCTGAGTCTCCCTCTGTAGAACTAGAAGTAAGGTGACTAAAGTCAGACTGCCTCCTACAACAGTATAATCTGGTGCCAGCAGTCTAACTAAAAAGTGCAAAGGGTATTTTGACTTTTTAAGCTTGTTCAACCTTGTTGTATTGGCATGTGCTAACCTTCTCAAAACCCAGTAGTCCAAGAAAATATAAATTACAAACTTCTTATATAAACATATTGCAACACTGCCTTTGTGCACCAAAAGAAGACAAACTGAACTGATGTATATGCTTGTAAATTATTCTCATGTGGTCTTTATTCAAAACAAGGACAAACAGACTTTATTAAATTTGTCGCACATCCCCTTTGTTGCAATTTGGACAAATCTTTTCACATCAACCCCTTCAAATGATGTACAAGTTTTATTTGTTTTTTTTGGGGGGAGGGTAATGTTTAGTCACTGGCAAACTAACTACAAAGCATGTGGTTTATGAATTGTTAACTGCAGTTAAGAAGGGATTCCAAGCAAAAACTTTTTGTTTTTATGAGTCATACCATGTGTGCATGTTTGTAAAACGGAGGGGTTTGTAAAAGGTAACCGTATGTTCGGGGTTCCCACTGGTTTGTAGGGGTAGGCATTCGTTTGTCTTCAAGTGTAAATAATATATTATATATATTGCAGTAAACCATAATTATATTGTATGGGTCTATGAAGAACTTCCTTATTGTACAAAGTCTGTTAAAACTATTGGAAATATTTTTCTAAAAGAAAAAGTGCAACAAAATCTGTGACAGTGATTAATTTAAGATGATCCTTAATTAACTGATTGGTTAGGCCATATCCACCATCCAGACATGTGGTCCAGAGTCCTGAGACTATGTAGGTAACATCTGAGGACTGCAGATCTAAAGGACTCCTAACTGACCCTTGATTGCAATTGCTAACAATGACTCAAGTGCTTCATAACAAAGACAGAAATTCTAAACAAAGAAATGTAGCCAGTGTGTTGTCAGGTAACAAATCCTCCTGTTAGTTGCTTTGTTTTAATTGAATGTCATTGTTGATGAAATAAAGAGGTTTTTTTACAGTTTTCTTTATAAAAAATCTGATCAACTGCCATTGCATATTCACTTGCTGTTGAGTTATATAAATTAGATTAATTAATAACTTATAGTTTAAAACACATTATTATTTAATATTAAAAAAATGTGTACTTGTACTTGTGAGAACGTACTCGTTCTCGTCCATCATCAATGTACTCGTACTCAAGTCATGAAAATGTACTCGACCCCAGGTCTAGTGCAGCCATTGGCATTGCGTTAACCCAACAGACGTGCTGGCGCTTATTGCAAAGAGGACTAAGTGGCATAACCCACGCTGCAGTATGATACTGATTATTACTAATAATTATTAGAGGTAATTAGTAAATTAGTGACGTACACACTTTACTCTCTAATTTATATTAAATTAAGCCGGTGCCATCACCCGTCAAATACATATTTAATTAAGATCTAAGGCACTATTCTTGGCGTTTATCGAAATTCTTAAACCAGCCAAGATATGTCAGATTAACATATTCTTAGAGGTTCGCTGCATGTATCGTACACGCATGAATTCGTAGGGATGTCCGACACACATCCTTTCTCCTCCCAAATATCGCTCACATAAACATCCGAAAAGACACGTCGTTCACTTTTGGTGTATTTTACTGTGTTCTGCACGTATCACTTACAACAAGACTCTAAAACACAACAAAGTACACCTCGAATTATTACGAGTGAATCCGTATGGCATTTTACGCGAAATCGCACTCACCGTAAAAAAACTTCGGTGTAGCTAATGAAATGTTCACCAACAAAAAATTTTCGCAACTACTGCGCATGCGCGAAATGTCAAGTGAAAGTGGAACTTTTGTATACAACGACGAGGAGACAATTAAGAGTGACACTACATTTGAGCACGGATCTTATGACAGCTAATTTTTTTCTTGGATTTGGAATGTGACGTTGACGTTGCTCCCAAAGGTAAATTTTGTTAAAATATCCATTACAGCAATGTAACTGCAATGAACCGTAGTGTTTTCAAATCGTTTTAAAACTAAATGTAATATTTATACTGTATTACTATTGTAGTCGTAGAATGATTGCGTCCATCTGTCCTGGGCTGATGCCTGAAGTTCTGAACGTCTGAAGCTGAGCAACTCCATCAGGCATCACATCACTGTCACTGACGTTGTCTGGGGCTTGGCTGAGGCTGAACTGAACGCCTGAAGCTGAGCAACTCCATCAGGCATCAAATCACTGTCACTGGCAGCGGCAGACATTGACGTTGTCAATGTCATCAGTCATCATCCACTAAATGAGTCGGCCTAACTCTGTGGAAGTTATCAAATAATATGCCACAAGGCATAACATATGCCATAGGATTGTGTTGTCTGTCATAGTGTATTCACAATGTCAATGACAATGTCATCATCACATATTATTATACTACAGGCCAAAGGTTTTAAGTAAGGAAGATACGAAGGTACTCGTATGTACAGATTGTGTTTTATGCATGCCTATATCACACCCAGACCGTGTATAAACCACACACTCTAAAAGCCATGTGTGTCTGCCAGAATGCACAGCCAAACTTGAAATTAAGTATTTTCCAGCTGAGCGATCAGCTGACCGATGTCTTGGAGAAAACTTACAATGTGACGAAGCAGTGCAACAAATCTCTCCAGACCTGCTTCTCTGCTTAGTCAATGAACACTTTTATAGAACAGAACATCGTCATATTCTGTGTTATCAAATTTATGCAGTCAAGTCATTCATGATGTTTTGCTTGGTCAGACAGTGGGTGCGAAGGAGTTTCACAATCTCAACAGCTGTTTGCATTGTATGATCAACAAATCCAAATTTCCAATGTTTTTTGAAATTTCTACTACTTTGCAAGACTCGCTGGCCATGTAAAAACCATCTTAGATGGTCTGCGGGCCAGAGTTTGCAGAATGCTGGGTTAGTCACACCGAGTCTGGTCTCCTTCTCAATGATATCACAAAGAATCTGTATTGCTTTAATAATCTTCCATTTATATTATATGCACGAAAATCAGGAACAGTTTCTTTCTGTAATATAATTTTAAAACACTTAATTACTGTGAAAAATTCGACTTTCATGCCATTTTCTACAGTGGCTATACTGACTGTCAGAAAGAGATGATCACTCCCAAAAGTAGTGTAAATCTGGGAAAATAGATGTCTGTTGTGGGTGACCATATCATATAAAAGTCAACACAACATTAAGATAATTAATAATTTAATAAGAAAGTTTTTGCACACCTAAAACCTGTGCTCAGAGGCACATAAAAACAAAAGGGTTAGTCAATCTTGAAATTAATAGGCAGTATTAAAGTGGTCAACAAATGAATGGACACGTTAGGGAGCTGGGGAGGGTAGACATGGTAACAAAATAAGTTTTCAAATTATGACAAAATTGTAAATGTTTCCTACTGACCTAACCCTAAGAATTAAGGATTGAATTCCAAAGAACATTCAGACAAGAATAAAACAAATCCAGGGATATTATAGGATGATCTGATCATAATGGGTTCAACGTAAACATTGTCAGACAAGGTTGTGTAATGCATGTTAAAAGTAAGTCTTAAACAAATTATTTATGTATTCTGCCAGATACTGATAGTTGTCACTATTAGATGGAGCATAGTATTCCACCAAAACAACATTGCTTAACAACCAAAATGCCCCATTATATAAATATTGTAATGCAAGAAACTGATTATTTTAATCCTCACCGCCAGTGCCCCTGGCAGATAACCCTGCTGAAATGTGGAACTTTCTGTTGCTGATTTAACCATTAGCAGCCATCCCTGGGATTTTGGAGGTTCGCATACAGGAACTTATCTTTAATTGGTAGTGACTCGGTCATCACTGGTTGGACGGGTAATGATGAGTATTTCATGGGAACGCTTTTTGAAGTTTGGGCGCGAGTGCAGTTAGTTCCCAGAAACACGTTGACCAAGACAAAAAGTGGGATGAAGTACACTTGATTCAGCACACTTGGCGTGGGACAAACTGACAAATCCACGTTTCAGCAGGTCGATCTGCCAGGGGTAGTGTAGTACTATTACCACCCTGGCTAGCGAGGTGCCTGCCAGGGGTACTGTAGTACTACTACCACCCCAGGCTAGCGAGGATGCCTGCCAGGGGTACTGTAGTACTACTACCACCCCAGGCTAGCGAGGATGCCTGCCAGGGGTACTGCAGTACTACTACCACCCCAGGCTAGAGAGGATGTCTGCCAGGGGTACTGTAGTACTACTACCACCCTTGGCTAGCGAGGATGTCTGCCAGGGGTACTGTAGTACTACTACCACCCCAGGCTAGCAAGGATGCCTGCCAGGGGTACTGCAGTACTACTACCACCCCAGGCTAGAGAGGATGTCTGCCAGGGGTACTGTAGTACTACTACCACCCCAGGCTAGTGAGGATGTCTGCCAGGGGTACTGTAGTACTACTACCACCCCAGGCTAGAGAGGATGCCTGCCAGGGGTACTGTAGTACTACTACCACCCCAGGCTAGTGAGGATGTCTGCCAGGGGTACTGTAGTACTACTACCACCCCAGGCTAGTGAGGATGTCTGCCAGGGGTACTGTAGTACTACTACCACCCCAGGCTAGAGAGGATGCCTGCCGGGGGTACTGCAGTACTACTACCACCCCAGGCTAGCAAGGATGCCTGCCAGGGGTGCTGTAGTACTACTACCACCCCAGGTTAGTGAGGATGTCTGCCAGGGGTACTGTAGTACTACTACCACCCCTGGCTAGTTAGGATGTCTGCCAGGGGTACTGTAGTACTACTACCACCCCTGGCTAGCGATGTCTGCCAGGGTACTGTAGTACTACTACCACCCCAGGCTAGCGAGAATGCCTGCCAGGGGTACTGTAGTACTACTACCACCCCAGGCTAGAGAGGATGCCTGCCAGGGGTACTGTAGTACTACTACCACCCCAGGCTAGCGAGGATGCCTGCCAGGGGTACTGTAGTACTACTACCACCCCTGGCTAGCGAGGATGTCTGCCAGGGGTACTGTAGTACTACTACCACCCCAGGCTAGAGAGGATGCCTGCCGGGGGTACTGCAGTACTACTACCACCCCAGGCTAGCAAGGATGCCTGCCAGGGGTGCTGTAGTACTACTACCACCCCAGGTTAGTGAGGATGTCTGCCAGGGGTACTGTAGTACTACTACCACCCCTGGCTAGCGAGGATGTCTGCCAGGGGTACTGTAGTACTACTACCACCCCTGGCTAGCGAGGATGTCTGCCAGGGGTACTGTAGTACTACTACCACCCCAGGCTAGCGAGAATGCCTGCCAGGGGTACTGTAGTACTACTACCACCCCAGGCTAGCGAGGATGCCTGCCAGGGGTACTGTAGTACTACTACCACCCCTGGCTAGCGAGGATGTCTGCCAGGGGTACTGTAGTACTACTACCACCCCAGGCTAGCGAGGATGTCTGCCAGGGGTACTGTAGTACTACTACCACCCCTGGCTAGCGAGGATGTCTGCCAGGGGTACTGTAGTACTACTACCACCCCTGGCTAGCGAGGATGTCTGCCAGGGGTACTGTAGTATTACTACCACCCCAGGCTATCGAGAATGCCTGCCAAGGGTACTGTAGTACTACTACCACCCCAGGCTAGAGAGGATGCCTGCCAGGGGTACTGTAGTACTACTACCACCCCAGGCTAGCGAGGATGCCTGCCAGGGGTACTGTAGTACTACTACCACCCCGGCTAGCGAGGATGTCTGCCAGGGGTACTGTAGTACTACTACCACCCCAGGCTAGCGAGGATGTCTGCCAGGGGTACTGTAGTACTACTACCACCCTAGGCTAGCGAGGATGTCTGCCAGGGGTACTGTAGTATTACTACCACCCCAGGCTATCGAGAATGCCTGCCAGGGGTACTGTAGTACTACTACCACCCCAGGCTAGAGAGGATGCCTGCCAGGGGTACTGTAGTACTACTACCACCCCAGGCTAGCGAGGATGCCTGCCAGGGGTACTGTAGTACTACTACCACCCCTGGCTAGCGAGGATGTCTGCCAGGGGTACTGTAGTACTACTACCACCCCAGGCTAGCGAGGATGTCTGCCAGGGGTACTGTAGTACTACTACCACCCTAGGCTAGCGAGGATGTCTGCCAGGGGTACTGTAGTACTACTACCACCCGAGGCTAGAGAAGATGTCTGCCAGGGGTACTGTAGTACTACTACCACCCGAGGCTAGAGAAGATGTCTGCCAGGGGTACTGTAGTACTACTACCACCCGAGGCTAGAGAAGATGTCTGCCAGGAGTTTGAAAAATCATCATTTAGTTTCTTTCTGTATTTTTCTGTCACAAACTTGCATCATTTACCTAGCACACTAGTAGTTTGTGAATAGTTTTATAAGTATTAATAGTTTTTAATAAGTATAAGTACAATTTTGTGCAGTTGGATTAATTAAAGAATGCCTTCTTGTGTTATAATCATCGAACAAACTGACTGTTCATCAGATCAGGTAACATACAAAAGTGTGAATAGCTGATTTTTTACCAGACCTGGTCAAACATAAGTGAAAAGTTTGTCCAATGATTTCGCCAAAACTAAATAAAAAATTTGAACAAATGGGTTAGCAAGAACTTTGTAACTTGGATACTAAGTAGGTTTGATAAACTTTTGATTCACAAATTGAATCTGAAATGAAATGAGCAAAAAATTAAATTGAGGATGGTCCTGTCACATGTATCACGGTATGTTGCATAACTGGTTAATGAAACATATTTTGCATCAACCAGGCATTGATGTAGCCAGAAGGTAATATGAGGATGGATATCGAAAATCACCAGTTTTTTACTGGGTCTAATCCTGATGCCAAACTGGGCTGGTTCAAAAGTACCTGGGCTGGTTCACATGACAACAAATGCACTCACCGCCGCACCAGTATTCACCAGAGGCAGTTCTTATCACTTCTATCAGACATACACCCCTGTCAACGCATGCACGAATGCATTCTTCTCCAGCGCCATCAGAGTATAGAGTAATGTCACATACTTCAGATATAAGACAGGCATGTAAATCAAATAATCAATTACTGTAGCTTAATCAGATAATAAGACTCGCCTACTGTTCTTCGTCCTTACAGATAATTTATATGACAATTGTGAGAGAGGAGAGACCATCTAAATACCATCTGCCAAAAATAATATGGAGTCTCATTCCAGTCATGTGTGCCATTTGCTGATTAGCATATTATGAATTATTTCTAAGGCTCCATGCTGCCCTGAAGCTCCCAGAGCCACTGCCAGTCTGTGCGTGACTGCTGCTAGACAGACACACCCGGGCATCCAGATACCGGATTACACGCAGATAATTCTACAGGCTGTGAGCCGGTCTGCCGAACACCGTGAGAATACCATGTGTTTTTGTGTGTTTCACAGATGATGGAAGGGAAGCCAGTATTGGCTGTGGTGATTTGTGGTTTGACTTAGAAGTAAAAGCTGGCAGTCTGGTAAGTGATGGTTGTGCAATTATGGCCAGGATGTTTAGATTCTACCCAATATGTTCTGTGTGTGATTTATGCAGGAGGACTTGATCTATCTACATATGTAATGTATTACATTCACACTATGGTAGAGGTTTCTTTTGTACATGCTACGCAGATATTTTATTATGCAATTAAATGACTATGTATGTATACTTGTAGACTTGTATGATTTACTGTTATATGATAGCAGCTTTAGTAAGTTTTGATTCATTGGAGTCTGTTTACATGCCACATTGTTGCATAACTAATGTAAGATATATAATATATCTTTCTCAGGAATTGTATGATATTCACATGGATTCTCTGGCTATTCATATGGGGCTTCTCTATAATGTGATATAATGTGAATATTTTATTGTCAATGGTAATGATATTAATATTAAGAAATTTAACTTTTCAGCCAAAGCATGGCTTAATTTATATGATTATCTAATGTGTCAACTTAACTTATTTATTTATTTAACTTATGTATTTTTAACTTATTTTAAATTAATTTAGTATTATCTTGTTAGTGCCATTAAGAAATTGAACTTTTCAGCCAAAGCATGGCTTAACTTATATGGTTATCTAATGTGTCAACTTATTTATTTAACTTATGTTTATTTTAAATTAATTTAGTATTATCTTGTTAGTACCTTCGAGCAGGGTTTTTACTTTTAAACCGGAAACATGGCAATTTGCAAAAGTACAATAATAAATGATAAAAAAATAATAAAATATTTTCTCATGTCCTCAGATTGGAACTTGACAACAAATGATGGTTAACAGAAAGATGTATGATGGTGCTACTAGCGACTGGCCACACATTGGGCCATCCGAACCACTCAAGTGTGACCGGTATTACACAGACAACTCCAATCACACCCACTTCATTTACGGTGGCTATGAGGGCATCCCGGAGAATCTCCTCATCAACTTCGCCATCTGGCTGGTAGGTGGCACTGCAACACTATAATTAGTGTGTTCATTATTTCAGTCATCTTTGTCAGCAATTCGTTTTGTCACATTTTATGTTGTGGGGCGCACAAAAGCACAGTTGTTCAGCTTAGAGCATTGGCTGCTCAGTCAATAGAATTGGGCTTTGAGTCCACTTACAGTGTACTACTATTAGGAAGGTTGGGCAACTTTTAACTGTACATTGTCATTGTTCACCAACTGATAAGATGAGTACTGGGCTTTAAACTGTTGTGGATACATATGAACGAATAGTCTGCAGCATGAATTGCAGCATGACCGAATGCTTCCCAGAGAAATCAAGTTTGCGTTGGAATGAACAGGTCTGCCAGGGGGTTATGTGTAAAGTGCTTTGAACGGTCCCAAGGACTGGATACAGTGTTGTGGCCGCTATGAGAATGTTCCTTTAGATGGTAAATATTTTTGTACCCAGATCTATCCATTTCCATGCACATACATCTCGACAAAAAACGTATTGCAGTTTTGGGATGAACTATCCACGTTAGGTAAATAACTTGGCTTTTGTGTTTTTTTTAATAAGAACATACCTTTTTTAACCCATTTAATCCTGGTGTCCAATATATAGGACGTCCAGTTTACTTTGATTTGCAAGATAACAGCACTAATTCTGAATGTGTTATGGCTATTTATATCACTAAAGGAAGCTTCCGGGCACATTTCACAAGCATATAGATTTATATTATATGGACTTGAGGAAAGCCAAGTTCAAAGTACGGGTTTTGCTTCGTTTTCTCTTACAATGATGTCTCGCAGAAGGTGAGTTCCGGCTTTCACATAAAATAAACCTCTGCATTTCTGTCAAAGCCAAATGTCCCTCAATTCCTGTGTAGAGTAAGAAAAGATAAGTATAAAATATGAGTATACAAACTTTACACGGTGTCATGCCGTCCTAAGTATAGAATGCTAGGCACGAGAGGCCTGGTGTAGTTTATCTGCATATGGTGACAAGATTGTGCTTTGTTCGCTGTTTCTTGAATGAATGCACCTAGCAAACATCCAAGCTATCACTGATATATATATATATATATATATATATATATATATATATATATTGCTTTCTATAGTTAATATATAGCATGAGATGCAGACATGCCACTTATTTACTTGAAATTCTGTATAAATCCGTTAAACATCTTTCTTTGGATGATTGGTCTATAGCATTCCTATTCCGATCGAGTGTCATTATCTGTCAGGCTACGGAATATATCTACATAAAAAAATTTACTAGAATTTGCCTCCCCAAATCCATATTGCAAACAGGAAATCCTTACGATGTGGCAACTCTAAAAAACATTAAGTTGACTTGTTCGTATAAATGTAAGCTATTGACGAAGTCAAAGTATACATACTGGGAATTACATGGCCTGGTTCTATTTTAGGAGTTATGCTGTCAGTGATATATTGGCAATATTGAAAAAGGAGTGCCATTTTCAGTCAGCAGACATTCACAGGAATCCATCAGTAGGACAGCGGAGGTGACGGTTTTGGTGGCTCTATAGACAACCTTTCTGGCAGACAACTTCTGACTGTTGCTGATGCAACAGCCTCATATCAAGGAGGTTATAGCTGTGACAGCCATCGACCGCTCTACCCATACGATCGATACCGAAGGTGAACAAGATGGTTATGTAAGGGCCAACTGTATCAGTAGCTGTCCAGTCCAACCAGTTGATCAGCTTAACAAAAAAGGAAAGAGGGGCCATGACTTGCCAACATGACACAGACAGTGGGGATATTGTTAATCGCTGGCATGGCACCATCATGGTAATGGTCATGTCCAACTGCAGTAGAGACTCTGGAGTCCACCCCATGAGTCAGGCAGTGAGGTGGTCCAGAGCACAGAGAAGGCGCATCCAAATTCTGTAGCCAAACGCAATCAAAGACTGCAACAATACATTGGCGAAATGGATTGGTTTGACCAATACTTGAGGAAATATCACAACTGCGTCCATTCCAGGAACCAGTGTTTGTTTATCTGCTGGATGTCGCCGACTAGAACGCTCGGCTGCTCTACCGCAAGAGTGCTGCCAATGCCAACCAACCCAAGGATCTCCTCCACTTCAGAAGGAAACACAGCCATATATGTCTCATGAGACAGGCACCATGCAGAGTCATCAAGCAGCTTGATAGATGTCCTAAAGGCTTGGACCAGAGTGTTCCAGTCTGCTATGACAGCACAGTTCACACCATGATGGAGTGTACTCGTCAGATTCATTGTGTGGGCCCAGGATGTGATAGGAAGGCCAACTACAGTGTAACAAGTGTAATGTTGTGTGGGCCCAGGATGCGGTGGGGAGGCCAACTACAGTGTAACAAATGTAATGTTGTATGGGCCCAGGATGTGGTGGGGAGGCCAACTACATTGTAACAAGTGTAATGTGTGGGCCCAGGATGTGGTGGGAAGGCCAGCTACAGTGTAACAAGTGTAATGTGTAGGCCCAGGATGTGGTGGGAAGGCCAACTACAGTGTAACAAGTGTAATGTGTGGGTCCAGGATGTGGTGGAAGGCCAACTATAGGTGTAACAAGTGTAATGTATCAGTCCAGGATGTGGTGGAAGGCCAACTACAGGTGTAACAAGTGTAACATTGTGTGGGCCCAGGATGTGGTGGAAGGCCAACTACATTGTAACAAGTGTAATGTGTGGGCCCAGGATGTGGTGGGAAGGCCAGCTACAGTGTAACAAGTGTAATGTGTAGGCCCAGGATGTGGTGGGAAGGCCAACTACAGTGTAACAAGTGTAATGTATGGGTCCAGGATGTGGTGCGAAGGCCAACTACAGGTGTAACAAGTGTAATGTGTCGGCCCAGGATGCGGTGGAAGGCCAACTACAGGTGTAACCAGTGTAATGTGTTGGCCCAGGATGTGGTGGAAGGCCAACTACAGGTGTAACGTTGTGTGGACCCAGGATGTGGTGCCAACTACAGGTGTAACAAGTATAATGTGTGGGCCCAGGATGTGGTGGGAAGGCCAACTACAGGTGTAACAAGTGTAATGTTGTGTGGACCCAGGATGTGGTGAGAGGCCAACTACAGTGTAACAAGTATAATGTGTGGGCCCAGGATGTGGTGGAAGGCCAACTACAGGTGTAACAAGTGTAATGTTGTGTGGGCCCAGGATGTGGTGGGAAGGCCAACTACAGGTGTAACAAGTGTAACGTTGTGTGGACCCAGGATGTGGTGAGAGGCCAACTACAGTGTAACAAGTGTAATGTGCAGGCCCAGGATGTGGTGGAAGGCCAACTACAGGTGTAACAAGTGTAACATTGTGTGGGCCCAGGATGTGGTGAGAGGCCAACTACAGTGTAACAAGTGTAATGTGCGGGCCCAGGATGTGGTGGAAGGCCCACTACAGGTGCAACAAGTGTAACAATGGTCTGCATCCAGCTTGTTTCATCCCATTCCACCAGTCTTAGACTGATTAGGGAGAAACGATGGTGATACGTGTGTGTTCAGCTTCATATGGTGTAACCATACATTTGTTCATGTACCCTGCCATGCCTACCGTCCTATAAATAGGACACCATAATATCCCACGAATAAAGAGGATAATTTCTTATATGTGTTCAGGTGATGTATTTGAAGAATAAATGCAACGATGCCCTTTGTTTTTATTGTTTTTCTGTACCTGGGCATTGATGGGTTAAGTAAGACTAAGTAGAACTAGAAGGAGTGTGTCAAAAATCTTCTGGCACTTTTGGTAATAATTTGATATTACTTATGTTCATTAATCTTTTAGGTGCTCATGAAACTGTTGTACAGGGTGTACATGTCAGGTACATGTCAGGTACATATATGTATGTGTTTGCATATCAAAATGCAGCGTATGTAAATATCAACCTGTGTGTGTATGCGTGTTCGATCTTGACTGGTCCTGGATAAAGTCACACTTTGTATTACAAGCTCAAATATAATAATAAAATACGTAAAATGTACCTGTGACCTGGATCAAATTTCTTATATTCTGATGCCTACCAAGCCTTGCATGAGTATTGTGTTGTATGACAACATCTACTCTGTGTCTAACTGGCAGTCTTCTCTCTGTAGGTACTGCTGGTTGCATTCTCTATACTGAGAAAGAAAGCATGGAACTACGGCCGGCTAGCACTGGTCACCAGAAATGAATCTAAGTGAGTGCCTTAGGCTTCTTATTTACACATCACTTTTACATTCTAAGTGACTCTAAGTGAGTGCCTTAGGCTTCTTATTTCACATCACTTTTACATTCTTGCATTCTTTTGTACCATCAGTGTTTAGCTTATAATTTTGTGTTGTTGTTGATCTTTGTTTACGTTAAAATTAAACATTATGTTTATGTTTCAAATAAGAATTCATGCGAAAACTATTTTCAGGCAATCCATGCTACTGCATGTTAATGGCCTGTCACATAATGTGACTGTATAATATAGCAGTTTTGCTAAATTCACCTCACTGATATTTAGTTTGGCCTGTATTATGTCAGAAGCGTCAATGTATTTATTTATCAGATTCTGAGTCAGGCTATGTAGGTTTTTATTGTACCTATAATTTTGTCGTGCTTCCATGCATAGTATGTTCACTGTTGGCTCAGTTGTATGTATGACATTTGTTGTTCAGTTCACTGTACTGCTAGTGTGTTCTACAGTTCATTGTACTGCTAGTGTGTTCTACAGTTCATTGTACTGCTAGTGTGTTCTACAGTTCATTGTACTGCTAGTGTGTTCTACAGTTCACTGTACTGCTAGTGTGTTCTACAGTTCATTGTACTGCTAGTGTGTTCTACAGTTCACTGTACTGCTAGTGTGTTCTACAGTTCATTGTACTGCTAGTGTGTTCTACAGTTCATTGTACTGCTAGTGTGTTCTACAGTTCACTGTACTGCTAGTGTGTTCTACAGTTCATTGTACTGCTAGTGTGTTCTACAGTTCACTGTACTGCTAGTGTGTTCTACAGTTAACTGTACTGCTAGTGTGTTCTACAGTTCACTGTACTGCTAGTGTGTTCTACAGTTCATTGTACTGCTAGTGTGTTCTACAGTTCATTGTACTGCTAGTGTGTTCTACAGTTCACTGTACTGCTAGTGTGTTCTACAGTTCATTGTACTGCTAGTGTGTTCTACAGTTCACTGTACTGCTAGTGTGTTCTACAGTTCATTGTACTGCTAGTGTGTTCTACAGTTCACTGTACTGCTAGTGTGTTCTACAGTTCATTGTACTGCTAGTGTGTTCTACAGTTCACTGTACTGCTAGTGTGTTCTACCGTTCACTGTACTGCTAGTGTGTTCTACAGTTCATTGTACTGCTAGTGTGTTCTACAGTTCACTGTACTGCTAGTGTGTTCTACAGTTCACTGTACTGCTAGTGTGTTCTACAGTTCATTGTACTGCTAGTGTGTTCTACAGTTCACTGTATTGCTAGTGTGTTCTACAGTTCATTGTACTGCTAGTGTGTTCTACAGTTCATTGTACTGCTAGTGTGTTCTACAGTTCACTGTACTGCTAGTGTGTTCTACAGTTAACTGTACTGCAAGTGTGTTCTACAGTTCACTGTACTGCAAGTGTGTTCTACAGTTCACCGTACTGCTAGTGTGTTCTACAGTTCACTGTACTGCTAGTGTGTTCTACAGTTCACCGTACTGCTAGTGTTTTCTACAGTTAACTGTACTGCAAGTGTGTTCTACAGTTCACTGTACTGCAAGTGTGTTCTACAGTTCACTGTACTGCAAGTGTGTTCTACAGTTCACTGTACTGCAAGTGTGTTCTACAGTTCACTGTACTGCAAGTGTATTCTACAGTTCACTGTACTGCTAGTGTGTTCTACAGTTCACTGTACTGCTAGTGTGTTCTACAGTTCACCGTACTGCTAGTGTGTTCTACAGTTCACTGTACTACTACTAATAATAATAATATACTTTATTTATTCACCATCAAATCCGGGACTAGTGCCCCGTTCACGGGTGATTACAAATCGGCAAACTTTTAAGAGACATAAAGATGCTTTTAAGAGAAATAAATAAAAAGTAAAATTAGGAAACAAAATGCTAATATGTATACATACGTATATATAAATAAACCTATGTATAGTAAAATTGCAGGTAAGTGCAGTGATAAAGCAAACGATTTGCAAAAGTGCTGAACACCTGATCCTATTTGATAATAAATAATAAAAGCCTACATTATATTAAATAGGTTAAAAAGATACTAAAAAGGTAATTAAACCTAAGATAAATAAAACTATACATTAGTAAAACTGTATGCATAAATAATACCAAGGTTAAATGAGGTCTGATTAAATTAGTTTAAGAACAGAAATGTCTTCAATAGTTTTCCAAACTGCCTGGTGTTCTGGATCACGCGTAGTTCCAGTGGCAGAGAGTTCCACAATGTCGGCCCAGCACAAGCAAACGCCCGGCGACCATAACGTTCTAGGTTTACGCGTGGAACATCAAGAAGTAAACCACCACCAGAGCGTAGGGTCCTGCGTGGCGAGTGACGATGTAGCAGTGAGGCAAGATACACTGGCGTGCCTGCATACAGTGCCGTGTGTACAACCATAAGTAATTTGTACTCGATACGCTTTCTCACTGGGAGCCAGTGTAGGTGTTGCAGGACAGCAGTGATAGATCGCCGATCATCTCGTCGAAGTTGCATCACAACACGAGCGGCTGAGCGTTGAACCCTCTCTAGACGGTGCAGCAGACGGTCAGATAAGCCAAAGAGCATAGCATTACCATAGTCGAGTCTTGATGTCACAAGTGCATGGACAAGTCATTTGCAGACACTGATCGTCATTACCCCTCGTGCCCGTGCAATTCTCGAGAGATGGTAGTAAGCACTTCGACAGTGTGTTCTACAGTTCACTGTACCGTATGTTTATGAACAAGATTAGTGAATATCATGACCTGTGGGACGCAGTTTCCTTTGTGCATTGAAGCACTCAACAGGCAGCAACTATTGATTAATGTTCCTGCATGAATGAAAGCTCTTTTTACTGGCTCCACATGCACTGACATGGCAAAGCAGTAATGAACGAGATGTAAATTAACATCTAGCATGGGACGGGATATTAAAGACGTCCCTGGCATCATCTACATGTGCTCTGTTGTGGTCAATGTCTACGATTCTCATTCCTTGGCTCTTTAAATGAAATTTGTTATTTGTCACCTGTCTCTCCGTCACTCTGTCCCCTGCCTGTCACATGTGTCTCCATCATTCTGTCACCTGTCTCTCTGTTACTGGTCTCTCTGTCACCAGTTTCTCCATCACTCTGTCACCTGTCTCTCCATCACTGTCAACTGTCTCTCTGTCACCAGTCTCTCCATCCCTCTGTTACCTGTCTCTCCGTCACTATGTTACCTGTCTCTCTGTCACCTGTCTCTCCATCACTATGTCACCTGTCTCTCCATCACTCTGTCACTTGTCTCTCTGTCACCAGTCTCTCCATCACTGTGTCACCTGTCTCTGTCACCCTGTCACCTGTCTCAATCATTCTGTCACCTGTCTGTGTCACCTGTCTCGGTGTCACCTGTCTCTCCATCATTCTGTCACCTGTCTCTGTCACCTGCTCCATCACTCTGTCACCTGTTTCCATCACTCTGTCACCTGTCTTTCTGTCACCTGTCTCTCCATCAATTTGTCACCTGTCTCAGTCACTGTATCATCTCTCTCTCTCCATCACTCTGTTGCCTGCCTCCACCTGTCACATAGTCCCTGATATCCTCTTTATGCTTGGCTGCACATTGAGCTTTTCTGGCATCTTGTCTGAATTCTAATTCTTTCTTCTGTTGCTGTGACTCATTTCCAAGGCTGACTGTATGACTCAGGCATAGGTTGCAGTGGAGATTAGCATTAAGGTTGCGACTGTTGTCATGACAATCACATTGAGGTGGTCAGACTCTGGGTCACTTCTGGCTTCCTTCTACATGGCATTCATCAGCTTACTGGGGATCATAGTTTATTAACTATAAACCAGTTCTTTATATGGTATTATATGTGAAGAAAAAGGATCTTGAAGGACAGTAGTTGAATCTTACCTATTTCTGCACATTTTCTTCCATCAAAATGCTTGTTATACTCATTTCTATAAAATGGTACCACCCAGTTCAGATGCCACTGCATGATGTGATCCCTGTGTATCATCTGCCTTGACTTCCTCCACGACACCAGTTGTCTTTCCTTTCTTCTCTGTCCATGTACTTGTCCCTCAGGCTCCATGTACTGGTCTCTCAGGCTCCATGTACTGGTCCCTCAGGCTCCATGTACTGGACCCTCAGGCTCCATGTACTGGTCCATCAGGCTCCATGTACTGGTCCCTCAGGCTCCATGTACTGGTCCATCAGGCTCCATGTACTGGTCCATCAGGCTCCATGTACTGGTCCATCAGGCTCCATGTACTGGTCCCTCAGGCTCCATGTACTGGTCCCTCAGGCTCCATGTACTGGTCCCTCAGGCTCCATGTACTGGTCCCTCAGGCTCCATGTACTGGTCCATCAGGCTCCATGTACTGGTCCATCAGGCTCCATGTCACCTCCTCCTCTTCTTTCTTCCTTGTTTCAACAGAGCAGGCAGCTATAGGGTCTATTCTAGTTGCCCTCTCCTGTCAGCCCAGAACAGCCCAGACAGGCACTCCTGGTAACTCCTGGTCACTCCTGGTCACTCCAATCTCTCCACCTGCAGGGCATGTCGCATGCAGAGAGGATTTGTCATGTGACTACAAAATGAAATACAGCAAAAAAAAATGTTCCATTGTTTTGCTATACGCAATACTAGAAATGGGTTGTTTTCACTTACAAATGGGTTCTTTTCACTTACAATTACTATAATATGAGTTGTATTACAATACATCATGTTTGTGCGATACATTAAATTAACAGAATAGGTTAGACAATAGAACAGACTTTAATTTTCCGCACCACTTGTCTGTGTTGTGTGAGGGCAAATTGCCTCATAAACCCACAACAGTCGCACCATGCAGTGTAATGAGATTGTGGTCATAAGTGACAGCTCCCACTGCGTTTTATGGGCAGAAATATGGAAGAAATACTTAAAAGGGATCAGAATATGATTGATTCAGTAGCAGAGAATTAATGAAATAGAGAGTGGCAATGCCTTTATGATGATGATAGACTTAACAAGGTGGCAATGCCTTTATGATGATGATAGAATTAACAAGATGGCAATGCCTTTATGATGATGATAGACTTAACAAGATGGCAATGCCTTTATGATGATGATGGACTTAACAAGGTGGCAATGCCTTTATGATGATGATAGACTTAACAAGGTGGCAATGCCTTTATGATGATGATAGACTTAACAAGATGGCAATACCTTTATGATGATGATAGATTTAACAAGATGGCAATGCCTTTATGATGATGATAGACTTAACAAGGTGGCAATGCCTTTATGATGATGATGGACTTAACAAGGTGGCAATGCCTTTATGATGATGATAGACTTAACAAGATGACAATGCCTTTATGATGATGATAGACTTAACAAGGTGGCAATGCCTTTATGATGATGATAGACTTAACAAGATGGCAATGCCTTTATGATGATGATAGACTTAACAAGGTGGCAATGCCTTTATGATGATGATAGACTTAACAAGATGGCAATGCCTTTATGATGATGATAGACTTAACAAGATGGCAATGCCTTTATGATGATGATGGACTTAACAAGATGGCAATGCCTTTATGATGATGATAGACTTAACAAAGTGGCAATGCCTTTATGATGATGATGGACTTAACAAGGTGGCAATGCCTTTATGATGATGATAGACTTAACAAGATGACAATGCCTTTATGATGATGATAGACTTAACAAGGTGGCAATGCCTTTATGATGATGATAGACTTAACAAGATGACAATGCCTTTATGATGATGATAGACTTAACAAGATGGCAGTGCCTTTATGATGATGATAGACTTAACAAGATGGCAATGCCTTTATGATGATGATAGACTTAACAAGGTGGCAATGCCTTTATGATGATGATAGACTTAACAAGGTGGCAATGCCTTTATGATGATGATAGACTTGTAGAAGTTTTTGTAGTTTTCCATATGAAACAAGTGACAAAGTGTAGCATTCTGGCATAGCACTTCAGTTTTATCACACTATATGACTGTATATTAATCTGTCATGTCTAGACAATCTGTATCCGTTATTCATCAGTGTTTTGCAAAAAGCAGACATTGTCTAAGGACTGCATTAGATCATGTCTAGACAACGGGAATAGTCTGTGTGGATAGAAGAGAATGAGATTAGATTGCTGCAATGGGCATAAGAACTGGGATAATCTGTGTGGATATAAGAGAATGAGATTAGATTGCTGCAATGGGCATAAGAACTGGGATAACATTCCATGCAGTACTCAGACAAGTAATAAGATGAAACTCACCATATATATATATATATATATATATATATATATATATATATATATATATATATATATATATATATATATATATATATATATATATATATATATATATATCTAACTTATTATGATTTGCATGGTTTGCATTACAAATGTTGATCTGGTCTGAGGGCTACATTGGTCATCACTGGTCTGAGGGCTACATTGGTCAAGGAATCCATTGGTCATCACTGGTCTGAGGACTACATTGGTCATGGAATCCATTGGTCATCACTGGTCTGAGGGCTACATTGGTCATGGAATCCATTGGTCATCACTGGTCTGAGGGCTACATTGGTCATGGAATCCATTGGTCATCACTGGTCTGAGGGTCATTGGTCATCATTACATGTACTTTTGTATTGTTGCAGTAACAGACTAAGGAAAAGGTAAACTCTAGCATGCTCTACATTGGCTGGGATTCATCGCGTGTGGTAGCCCCAAATAGGGTAGTGACCCCCCTCTCTCTCTCAACCTTCCTGCCCTGTGTCATTTCACCCTGTTGGCTGAGGGGTTTGGTCGGTAGTTTGACTGAAATGCTGTCCTGCATGCTCCTCATAGGTTGTAATTTTGTGCCAAATGGCACCCACTGAATAGTAAGACACCTATCGGAATTTAGACAATGACTTATACTCTGTGATCCACATTTGCAGGTACAAAGTCTCATTGTTATTATCATAAAATGGAAAATTTTAAACCAATATTCTGACAGTTGTCTAAATCCCAGAGGCATCCCACCATCCCCTGGGACAAACTAGTGATGCATACTAACCTACTTGTCTGACAGTGTAGATGGCATGTTAGAACTGAGATATCTCTCTCTGGTGTGCATCTCAGACTAACAAATTGTCTTCCTAGTCTCATGCATGATGCATTTGTGGTAATACATAGCAGTTAGTTTTTCGCAAAGTTGCATTACATATTACAAGCACAAAATGAAAGTTCAGAAGGATATCGACTTAACAAGATTTAACCAGATTTAGCAAGATTGCCATGCAATGCAATAATCTCCATATATGGTTAGTGGACAAGGAAGCCATTGGCTTATTGAGTAGTTTCGTGAGAATTATGATTGTGTGTTTGGCAGCATGACTTGTACACTATTCCACACTGTTGCCCCTGTTTAAGCCTCCTTGCTGTGCCAAGTGTTTGCCCCACTATGGGTTTAGTGGTGGCGCTCTCATGGCCCAAACTCTCACATGTGTTTATTATTTACAGGAAACGTGTATTTGTACAATAATGTTACATCTACAGAATATGTAAGATATACATTGAATCACGAGACAGAGGCTTACCACTAAGTGTTTGTGCTAATGCTAGCAGTGTGAATATGTTTTTGAAAATTGTCAGATATCTGACATGAGCAGATTATACATTGATGGAAATTTGTTTTACTCTTGTTGAACCAATGGCTTCCTTGTCCACTTCCCATCTGTGCTTTTTTATTTTGGATGATAATCTTGTTAATTTGTTTACTATTGTACAATATTCACTTTTATTAGTGAGCACATGATGTGTGTTTGACTCTAATGTCAAACTGACTGCCACATACATAGCCAAAATGTTATATATAATTGTATAAAATAGCTGTGCCCCCCATTCTGCCCCCACTGTCCCCCTACACACCCACTGTTCCCCTGTGCCCCCACTGTCCTGTGCCCCTCACTGTCCCCCTGTGCCCTCCATTGTTCCCCTCTGCCCCCACTGTCCCCCTACACACCCACTGTTCCCCTGTGCCCCCACTGTCCTGTGCCCCTCATTGTCCCCCTCTGCCCCCACTCTCCTCCTGCACCCCCACTGTGACAAGCACTGTCCCCCTGCCCCCCCTGTGCCCTCACTGTCTCCCATTGTCTCCCTGTGCCCCCCACTTTCCCATATCAAACCTGGATAAGACTGAGGTCATTGCCCTAAGAAACTTCATTGATCTGTGCCAATGCCAACTATTGATCAAAGCAACTGGTCACGCTTCATTGAATGTGTTCACACAGTCAACTGATTTAAGTTGTCTGGTAATTAATTGCTGATTCGGGCCTGTGCTGCTGCTACCAGGATGTCTAACCTGGACAATATGACTGTCATAGCTGTGTGTGTCCCTTGATGTTACCAGTTAACACTAACAGTGCAGGAAATTATGTAATTATTGTACCCTAAGGTTCGATTCCTTCTCCTGTTTGCCATTTATAATCCACCTCGTGTTATCTTTATACATTATTGATTCCAAGTGGGTAGCTCTAGTGCTATCATGCCATTTGCCCACATTAGACGCTGACAGAACGACTCAGCTTGCATCCTGCCATCGGCATTACTGCGACATGTGGAGTGAATCAATATGATGACATTTATGTGACACACTCGGCTGCTACTGAGTCAGTGTAGCTGCTACTGAGTCAGTGTAGCTGCTACTGAGTCAGTGTAGCTGATACTGAGTCAGTGTAGCTGCTACTGAGTCAGTGTAGCTGCTACTGAGTCAGTGTAGCTGCTACTGAGTCAGTGTAGCTGCTACTGAGTCAGTGTAGCTGCTACTGAGTCAGTGTAGCTGCTACTGAGTCAGTGTAGCTGCTACTGAGTCAGTGTAGCTGCTACTGAGTCAGTATAGCGGTAGATTGTTGATAATTGCCCGTCACTACTCTGTACTTGTGGCTGGCCACTCTTTGAAGTGACACGAGTGTCGGACATCAAATATTCATTATACTTGTTGCATAGGAAACGTGACCATGATTGGATTCTGAAACAACATCTCCATTGTTTTTATGATTAATTATAATACTCCCACAACAGTATGGTTAACTTGTTTTATATATATATATATATATATATATATACATATATACATATATATATATATATATATATATATATATATATATATATATATATATATATATATATATATATATATATATATATATATATATATATATATATATATATATATATACACACATCTTTACATTTTGTATTCAGTTACATAAATGTATTACAGTTATTGTAATATAGTATGTTACATGTGAATAAAGTAGATTATAGTTTTAAATCGTGGACTAGAATTAAAGGCAAAATGTGTGCTGTAAAGCTGCATGTCTGTTTAAGCCTCATACAACCATGGACCAGAACAGTTGCTCATGAAGAGTGATAGACTCATGGAACATTACATCAGCACCAAGCCTTAATGCTTTCAAGCCCATTCGACAAGTACCCAAACATATTTTGATCCACTGTGACATCATGCACAATGCTGTTGTAAGGTTCAAGCTTTCATATGGACCCAGACTGGAGGTATCTTGGAAGAAGACTGGGCCAGTGTTGAGTTGTCTGTGTCTGTCCACAGCCCTCGTTGCTCCTGTCTGCTGGTTATGTCAGCATCGGGTTAATCATACATTGGCTGCAAATGTATTCCAACTGACGTCTCTCAGACCTAGGTGGAGCAGAATGTAATGCTTTGCTTTAGCAGCAGTGTCTTTGTAGACATTTGTTTATGCAATTTTTTATGCATGCTATTTGTTTGTATTTATACGTTTATTCATTTGTTTGTTTTGTAGATTCACACCTTTGTTGCATGTAAGCTGTAGGAACAAAGGTGCAGAACATCCATTAGGTTGCATTTTAGTCATTAATAATAACATTTGGCATGTAGCATGTAGCACTTGTAACTCATTATTACTGACTGTGTGTGTATGCATGCATGCACGCGTGCATGCGCACGTGTGCATGTGTAGCGCTGTATGCATGCCCAGACAGACACTGGACATAGGCTGACACAGAACAGCTCACGCATGTACTCACACTTGTAATCACAATAAACACCTCAGTTAGAATGCTCAATATGCAAATAGCTAATATTGCACTTGTGTGTGTGGGTTAAGCCACTGTGTTTACGTTTACTGTTTTTGAAATCTTGCATATGACACATTTACAGTTTTGAACACATCTTAAAGGCACATTTTGTGTTTGACAAATTTACAGTTTTTTATGCATTTCAAAGGCATATTTGTGTGTGACTAAAACAAATTTGTTGATGAATAATTTATGACAGTAAGAACGCAGTCTGGCTGCAGATGTTCTTTAGTGCTCATGTTCCTACATGTTTTACTGTACGATTACAAAGTTCTGATCATTATAAGGTGGTGGTCTTGTATGCTTTGTTATTCTTATAATTGTTTCTAACTACACCATACTTTTAATTTACTAAATACTGTACCATGCAGCAGTACCTATTCGGTTTGCTTAATTAAAACTACTGGTACATCATATATGGCCTATATTTGAATTGTATCATTTGTGAACAGTTACATATCTTCTGTTAAATGCGGTTTTTATGAAGCTATGTATTTGTAACTGACCATTGTAAATGAGGCCAACCCTGGCTGCAAGAATGCATGAATTAACCTAAAACTCACTATAAAAATTAGTTGTAATGGTGTATGAAATCTTCCTTCTTTATATAACAAAGTAGGTGTACTCAACCATTTATATAACAATGTAGGTGTACTCAACCATTTATATAACAATGTAGGTGTACTCAACCATTGAGCGATTGCAATTAAGCCTTGATGAAGAATTGTAATTAATGCTTTAAAGAATTGTAATTGATGTTTTGAAGAATTGTAATTGATGTTTTGAAGAATTATAATTGATGTTTTGAAGAATTGTAATTGATGTTTTGTAGAATTGTAATTGATGTTTTGAAGAATTGTAATTAATGCTTTAAAGAATGGTAATTGATGTTTTGGAGAATTGTAATTGATGTTTTGAAGAATTGTAATTGATGTTTTGAAGAATTATAATTGATTTAGAGTGTTGTGATTATAATTGAGCATTTATGATGCTGTTTAATTGTAATTGAATCCAACTCTGATTTCTGGTATGATGTGAAACGCAGTACATGAAGCATATTTATTGCCAGGTGGACGACCCTGTTCTACAGCAACAGTTCTAGCAGACTCGCCTCTGTCGACTCGCGGGAATCGCTCGATGCTCAACTTAATGAGAAAGATCGGGTAAGTCTTGTACACTGCTTGTGTTAGTCTAATTCTACAAAAAATGTGTAAGAAACAAGAGGAGCAAAAAACTAATTGTGGAGGGACGTGTCACAGTTTGTCTCTGATAATAAGACACTGGCAGACCACATAAACAGTGATATGAAACTTTAGTCATAAAATATGTTTCAAAATGCATTAAAACAGTCATGTGAACTTTGATAGTGAAATATGAATAAAGCTTGTAGCAATGTCAACAATAGAGAAAACATTTTTAAAAATCTGCAGTCAGACAGTGTTCTTACTGTCAAAAATTATCCATCATCAGTAAAACCATATGAATTTTATTATGATAAGAGATAAGAAACCATGTCATTTGGCCCGTGGCCATCAGTGTGTGTGTGTACTCGTACACGCTTAAGCAAGCAATGACTTTAGTATTTACTACAGAAAAAAAACAAATAAGAAAACTTCTTTCATACTTAATCGTCAAAAAACAAACTCAGGTACATCAAAACAAGAGGGCCAGTCTAAAAATTGGTAAGCAATATTAAAGTAATGAACAGATGGGTTGATACACCATGGAGCTGAGAAGGTTAAACATATTTAAAAAGGTAAGTCTTCTAATGATGGCTACATTTTTTTTCCAACTGATCTAACACTAGTAGCGACTGAATTCCATTGGTTGTTGACGTGGAGTTGGTGTGGCAACCGAGAAAGCCTTAGTTCCAATGTTCATTTCAGATGTGAGAATAAATAATAGATGAGGACTAGATGACCAAAGCTGTCTGGGCTTGCAGGAGTAAGACTTGAGAACATTTATGCTTGTATTTTCAGGGCATCTGTTCTTGGCTGACTACGTTCTGCATTGTGAAGTGAGTGAATAGTTACCTTTGTAATGGTCAAATACGTAGCATATTATGGTAATAACCCTTGACCCTACGTTACCCCATGATTTTGTACTTGGTACTTATCATTTGCTTATCATTAATTAGTACATTGATGTGTTTGTCTGAAGTTGTCCCCGATTTAGGCATAATAATTAAAACATTTTACATATTTTGTTTGACATAAGTTTCATAGATAGTTCTGTGATATCTGCACATCATACTGTGTGCTTAGGGACAGCAATATCTTGGAGAAGTGCGGCCCTGATGCTGTGCAGTACCTGTCCTTCCAGCGCTACCTAATGCTCTATCTGAGCATCATAACGGTGCTGTCCATTGGCGTTGTCCTGCCCATCAACTTTCAGGGTAAACTGGGTGAGTGAAGTGACTCAGTAGTCTGTCTGATGATTTCACCAAAACTAAATAACAAATTTGTACAAACAAGCTACCATGTGCTAGTGGATATTAGATAGATTCAAATTATCGTGAACTAGTCTGAACTAGATGAGCGAAAAAATCCAACTGAGACGGAACCTTTAAGTAACGTGGATATATTGAATAGTGAAACCAATTTATTGCACACATACAAAATGACATATATGTGGGGACTATACACATTAAAAAGAAAAGTATTTACTAGTTAAGCTACAGACGGCTACAGTCAATTCTGGACTAACTAATCAAAATACACATACAGGGCAGTGTCTCTGTGTTTGCGACTCATTTGAATGACAGTCTCTCTGTAACTGGATAAAATCTTGGTATGTGTTTATCTTATATTTTGCACGATGTTCCTTCCACAACATATGGAAAAAATTACCTGGTAGATTGTGACACAAAACCTAACTAGTCAGGTACGGCTGTAACTTTGCTTTATAAGATTTTGAATGTTTTTTGTCAAGTCACAGTTAATGACAAAATTATTTGGTAAATCACGAGTTTCAGCAATTAGTAAATTAATTGATAGACTAACTTGATGTTCATGTATAGAACACTAGTTTTTGTGAGGCATGGTTGTTGGTTGTTTTCAGAGGGTGACAAAGAGACATTCGGTCACACAACTATGAAGAACTTGCTGCCAAAGTGAGTACACCATCGGCTGGTGCATTGGTTATATATACAATGAAGGAGCAGATATAATGTAGTGTTGTTTTTACATTTGACCCATTAGAAATTGAAAGACTCAAGAAGATTAAAACTCCTATCCTCTTGATTATTGATGGCCTCATGTTGCTGCTCACCGCAAGATCTACTGTAGTGATCTAGACAGTTCACCCTGTAGTAACTGTCTGTGCTCTGTGCAGTTCACCCTTACTCTGGGTTCACGCCACCTTCGCTGTCCTCTTCCTCGTCATCCTCGTGGTCCTCATGAGGCATTTCTCTATCAGTCTCCATGACGTCGAGGAGGAACACGTACGTACTGCAGCCTATGTCATGTCACAATTATCTTTCTAAACAATATTTGTTGTGAACAATGTCACATTGAATTAATCTTTTGTACTTTACGAATGTTTTATGGTTACTTATTCAGATGCTATGTCTGCAGGCAGCCTGGTGTGTAACTACAGTAAACTCTTATTATAAGGAATATGTTGAAACGTGATCAAACAGTTCCGTATACCCAGTGCTCCTTATATCCGTGGGTACATACAACCAGACCAGAATGGGGATTTCACAGTTGTTCCTTTTAGACAGATATTCCTAATATGGGGAGTCTTATTCTGAGGGGCCTCTATATGATGGGGTTACAATTTTGTATGTTTAAAATTTTATGTTTTTGTTATTTTGTAATATGTTTTAATTATATTACTTTATTATTATTTATATATGGGGCTATGCAAATATTAGTAATAATAAATAGCGGTGACATTACGGATATTGCAGCAGCTAGTCTTTTAACACTGAAACTTCAACAACGGTGCAGGAAACCGACTGACAACTATGTATAATATTTTTAACTACAAACCTCATTGTTGAGATCCACTATGATATATGTTTACTGATAAGTATGGCTTACTTGTTCTTGCTTTAAATATAAGAAACACACCACCTCATAGCATGTCCATCATGTGACTAGAGAGATACTTGGATATTGCAGCTCAGTGTGTATAAGTCTGTAACATGCCGCATGTTTTGCAGGTAACAAGAACTCTACTGATCACCAACATCCCGGAGCAAGTGTGTTCCAAGGATCTGCTGCAGCAACATTTCATGTTAGTATTGCACTTGTTTGACTGACATTGAACAGTTACTGTTGTACGCTTCTGCTTCAATGCACCAGATTAGTTAACTTGCAATTGTCTGTCCTAGTCATTTTATTGTGATACACACACGTGCTTACACTTCTTGCATTTCGCATTCAACATTTCATTGTAGATTATGTTGTATGTATATTGTAATATTTTGTATGAGATAGAAATGTTGAATAAACACCAATTCAGTTAATAAAAAAATTAATCCAGTTCTTGTTTGTCATATTGAACTGTTCGTGTCTGCCAGAGAGGCCTATCCAGAAGCCACCTTGATTGCGGTTAACATCGCTCACGACATCTCTAGACTCAGTGTGCTTGACAAGAAAAGGTTTGTGACAACCCTGCCTAATGTAAGCATCTAAATGTCTGCTGATATCTGCTGTTATATAATAACACGACACAAACACAGTTTATTTTATGGCATAGAAAGTTACAACATGGAAAGTATCATATGAGAACATATCTGTGGTGTGATGACAGAGGTGATCTTACACACGCTGCAGGCAGCAACCACAAATGAAGAAAGTCATCTCAACAAAATTAAATTAAAATTTATCAACAAAATTAAATTAAAATTTATACGCTTGACCACACCAAAATGTAAACAATAGTTTCGTCATCATTGTACGTGCGTGCGATTATGAAATCATTTCTGCACACCCCTATTGGAGTAAAGTACATTACCTGCATGTGTAATAAGTAATAACACAGATGTATTGATTATTTAAATCAATGTACTGCACGCTGAACATAAAATGATGTACACATATATGGACCACATAACTAAATTGTTATATTAACTATATTGCTATAAATTAAACTAGAGTTCTAGACTAGCCACATTCAAAATCTGTGTGTGTGTTATGTAACACATGACATTGCGGCGGTGTCTTCCCAGACAAACGGCCATGGACGGGCGCTTGAACTCGGAGACAATCTACCAGCAGACAGGCCAACGTCCCACCATCTACCCCTACCACTTTGGCCAGTTCTGCTGCTGCTGTCACAGCTGTGGATGCAGGCAGGTCTGTCTCATAATATTCCTCTGTTAAAACTCCCTCTTCAGTTGTTTTATCCCATCACGAATCAGGTTCTTTGTTGTTCAAATCTGTAGCGTGTGAATGGTCTAAATAATATACACAGTCAGTTTAACAAAAGAAAGCACACTTTTGTATAGTCATCAAAAGAATTGATTTAGATTGTGTAACTGACAAAACTGTGAATAGCCGTACGCCATCTAATTTATAAAGCACAATGTCTGTTCCTCTGTTTGTCTGTTTGTCTGTTGCTATGTTTGTCTGTTGCTATGTTTGTCTGTTGCTCTGTTTGTCTGTTGCTATGTTTGTCTCTTGCTATAATATTATTTGTCTGTTGCTATGTTTGTCTGTTGCTAAGTATGTCTGTTGCTATGTTTGTCTGTTGCTATGTTTGTCTGTTGCTATGCCTCATTGTGGCTGCAATGTGGCCGATCTGGATGAAAGTTTGCAAGGTGACCGGGGGGGGGCTTCTGACAGACACAGGGGGTCGGATGTGGAACTATCCCCATGGTCCCCGGGGGGTTTGGTAACAAAATTAAAAGCTATAGTAGAAGTAAGTTGCAACGGAGGAATTAATTTGTTTTCTATGTTATCGTAAAGATAATAATAACACCTACACATTTGTCCACCAGTTTTGAGTACTTTTCATGTTATTACAGTTTGTCTGTACCCCCATAAATATATTTATGAATAAAGCGTATATAACATAACATACATATGCTAGCTGCATAATAATAACAGTGTAGCTAGTCTTAGACACTGTTTTAACTAGAAGAGACTTGCTACATTATAGTTACATTGTAGCTGTCCATAGATGCATTTTTAATTAGAAAAGACCTGCTTTTCCTCCTGTGAGTTGGTTGGTTCAGGTGGATGCCATCGAGTTCTACGGGGAGAAAGAGAGAAAGTACGAGCAGTGGTGTGAGACAGAGAAGAAGAACGCACTCAAGTCAAAGCTGGGCATCGCATTTGTCACCTTCTCTGAGTCCATGCATGCAGCCAAGTAACTACCACCTTCTGATGTACATCATTCTACCATCATTATCATCACCCCCATTCACCAGTTGAGAATTCAAGTGATACTAGAACTCTTGTCAATATGGCAATAAACTAACCTCCTCCATTCTGTACGGTTCTTGCACCGTTCCGTCTTTTGAAACTGCTTTGAGGCTGGTGTTCTTTTCCTCCAGGTGGCTGATGTAGTTGAGCCTTTGTAACCTTGGCCTTCCTCTCAGTCTCTTTCCCGTTGTCTTCGTACTCTGTGCCACATTTTCTCTTCTCATCACAAGACCCTGAATACCATCTCAATGTATTCATTCGTACTCATTTATCAATAATGTTGATAATTTTTATAATTGATATTGTAAAGCCCTCTCCATTTCCATGTCAGTTTTTGTTAACTTCACCATTATTGTCATCTCATTCATTATCAACAATATTTTGCCATCTTCTTCCTTGTTAATGTACGTGGTCATAATTGACTTCTTTGTCATCATCATTATTTAGTCGCAGTCATTATGTTAGGCATTATCAGATAAAAACTCGCAGTAAAGAATAATTAATAATTGCAGTGTTTCATAAAGAAAAGAAGACTACATTCTGAGATATGGCATTAACATGACATTAGTTTGAAGGATTTGTGATATGCCCAATCTTTCCATTGATACGTTCACTTGGAATAACCCCAAAATTGTTATTCCCGTAATTGACGTTGTTGTTTTTGACAGGGTCCGTGCGGACTTCAAGGCTTCGTGCAACGGGGAGCACAACCCTAGTATATCTTCTGTGAGCAAACTCCTGAAAGTGACCAACTGGGAGGTGCACTATGGCCCACTTCCCTCCAGCATCTACTGGTATGTACAACAAATATTTTCTGTAATGCACATTATCAGTTTATTATGTTTCGACTCTGTTTACTATTTGCACACTAGTGCTTTATTATGCTTCAACTTGGGTTATTAATATTGCATACGTGATAAAAACTGATAGACATTTGGCAACTAGAGAAATACCAGTGCAACAACTGGCAAAGGTTTGACAGCTAGAGAAATAGCTGTACATTCATTTCCTAGTTGATGCCAGCACTTGATGATGTTCTATAACCGACTAGTCTGTATAAGTTATGGTTACTAGAATCTGATCAATGGTCTTATGAGGCCACTTTCAACTTGTCAACCTTTTTCAGAACATTATCGCCAAGCCAATCGTTCTGTGCTAGCACTGAGGTTGGTCACTGCCTGGATGCACGTCAGTCTTGGTGGTTCTTTTATGTCCCGAATTAACGAGATGAGTCTAACATTAATATAATCATCTGAGTCAAGAGAGATACACAGGGTTTTTACACCAAACATACCATACTAGACTAACCGTTACATTACAGTGCCTTTTGCAACTGCTAGCACCACCTACAGTGTTACTACTGTACTTGTTGCAGGGAGAATCTGGCTATGTCCCCGGCCACCTGGTGGGCAAAGGCGATGTGCCTTAACTTCAGTGTGTGCATTCTGTTGTTCTTCCTAACAACTCCGTCGATGATACTGAACCTCCTCAACCAGACTAGCTACATCAAAGCTGTCACCTATATCCATGTGAGGCCACTTACATCTTCTATAAATATGTAGCTTATGGACTTAATAAATAATAAATAGTTTTAAATGCTGCACTGTTTATTGTATGACTGACTAGGTTTGATAAACTATATTTTGTATTCTTGTAATAAAATTTTACAGTAATGCACATACTGTATTTGACCTAATAAGAGTACAACAGCTTAAAAAAAATTGGGGCATGGAAAAATGTCAAGGAATCTGTTCCTATAAGCGTACACCAAAAATATATTTCTCTAGATAATTGGTGAGTAGAGCCACTGAATAGTGGTGTCAACTGTTTAACACCAGATGGCAGCACTTCGGTTTTCCACACCAGTCAAATTACAATAATTTTGGATCCTACTGATTGAAAAGAGGTGTATGCTAAATAGGGCATGTATACTTAATAGGTCAAATACAGTATATTGTTTCTGATTTCCTTTCCAAGGTACCAAATATGGCTATGTCCTTGCAACTTGTGTCAGTAGTTATGCAGTGAGTTTGTCTACATAATCTTTTGCAAAGAAATGTTCTCAAAACCTTGAAAATCTGACAATAAAATGATTTGTTTGCTCACAAAGTCGGCATGATACAGTGTTCAGCTTTTCAACTGGTTTGAAGAAAATGATTTTCGTGTTTTTTAAAACTCGATAACCAATATCTGTCTCTGATTGTTTCACTAGCACCGTGTGGTATGATTACAGTATTTGACCTAATAAGCAAATAGTACACTTAGTAAAAAATTGGGTCATGGAAAACTGTCACGGAATCAGTTCTTATAAACATACTCCAACATTTTTTTCTCTAGACAATAAGGTAACTGTTTAACACTAGTGGTGTCATTTGGTGACTAGTGTAGAACAACTGAAAAGTGGTGCCAACTGTTTAATACCAGAAGGCGACACTTAGTTGTTCCACACTAGTCAAATTACAATAATTATGGATCCTGCAGATTAAAAAAGGGGTGTATGCTAATTAGGGCATGTACGCTTAATATGTTGAGTACGGTACATATTATTTGGAGAGTAGAGATTGTGACATATGCCATATGGTTTGGCTTATTAATCTTTATTCATGTTCTCAATATCAATTAAAATGTCAGATTTCCAGTCTGCATGTATACCACATCCGGACAGTTTGCCAGTGGTGTTGTTTTAATGTATTCGAATGGTTGTGTGATGTGTGATAAAACTGGCATATTGCTGCCAAAACTGTTAGTGACAATTGTTAAAAAAGGACTGAGAATCCACCCAGTGTAAAAGTTCATGTCTCCATATTGTATGCGTTGCTTGCAGAGTAATGTGTTGGTTCAGTTCCTGCCGACTCTCATCCTCCTCGCAGTCTCAACCGCACTGCCCAACATTGTCTACTACTCCGACCAACTGATCGGCCACTGGACAAGGTGGGTTGTTGATGGCACTAACATATATGTCAGGGCACGAAATAAATGTAAAAAAATTGCATAGCAATTGTTGCTATGCAAAATGAGGTTTGCATAGCAAACACAAATTTTACATAGCATTTTTGTATAGCAGATTACTTGTGATTTGGGGAGTTATGAAAACAACACCATTTCATGATTTTGCACATTTATACATTCAAGCGTGTGGTTGACGAAGCCTTGGTTTTGATGTGGTTATAATGTTGTCAACGACCGTAATGCAAATATTTTGGGAATTGAGACAGCGCGATGTTCCCAGGCACTAATAACTAGAGCAGTACACTTGGTTGTTGGTGGCATAAAACTACATTATGATGCTTTTTTTAATTAATGGGATTTTATTTGTGGAAAAGGCATTGTTATCGGGAGGTTTTGATGCTGTAAAATGGCATATCGGGAATTGGGAGTTGAACGTGAAATAGGGAGCCTCCTGCCGAAATTGGGAGAGTTGGTATCTTTCTTACAAATAAAATAATAATTTATACTTTTTTCTTCAGAAAACACATCCAGCGGCAACATAATGTTAAAATGTTGCGCGCAATATTCAAAATGCGCACCAGAAAACACAATTTCTTCTAAGATCAAGTTGTCTCCCGCTCTGCCACTATAGCTAGTCTATACGCCATGAACGATTGCAGCCATTTGTTTATTGCAGTGTCAAGCCAACAAGTGCTGGGGTTACTCAATATGTTTTCTCGCCTTTTGCCTTACTGGCTACATGATAATTACTATATAAACAAGTTGGGCTGTGATTGGATTCAGGTGTTTGTCTTGCAAGGGGAGCCAGGCCCAGGGGTCAGTTTCTATGGTAAACAATTGTAGTGAGCACCCGTAGATTTCGCAACAGATTACACAGACACTGGTGGTAGTTACTGTGATGCTTAATCAGGAGCACTGATCATCGTCAAATTTATTGTTGCGACTGCAAACACCTTGATTTCAACTGGTGTACAACGTATATGCGACGCTACGTTTTGAACTCGCAGTCATCATTGCAGGTGTTTTGTGTGCGTTAGTAGCGTCTTTCTGTTTTCGGAAAGACTGGGTACCGGTAGACGTTTGCCTCGTACTGGAAAAAATTCCGCTACCAGGTACCGGAATATTTCAAAGGCTAGCGAAATCGCTGAGCCTACACTTCGAAACAACTCTGTATGCTGCCACACATGTACAATGAATTGATATAACCCCTCTAGCAAGTATTACACTAGGGGACTATGCATTGGTAAAATCGCATTTCCGTTTCATGTGAGAGAAAACCGCGTGAGAAAAATTGCGGCGCCCATGCCTACGATGCTACGACAGTTACCGCTTGATCAAAACAAAACAAAATTATTCACAAATATTGCATCTCAAAGTTTGCGATACAAAAATGCAGTTGACTAGCAAACCGCAATATATGCATCGCAAAATGCAATGCGATACCGCTTATTTCGTGACCTGTATCTGTGTCAATGTCTGTGGCAGTGACACCAACATGAATATGTTAACGTCTGTTGACAGTGACACTAACATATATGTGTTAATGTATGCTGGCAGTGACACTAACATGACTGTATTAATGTATGTTGGCAGTGACACTAACATGACTGTCGGTGTCTGTTGGCAGTGAAACTAACATGACTGTGTTAATGTCTGTTTGCAGTGACACTAACATGACTGTGTCAACATCTGTTGGCAGTGACACTAACATGACTGTGTTAATGTATGTTGGCAGTGACACTAACATTACTGTCAGTGTATGTTGGCAGTGACACTAACATGATTGTGTCAATGTCCATTGTCAGTGACACTAACATGACGGTGTTAATGTATGTTGGCAGTGACACTAACATGACTGTCAAGGTTTGTTGTCAGGGACACAAAAAAGGTATGTTGATGGTTACACTAACATGACTGTCAATGTTTGTTGGCAGTGATACTAACATGACTGTCAATGTTTGTTGGCAGTGATATTAACATAACTGTGTTAATGCCTGTTGGCAGTAATGCTAACATGACTGTCAATGTTTGTTGGCAGTGACACTAACATAAATGTGTTAATGTTTGTTGGCAGTGACACTAACATGACTGTGTCAATGTCTGTTGGCAGTGACATTAACACAACTGTGTTAATGTCTGTTGGCAGTGACACTAACATGACTGTTAATGTCTGTTGGCAGTGACACTAACATGACTGTCAATATCTGTTGGCAGTGACACTAACATCAATCAGTCCTATTAATGTGACTGTCATTGTTTGTTGGTGCCACTGCCACTGCCATTGCTGTGTTGATTTCTGTTGTTAGTAACATAGATGTGTCTATGTCTTGTAATAACATAGATGTGTCTATGTCTTGTAATAACGAACCTTGCACATTGTTTGTTGCCTGATGCAGGACTGCTGAGCACCACATCGTGATGAGGAAGACCTTCATCTTCCTTCTCCTCATGGTCCTCATTCTGCCGTCCCTTGGTCTCACCAGGTAAACATGACTTATCTCTCGGTCTCACCAGGTAAATATGACTTATCCCTCGGTCTCACCAGGTAAACATGACTTATCTCTCGGTCTCACCAGGTAAATATGACTTATCCCTCGGTCTCACCAGGTAAACATGACTTATCCCTCGGTCTCACCAGGTAAATATGACTTATCCCTCGGTCTCACCAGGTAAACATGACTTATCTCTCGGTCTCACCAGGTAAATATGACTTATCCCTCGGTCTCACCAGGTAAACATGACTTATCCCTCGGTCTCACCAGGTAAATATGACTTATCCCTCGGTCTCACCAGGTAAACATGACTTATCCCTCGGTCTCACCAGGTAAATATGACTTATCCCTCGGTCTCACCAGGTAAACATGACTTATCCCTCGGTCTCACCAGGTAAATATGACTTATCCCTCGGTCTCACCAGGTAAACATGACTTATCCCTCGGTCTCACCAGGTAAACATGACTTATCCCTCGGTCTCACCAGGTAAACATGACTTATCCCTCGGTCTCACCAGGTAAACATGACTTATCCTCGGTCTCACCAGGTAAACATGACTTATCCCTCGGTCTCACCAGGTAAACCTGACTTATCCTCGGTCTCACCAGGTAAACATGACTTATCCCTCGGTCTCACCAGGTAAACATGACTTATCCCTCGGTCTCACCAGGTAAACATGACTTATCCCTCGGTCTCACCAGGTAAACATGACTTATCCCTCGGTCTCACCAGGTAAACATGACTTATCCCTCGGTCTCACCAGGTAAATATGACATATCCCTCGGTCTCACCAGGTAAACATGACTTATCCCTCGGTCTCACCAGGTAAATATGACATATCCCTCGGTCTCACCAGGTAAACATGACTTATCGCTCGGTCTCACCAGGTAAACATGACTTATCCCTCGGTCTCACCAGGTAAACATGACTTATCCCTCGGTCTCACCAGGTAAATATGACTTATCCCTCGGTCTCACCAGGTAAACATGACTTATCCCTCGGTCTCACCAGGTAAATATGACATATCCCTCGGTCTCACCAGGTAAACATGACTTATCCCTCGGTCTCACCAGGTAAATATGACATATCCCTCGGTCTCACCAGGTAAACATGACTTATCCCTCGGTCTCACCAGGTAAACATGACTTATCCCTCGGTCTCACCAGGTAAACATGACTTATCCCTCGGTCTCACCAGGTAAATATGACTTATCCCTCGGTCTCACCAGGTAAACATGACTTATCCCTTGGTCTCACCAGGTAAACATGACATCCCTCGGTCTCACCAGGTAAATATGACATATCCCTCGGTCTCACCAGGTAAACATGACTTATCCCTCGGTCTCACCAGGTAAACAAGAAGGTCATGAAAGTTACATCGAGAATACTCTTTAGTTTTCCTGATTTTATAATTGAATCAAACCTAATTAGGTGACGGTTTACGATGGTTTATGGATCTGCCGACCATATTTTGGTGAATTTAAAAAAAACGGTTTATTGTTTTTTATTTTTAATGTCCCATTGACATTCTCATGCAACATTTTTTTTTACAAATAATCTATTATAATAATAATCTATTAAAATCAAATATAATGTTTGAAAAACGAAATGTTCACAAAAATCTAATGGCAGAGAAGCATTGCGACACCGAAAATATATTAACCACGCTGGGGAACGCCTTTTGCGGTAGCGTTGTACCGCATTACTACGCAGACAACTCATTGTTCTCTGGCTGTTAATACAAAATACAAATGATAAGTCTCATGCAAAATTGGTGTGAATAATGTTGTGTAAAAGAAATGATTTTCATAGTCATGAAAGTTTCAAAACGAAATTTAGACGGACTATTTCCAGGCGTAGCGTTATATGTATCTAACTAAATCATGTCCTTAAACCAGCAAATATCAGTGCTGAAGTAGTTTATTGTGCCTTTGACGCTAATGGAAATGGCAAAGTATATGTGACCTGGTGACCCTGCTGGATTGAGGCGGCAAATTAAGTGGACATGTCAATATTACAAATGGCCATGTTTTGTCAACAATACGTAAAACGCCAGTGAAAAACTGTAAATTTTTACACAAAAACAAACATTTGTTGAGATTACGTTTTCAATAATAACCAGGAAATGATGCTTAATTTCTTATTTTAAAAAAACTACAATACTTACGATGTTGCAATTTGGCGTATGAATGCCTCTTACATGTAAGCAACATAATACAATATCGAATTACGATTCGTGAAGGGTTTGTATCAAAAATACACTGCCACTTTAAGCTGTCATTCAACTTGCTTAATTCATTAACGGTGTAGCAGACATAATTCGTTTCTGTTAACCAAAATGTATCTTAAAGTTATCAGTGACATTGTCATATTTAATATATATGTGTCATTCATTTCTTTGGGGATTTTCTCAAAATGAAATAATTTAGCATTTTGGGGCTATTTTTTACATTTATAAAAATGTAAAAAAAATTTAGCATAACCAAATCAATGAAAAACTGCAAATGTTATTAATCTGGAATATTAAGTACTATGTAATCTACAATCTGTGAAGAAATTGTTAATTTATCTTAAAAACTTCTACTGAAACTAATCAATTCATGACAAGCATATAATATCCGCCCCAGCTACCTTAAACACTATTGTAATAATCCATGCAAAAACTTAAAAAACTGGCCTTGATTAACCCTTTTCCCCTTCATATCTCTTGTCTCTTTTTCACCCGTCCTGTGTTTGACATGATAGTAAAACATTTTTTTATTTTTATTTTTTCCCCTCCTCCGATGTTAGACATGACTGTAAAAATCTGTAACCTAAAAATAAAAAACTGGCCTTAAGATAATATAGTGCAGTTTATCCACCTTTGGGTATTAACCATTACCTAGTGTTCATAGAGTAGATATTTACTGTTTGCTTGACCAATGGTCTAATTCATGTCCTGGCATGCCCTCACACATGTATATGGTCATTAGAACACTGGATTGTGTGATTCTGTTGTAGTGCCAAGGCATTCCTTGAGTGGTTCATTGCTCAGAACACTGACATATATAGGTTCAGGTGGCAGTAAGTATATCTTTGTTCCCAGCTCTCTTTCAATAGACACCTCAGTCATTCAGCCTTTATGTAAGTTGTATAATCTGGTCAGTGCCAACAGCCATGTCCATCTTTTTGTTGGCGATGATCACAAAACATTGATGTGTGGCACTACGCTACACTACACATGACACGACACATGACAACACTACGCTACACTACATATGACACGACACATGACAACACTACACTACACATGACAACACTACACTACACATGACACGACACATGACAACACTACACTACATTACACATGACAACAAGACATGAAACATTTAGCCTCAGAACTTCCCCTGCTACACTAAACTTTGAATTACATCGACCCGTGTGCAACTTTGGTAACTTCAGATTAATCGGTTCCCATATGAATTGTTTGGAAAATAAGTGTGTTTTTATGCATCGATGTTAGCATCTTAAATAAAACGATTGCTAATCCCCTCACCCCCCACAAAGCTTGTGTAGTGCCGCATGTCAAAGTTTTGGGATCATATCTTTGTAGAGACAGGCACTGTTTTATTTTTATTTATATAGTTTTACAGCACTGTAAAATCATCTGATCTTTAAACTATGCAATTTCACATTCAGATTTGAGTTAAACCAAACATAGCATTTCTTGTGATAACCTGTCATATTTTTTAATCTCTTGAAAATCAATTTGTTCAAGAATCTCCATATTTTTATGGAATGCGTGTTCCAACTTAATAATAACAAGCTGGAAACAGGAAGTTCTGTAAAAATGAATGTTATGCCAATAGTGTGTCCAGAGTTTTATTGGTATATATTTTCCATATATGCACGAAAAAATTTAAGTCTGTATATAGCATTTCACAGTGGGTGCCATATTGACCTATTCCAAAAGTGACACTTTCTCATTCCATTTGATTTCTAGGTGTATTTTTATACCAGACAATGGTGCGTTCTTTGTCAATTACGTCATCACATCAGCACTAACAGGCACAGCCATAGAACTGATGAGAATCCCGGAACTGCTTGTGTATGGCCTCAAGCTGGCCTATGCACGGTCCGCAGCAGAGAAGTCCTCCGTCAGCAAGGTGGGTCCCTGGATGCATTTCTCTGGTCTTCTTTCACTCGTGTCAACTGTAGACAAGACTGCCATCCACAGCTACAATTAATGAAGCCATGAGCTTATCAACAATTTGTTCCATCCAGCCTGGCATTTGTTCCGTCTATGTGTGTCCAGCCTGGCATTTGTTCCATCTATGTGTGTCCAGCCTGGCATTTATTCCATCTATGTGTGTCCAGCCTGGCATTTGTTCCATCTGTGTGTGTTCAGCCTGGCATTTGTTCCATCTGTGTGTGTTCAGCCTGGCATTTGTTCCATCTATGTGTGTCTAGCCTGGCATTTGTTCCATCTGTGTGTCCAGCCTGGCATTTGTTCAACCTATGTGTGTCCAGCCTGGCATTTGTTCCATCTATGTGTGTCTAGCCTGGCATTTGTTCCATCTATGTGTGTCTAGCCTGGCATTTGTTCCATCTATGTGTGTCCAGCCTGGCATTTGTTCCATCTATGTGTGTCCAGCCTGGCATTTGTTCAACCTATGTGTGTCTAGCCTGGCATTTTTTCCATCTGTGTGTGTCCAGCCTGGCATTTGTTCCATCTGTGTGTCCAGCTTGGCATTTGTTCCATCTGTACGTCCAGCCTGGCATTTTTTCCATCTATGTGTGTCCAGCCTGGCATTTGTTCCATCTGTGTGTGTCCAGCCTGGCATTTGTTCCATCTGTGCGTCCAGCCTGGCATTTGTTCCATCTGTGTGTCCAGCCTGGCATTTGTTCCATCTATGTGTGTCCAGCCTGGCATTTGTTCAATCTATGTGTGTCCAGCCTGGCATTTGTTCCATCTATGTGTGTCCAGCCTGGCATTTGTTCCATCTATGTGTGTCCAGCCTGGCATTTGTTCCATCTGTGTGTCCAGCCTGGCATTTGTTCCATCTATGTGTGTCCAGCCTGGCATTTGTTCCATCTATGTTTGTCCAGCCTGGCATTTGTTCCATATGTGTGTCCAGCTTGGCATTTAATTGTTCCATCTATGTGTGTCCAGCCTGGCATTTGTTCCATATGTGTGTCCAGCCTGGCATTGTTCCATCTATGTTTGTCCAGCCTGGCATTTGTTCCATATGTGTGTCCAGCTTGGCATTTAACTGTTCCATCTATGTTTGTCCAGCCTGGCATTTGTTCCATCTATGTGTGTCCAGCCTGGCATTTGTTCCATCTGTGTGTCCAGCTTGGCATTTAATTGTTCCATCTATGTTTATCCAGCCTGGCATTTGTTCCATCTGTGTGTCCAACCTGGCATTTGTTCCATCTATGTTTATCCAGCCTGGCATTTGTTCCATCTGTGTGTCCCGCCTGGCATTTGTTCATTCATTATCCTTTTTGAGAATGTACTAGTATCATATCTCGAATGTAAATGAAAGGATAGATATAATCAGGGTTGAAAAAAATCATGATTTAAAAAAAATAAATTAAAAAAATCAGATTTATTTGATTTAAATCGGATTTTTTTATTTATTTATTTTTTTTAAAATCTGGTATATGGACATTTATATAGATGTTTATATTTATAAACTCTTTCAAACGTGTTCTATTCAAATCAATTTGGGTACTTGTCTTAACAGAGGGTACATGAGTTTTGCTTATATAAAGACATTAGACTATGTCCACAAGGTCTCATCCCCTGTAGTTGCATAATCTATCTTGGAAAGGAAAGCATGCTGTGTGTCTGTGGCTGTAGCCATGATAATTATTGTTTAATGAGAGGGTGGATTAGCACCTGTCCAGGATTCTGTGTACTCTATGGGTCTCCAACCAGAGTGCACACTTGTACAGTATTAAACAATTGTAGCCCAGACTGTCTTACTTGAGTCAACTAGCATAAGCTCTAGGTGGACTTTAACTCGGGGCTTCTGACTTGAAAAGATACTTCCTCTTGAAGACAAGTTTGTGTGGCTTCACTGCATTCAGAAAAGGAATAGCTCAAACACACACAATGTCGTAAAATATTTGACTGTCAGGCTATCTGGTGTCAATGCAACTACACAAGTGTGCGCACTCTGTGCTTTTGTGTTAAAAAACATACAAAACTTTGTTGATCTCGATGCTTGTAAACAATTATTTATGTTAAATTCATATAAATCAGCGATTAAAAATCGGAAGTAAAAAAATCATAAATCAATGATTTTTTTCAATGTTTTTGGAGTGATTTAAATCATTGATTTAAATCAAACAACCCTGGCTATAATGAAATGTTACTAGAAGTGAGAATAAACAACCCTGGATGTAATGGAATGTTACTAGAAGTGAGAATGAACAACCCTGGATATAATGGAATGTTACTAGAAGTGAGAATAAGCAACCATGGATATAATGGAATGTTACTAGAAGTGAGAATGAACAACCCTGGATGTAATGGAATGTTACTAGAAGTGAGAATGAACAATCCTGGATATAATGGAATGTTACTAGAAGTGAGAATAAACAACCCTGGATGTAATGGAATGTTACTAGAAGTGAGAATGAACAACCCTGGATATAATGGAATGTTACTAGAAGTGAGAATAAACAACCATGGATATAATGGAATGTTACTAGAAGTGAGACTATCTCACGTGTGTGGAAGATGAGATATGCTTCTTTGTTTCTTATACCGTTGTTACTTTAAAGAAGAACAAGCAAAACTGGTTTGTTGTAGCTCAGTTTATCAAAAATTTGTATGCCCCATATACTATTTTATTTTACATGATTACAGGTTAGTGTTATTATTAAAAGAATAGTGTTTGTAGATGTTGTAATACAGTTAAATAGCAATTTTCATGTAGTAATTTTATATATAAATGTAATGTTTTATAATTCAAAATTAATTTCTGATTACAACTTAGTTTATTGTATATTTTATGTAAACCAGATGCAACATTACCACCTCATGCTGTGTCTGCTCTCCCGAGGTGTGATGAATGCAGTGATTGTTGTGTTGCAGGCAGTGATGTGGGACTTCCAGTATGGCATCCAGTATGCATGGATGCTCGTTGTCTTCGCTGTCGTCATGGCCTACAGCATTCCTTGTCCACTGATCACGCCATTCGGTAAGTTACACCATCACGTGCCCCCTGATTACAACATTTATTATGTTGTAGGATCTCTGGCCCCCTAATTGCAATATGTATAGTAAATTAATCCCTTGCCCCTGATTACACAAATGGATAAGTTACAGAGTCCCTTACCCCTGATTACTTAATTTACTAAGTACCTAGCCCCCTAAGTACACAATTTAGTAATTTACAGTGTAAAGTGGCATCATTAGAAGTTCTTAAGCTGTGTTGTGATAATACTTTTAATTTATACAATATATTAGAAACTGAATGTCTCTGATATGATTTGAAGTCTTTCAATCTAAATTGATTTCTGCTGGTGTCATACATCCTGTAAATTGCAGTAACAGCAATGTTTGTGTTTGGTAGGTCTGCTGTATCTGCTGATGAAGCACCTCGTAGACCGATACAACATCTACTTTGTGTACAAGCCCTCCAAGATCGACCAGAAGATACACAGCAGTGCCATCAACTTTGTCATTGTCTCTGTCATCCTGCTTCAGTTCTGTGTGCTCTTCTTCACGTTCTTGCGCACAGGTTCGTCACACTCAGTCAGTCTCCTCTAATACCAGCGGTGTATTTAAGGGGGGCTGATGGGCTATGGCCCCCGTTTAGCTAAAATATGTTTTATTTCCGCATATTTTCTGTTGCGCCGCTACATGCTAGCCTGATTTAACAAGATTGCCATCCCAAACAACAAGTTCCAGATGGCAAGTGGACAAGGAAGCCATTGGCTTATCGAGAGTCCAACAATTTTCACATCTATGTGTAGCCCACCCTTATTAAATATCTGTCAATTCTATTTTTAAACATATTCACAATACTAGCATTAACACAATCATTTGGCAGTTTGTTCCATTCATTTATCACCCTCTGTGAGAAAGAGTACTTTCTCATGTCCAACCTACACTGCTCCTGAACTAATGCTGCTTTGTGTCCTCTGGGTCTACTGCCTTCTTTAAGTTTGAAGAACATATTCCTGTCAACATCCTCAGATGGGAGATGGGAAGTAGAGACTCCTGATACAGTCCCCTCATTAAGGCTGATAACTAGCCACTACCACAAAAACCACCCAAGTATAGTTAAATACATATCCTGGAGTATACAACAGTAGCATGTACCAGTAGAGACTAACACTTTCTAGGCTGTACCTGTGTACCACTTGACAATATTGCCAGGTAGTGATTATGGATTGAACAGTTCATAATCCAAGGAGGTGTTATGACATACTCATTCATGTTGGCCAATGTAACAATTTCAGAGAGTGCACACGTGTGCAAATAACACCATTTTATATAATTTACAAAACCATGTAAACTGAGTGTAGATTTTGTTAAGTGTTCACATGGTATTTCACGGTGTAATTGTTATCTGCAGAAACCCTGCAGCCAGTGTCTGTGTTCTCACTGATCGCCATGTTCCTCACACTGCTCGTCTTCTCGGGTCACGTCTGCTTCAACTGGTTCAAGGTCTGCTGCCAAGCCCCATACGTTGTGAGTAATTCACTGTCATGTCGTGCACCAATAAAACATTAATTAAGACTACCTTTTGGCAATTTAAAAAAAATTTCATTTAGAATGTTCATTTTTATATCCCCTTTGTACATTCCGACATGAATAAGTAGATTTTTGGCAATGTTATGTTATTGATAATTCTGTTTTGTTTGATAGATGGTGCCACCACTGTCGTGCAGGCAACCATGAAGTTCACTATGGAAGAATATTTCTTGAATATATATAATAAACACATGCTAGGATATATCATGGAGATTACGATTATCATCAAGCGAATGAGTAACATATTCATATATTATGTTGAAAATTGGTGATAAAATACACCTGTGTAAGCAAATTATTTTCTTTATATTTATAAGTCAAGAAGGGGATAGGAGATTGGTTTGCTGGCGCTCCCTCCAAAATTTGAATGATAAATACTACAACCAAAGTACAGGAAGTTGAACGTTATCAAAAACTGCTTTATCTAGTTTACCCAAGATGTTTGGGTGCACAAATGGTGGTACATTTGATAGTATTGCTACAGTGAATGCTGTTGCATATACACAGGATTATCCTACCATTCAGCAACCCAAGATTTGTTTCATTGCTTGCTGTCAGATAAATGTTTATCTTTGTCACATTTAGATGCATACAGTGGCTGAAATCCATTCTCAGGTAAACTATTGCAGGTAACCATTTAGTCAGCAGTTGAATTGAAGTGACTACAGTCATTGTGTATGGCCTGCAGAAAATTTTTTTTATTAATTATTTGGAATTCAAAATAAAAATGCATTATTCTCAATGCATCCGTAATACAACTGGGCATAATCTGAGGAAATAATGCAGTCCCTGCTATACTGTTGTGTGACAAAGAAATGTTTTCTGCAGGCGACACACATTTACGTTATTGGTTGACGTTCCTGTTATCTGTTGCCTTTTGCATTCCTAACACTTCAAGGTGTTTGTATCTATAGGTTTTGCTGTTTGTTTCTGAACTGTTTATTTTGGCGAAACTGAATTTGGAATGTTTATCGCAATATATATTCTGTTTTGCAGCATCTGTCTTCAGACCGACACACAATCAGCATGTCTGATGCTCAGGTATATATATATAATCTATATATATAATATACTGATTCCTGTGACTGAAAATAATTTTTTTCTTTTGTATTATTTATTGACCAAGGCATGAATTATGAAAAAAATGGTTTGTATAATATAATGCTTAAGCAATTTTCCATGAGATTGCTGTTGAAGTGCATCTTTCATATTATTAAGAGTTGAAGTGCATCTTCCATATTGTTGACTAGTATTGACTACTCATTCAAGTCAAGAGTTACAATACGAGAATCAAATCTCATTAATTAATGAAATATTCTCTGTACCTTTTCATGACTTTTACTGAGGTGTAATAATTCCTTGGCCAATTTACACCATAAAAAAGAATGACAAGATCTGCAGGTCAAATTTGTCATCAGAGTACCTTTAAAACAGCCAGCATAGCTTGCTTACTCTTGGTCTTACTTTGAATGCACCCAACATGTAAACAGTTACTGTGCTATGTTCCATACACTACTTATTTTTATTTTTAACACTCTTGTAGGAAATCTATGTCCCTGACATTTTGCTGGCTGACGACACACGTAGTAAGAAATCTCATGCACCGTCAGCAGAGAGACCTGGGACGATCATATCTGGTGCTGGAGAGCCCCAGAGTTACGGATCGACAGAAGGGGTAACTCCGATACCATTCCAGTCTTATATGACTGGCCAAGATTCGAGCTCCATTCAGGCGCCACAGCGTGTGGCTTCAAACGTGCCAATGGATGGTCAACCACTGGAAGGAAATTATCAGGGTGAAGAGAAACTCATCTCACCATGACGTATTTGAAAGATTACTTAGTCTGTTTGTGCATGCTAAATTGACATCAGATCAGGGAAATTCAAGAAAAACGTCCTTTGTGACCCACCTTTTTATTACCACCACCCGAAGAAATATGGAACTGAACTTTGTCCCAGTTGTTGTATCAACCAATGAAATGTTTTGCTATGGTTTAACTGCCTACATCTGGGACTACCATTTTCTGGTTGTGGACCACAACCAACTCGTCTGGTTTAGAAATAATGTGCAACAATGTCATATTCACCTATGATTTTACAAATTGGAAAAGCATGAAACATTATCCAGACTGTAACTATATCAGCGAAACAAGTTTATTTGATGAAAACCTAAAGTCCCCATGTGTTGTCCATAGTTACACAGGTGGGCCGCATGGCGGTTGTGTAGCTACTGATTTTAAATATAAATACATTGTTTGCTATTCACAGGGGCTTGATATAGACAAACCAACGAAACCAGGAGGATGAAGACACTGTTCCTTGTGACAGTTGCTAAGCTTGTGGTGTTTAATGTTCTAATGTGTGTTTGCCAGTGTATTTCTCTGTGCCTGCTGAAGTGAGTGTTGATCATTCAGTAATATTCCTGCCAAGGATGTTTGAATGCATATTTACAAGCATCAATTGTAGTCAGTGACAGCAAATATAGGCACTAATTAATTGCAAACTTCTCTGCTATGAGAAAAATTAACAGTGTAATGACTTATTATAGGCAATGCGTAAAATGAAATGGTGTTAGTCATGCCTTAAGTTTGGTCTAGGTGTAATGTAGGCAGTGGGAAAATGAAATGGTGTTAGTCATGCCTTAAGTTTGGTCTAGGTGTAATGTTGGCAGTGGGAAAATGAAATGGTGTTAGTCACGCCTTAAGTTCGGTCTAGGTGTTACGTGTAATATGTGACATTTTGTAATGTGCTGAATTTTTATGGTAAACTGAGTGGTCATATCCTCAAACAGGTCATGTTGCTGGATGCTTCGGTACTGGTTGTTGTGCTATAGTTACATTGCAATATATTTATTTCTGTGTAACAGATGCGTTCTGCAGATTTTAAGCTATTATTTATTTGTAGTTAGTACCAGTGGTTGATTGCTTGTTATTACTAAATGTTTTGTCCAATCTTTGTCGTTCTGCCGAGTCAGTGGTATCATAATGTTATAGATCTATTTTGGAAACATCACTAATACAGTTATGGTACACTTATGTTGATATTACTGTATATGTTAGTTTACCTATGTTACTGATGTGTATTCAAATGTTTGTTATGAATTTCAAGATATATGGCAATATGGTGAAGTTAAAAAATATATACCTAAGTCACATTATACCAGTGTTTTTATGCTTCCTTACACACTACTTTAGTCTATTAAGAAACTTATTTATAAAATTGCAGTAAATATAATATTATGTTAATTTATTATATTTAAAATGCATTATAAGAATGTGTAAAATAAATTATCTTTATCTTGCTGCAGCATCTACAGTTGTACATAGAGAATGCCATATAAATGTTCTAGGTGAATCCATGCATTCTTGATGCAGTATTGGGTTAATTACAATTACACGGTGCTCATAAAAAAATTTCAATGATAATTACTTTGTGCTAAATGTGTTCAATTACACTGTAAATGTAATTAATTACAAATTTCATTCATTTATCCCTGACCGGGCAGATCATAGGTGTGCGCGTTTGGAGGCTTCCACAGAGATCTTTCTCCATCTGGGACGGTTGTGAGCAGCATTGCATCATTCCTGTGCCTCTAGACCCGTCCACTCTCGAATGTTGTCCATGTACATTTTTTGTGGTCTTCCTCGTTTTCTTTTGTTGATCAAACATCCAATGTCGAGGTTTTAAATAAAGAATTTCTACAAAGGGTTATTTTGTTTTATTAAAGCAGACAACAATATCTTCACAAGGAGTGTAGTTTGTATGGATTTAGGGCCAACTCAAAACATGTTTGATACTAAACAAAACCACTGTCATTTAACCTTAGATCCCCCTCCGCCATACATGAAACATTTAATTACATTTACAGCGAAACTGTGTGTGCTCAACTTCAGCGCTGTTACGAACAGTGGTCGAAAAATAAACTTTTTTTGAAAAATGCATCAATGTATGATGATGAACGAAACAGCTATTAACCCCCTCCCCCCGCAAAACCAATTCTGTCTAGCATCAAACATCATGGGGCGCAGTAGCTCACTGATTAGAGCACCAGACTCTTCAGTCGAAGGACCTAGGTTTGAGTCCATCTGCTGCCGTTTCAAAACTTGGGCGACTTCATCCCACATCGCCTGTATCTTCCGGAAGAGACACTAAGTCGTTGGTCCCTTCTGTCTGGTGTCTATGCTAGGGGAAAAAAGATCCCACATGGGGTAAAGTGTAGCCTGTTGCGATCTCACAAACTAACCAATTGTGTGTAGGGTGGGCGCTGAATAGTTGCTGCCAAAACTAGCTCTGATAATGGAGCAAAGCACCAGGAGCACCTGGTGTAGGTGGATATGATACAAGACATTATTATCATCAAAGCACCAGGAGCACCTGGTGTAGGTGGATATGATACAAGACATTATTATCATCAAAGCACCAGGAGGACCTGGTGTAGGTGGATATGATACAAGACATTATTATCATCAAAGCACCAGGAGCACCTGGTGTAGGTGGATATGATACAAGACATTATTATCATCAAAGCACCAGGAGCACCTGGTGTAGGTGGATATGATACAAGACATTATTATCATCAAAGCACCAGGAGCACCTGGTGTAGGTGGGTATGATACAAGACATTATTATCATCAAAGCACCAGGAGGACCTGGTGTAGGTGGATATGATACAAGACATTATTATCATCAAAGCACCAGGAGGACCTGGTGTAGGTGGATATGATACAAGACATTATTATCATCAAAGCACCAGGAGCACCTGGTGTAGGTGGATATGATACAAGACATTATTATCATCAAAGCACCAGGAGCACCTGGTGTAGGTGGATATGATACAAGACATTATTATCATCAAAGCACCAGGAGCACCTGGTGTAGGTGGATATGATACAAGACATTATTATCATCAGTGTTTTGATGCAGCCCATTATGTTTTGGTGGTTGCAGTGTACGGGGGTTGTGTCCATCTGCGGGACTGGACACGGGCAAGTCAACATAACCAGCACCAAATGACCAAGAAGAAGAGGAAAGGGAACAGTGCTCGTAGCAAGGACCCAGCCCAAGTGACAAAGATAAAACTTTGTTACTTCCATTCCCATCACCCCAATGGATGTGTGCTGCAGACACAGTCATGCAGATTCGCTCATGGTACTGATGAACTACAAGCCCCTTCGTATGCAGCTAAGGACAGGTAGTTTGATATATATATATATATATATATATATATATGCGCAATAAAACTAAATGTGACAGTCCGTTATTTTTTTCATCAATGTTGAACAGAAAGTGTGGTAACCGACTATAATTGGATTTACCTCACCGATAACCCGATATTTTCAAATCCCATTAGTGAAAACAATGTGTGGTTGAGACAAAGCCATTAGGTGTTTTTTCAGCTTTCAATTCCATACATGTGTATGTGTTAAACAAGTGGAATAGGACTCGTCACACTTACAGTGTCACTGAAAGCTATGGCAATTTGTGTGGAAGACTTTGTGATTATGTTATATACTTCTGATTGTGTGGAGAAAACTTGTTGTTTTCCACACAGAAACTTGTGTGAATCACAAAGCTGCATATAATATTTTAACACACAACATGTGTGTTCACACACGCACATCTGTGCATGCATGCGTCTGTGCATGCATCTGTGCATGCATGTACTACTGTATGTCTGAATGTTCAACCGACATGTTCAGTGAAATGTTTCATTGTAGTCTGTTACTCTGATATTGTAGTTGCTGCTGATTGGTAGTTTCTTTGGTCATGTGGGATACAAATGATAACAGAACATATATTATTATGTGCAGCCTTTCAAATAAAGTACTATTGCAGAAATTACTGATGCATTCATCAACTTTGTTAATTGGGACTGACAGTAACTTTCAGCCATAGTTAGTGTCGCTCTCAGCCATGGCTTAGTGTTACTTGGGCAAAACAGGTGCAGATATCATTTTTAGTAAGACTATTTTAAAGTGCTTATTCACAACACAGTTCTACGTCATGTTTGGTTCACTTACAATAAAGGTATTCAAAACTAGAATGTTTAGCACTGTTACACACAAATAGCAGAGTCGGCATGTAATTGAGAGAAAAAAACAGTACTTTTAAATAAGATGATTATGAGTAGCTATATGCACCACAGGCACCACATGCACAGCATTGCCTGGTCATCAATTTTTTGTTACACAAGTAAAGACATGTAAATTATTTGATGGACTGTACTGTCTTCTTGTTAATATGTTCTTTATAAATAAATAATACATGTAAATTATCTGACATGCAAAACATTATTCTTGCCAACCATATGGCAACCACTTTTTTTATGTCGTATATCCAAAATGATAAATGACCAACATATGTGCAGACTTTCCCACAATGTTGTTTAATAGACCGGGAACTTGGGGTCAATCTGTCGAGCCCACGCTGTTAGTCCTCCTATGACGTCCTTCACAACAACTGGCAGATCTCGTAGCCTCTCTCTCAGTTGCAGCACAGCCTTCTGGGAGTCGTTGCCATGGCGACACACCACGTAGACTGGGATCACAAACAAAGCATGAACTCATATTACAAGGAATAAGGCTGAATGACTATATTACGCCAAGCTTCCCACTAGAAATCCACCAATAACTTATTTTTGAGTTCATGAAAACCATCAATCTTCCAAAAAATTTGCAGCTTATTAAAAAATTTCGACAGCTGATCTGCCATTAATTAATAGAAATTTATTTTACTGAACTAAGACAAAATAAACACACTTTGAATAAACTGATATAAATGTATTTAGGTTAGAGACACAATAGCCACTATTATAAAAGTCATCCTATCCTGGTGACAGTCATTCATTTTTTACCAATTCCAGTGAAAATTATGCGAAAACGAGCATAGGTCTGGCATTATGTACTATAACATCAGACTATTCAAACTTGCAAGTTTAAGGAGAAGAGTTCGATCACAAAGACATTCCTTCTCACCTGGCACTTTTCCTGAAAGTTCCAGTTCTTTGATGGTTTTCTTCAAGTGTGACAGGTTTACATCATTCTTGAGTTCACCTATGGGAATATCTATTCCAAGTCAAGAAATAACAAGTACTGACGTCTACCACAAAAATGCTAATATATGGCTGTGTTGGAAAATTCTGGTTTTTCTTTTCGTGGAAAAATATTTGTGGTGTTACATTTCTTTTATTAGAGTACATTCAGTTATAACAGTGAAACTGCTTCAAAAAGCAGATGTGTTTTAATTGGTGCTGTATTAGGGCCAACTGCTGTTTGAAGGCAATGTGCCTCACATATCTCCAATTACTTAATCAATTCTATAATTATGGGTGATGGCCACTATTTGTGAAAAGAAACCAGATCTGTGTGTGACATGAATAGTGAGAGAGGAGCTGACAAGGATACTTGTAGCATTAGACAGGAGACAAATCTCTGTCTCAACTGACGGTCTCACATCCACCAGAACATGTGGTTCCCCTTGCTCACGAATATAGTTGTACTCCTGGTGAGAAAATATGAACACAGTTAACATACATACAAGGCCAGCATTTTATATATTTGCAAATACTCCGACGAATGTCATTAACTGCAGTGAATTCCTAAATTATTTATAATAAATTAAATATGATTGAACATATTTACCAATATAACCTGATGCATTCTTAGTGAAAGTTTACTGCCCAACTGTGATTTTAATTCCTTTATTAATTTAGCCTACAATGCCACTACATTTACACCAAATGTTACAACCATCTCATGAAGACGTACTTTGACAGATATTCGATCATTCTCCTCCAACACGTTCACATGCTTAGTCTACAACAAGAGGGTTTTAACATACAACGAATATATAAACATTTCTAGGAATCATCAACCTAGAAAACATCAAATAGCAAGGTAGTACACTTAGCAACTGTAACTACATAAAGTGCAACATTTCCCCGTAATTAAAAGTGGTGCATGCGAATGATTTTCATATTAAATTTTATCATTACAACAAATCTTGCACACAGCTCACAAAGATATGTAACGCTAATTATATTTAATGTTAATTACATGTATTTGATAATTTAATTCTCTAAATTTTACACCAACTAAATACATTTTTTATACTAGCATCGCCATAACTGTTAAGGTAATTTCGTTCTACTGGACATAATATTCCAATCGATAAATAACACCTCACAGCAACCTGTGGTGCACAGGACATCTAAAATAAATAAATATCTACATTCACACAAAAATCTGACAGAAGACAGAAACAGGAAACATAACTTGGGAAATCTACATAAAATCTTAGAATATGTTCACACACTCTCAACTAAAGACTAGCAACTTCAAAGTATGGATTAGAGGAATGTAAAATATACAGAAAATCCAAAGGTACAATTTAAGAAATGTTACGGAATACAAAATAAAATACATCTGAGAATGACCTTGTCAGATGCACGGCTCCCACAGAACTGTTCATAGTCAATGAGTTTGGTCACAGTTGGCTGGTCCCCGCACACACAACATGTCTTCTGTCGCGGTCGCAACTTGATGGTACGGAAACTGCCATCCAATGCATCAAAGAGCAGCAATCGCTGGGCGTAGCTTGCTGGGATTGGCTGAGGAAACTTTATGCAGTAGAAAGTACTGCATACATACCTGTTTCATGATGCAGCCTGCTTATGCTGCACAGTTGCATTATGGATCAAGTAATGTCCTTAATTTAAGTACATGTACTGGTTTCCAATACAGTAGCTCATTCCAAATAACAACACCACACGGTTGTAAATGGAGGGGTTGAAGTTTTGGAAATCGTGAATATTTGCACTTACAATTTTAAACTGTAATATCCATTTGGATAACAATTAATCAACTGATATAAGCATCAATCAATCAACTCACTTAAGCATCAACTGACCTAGATACTAAGCTACCAACCCATTCATATATCAATAAAGTCAGATACCAAGTTGGGTGCAAATCAAATTGGGTACTCATACAATTGGATGTCAAACAACTGGGCATCAGTGCACCTAGTGACCAGAGTACTTGTAATAACAAACACATTACTGAAATGATTTTCACTTATGTCATCAGTGTCGCTAACCAAAATATGTATACCTGAAAACATTATAATGAACAGAGTATATGCATATAGCAGGTACACAGAGTATATACACACTTAGCAGGTACACAGGGTATATGCACATAGCAGGTACACAGAGTATATGCACATAGCAGGTACACAGAGTATATGCACATAGCAGGTACACAGAGTATATGCACATAGCAGGTACACAGGTATATGCACATAGCAGGGTACACAGAGTATATGCACATAGCAGTACACAGAGTATATGCACATAGCAGGTACACAGGTATATGCACATAGCAGGTACACAGAGTATATGCACATAGCAGGTACACAGAGTATATGCACATAGCAGGTACACAGAGTATATGCACATAGCAGGTACACAGAGTATATGCACATAGCAGGTACACAGAGTATATGCACATAGCAGGTACACAGAGTATATGCACATAGCAGGTACACAGAGTATATGCACATAGCAGGTACACAGAGTATATGCACATAGCAGGTACACAGAGTATATGCACATAGCAGGTACACAGAGTATATGCACATAGCAGGTACACAGAGTATATGCACATAGCAGGTACACAGAGTATATGCACATAGCAGGTACACAGAGTATATGCATATAGCAGGTACACAGAGTATATGCACATAGCAGGTACACAGAGTATATGCACATAGCAGGTACACAGAGTATATGCACATAGCAGGTACACAGAGAAGTTGTGGAGACAATAACTATAAGTGAACATTTCCATTTAAAAAAGGATACATCCTGATCTTGTAGCAAGCTTAATGACTTCCAAGGCTTGCAGACAGCCTATGATTCCAGGCACTGCAGCCAACAAATACAAACATATTCACTTCCAAGGCTTGCAGACAGCCTATGATTCCAGGCACTGCAGCCAACAAATACAAACATATTCACTTCCAAGGCTTGCAGACAGCCTATGATTCCAGGCACTGCAGCCAACAAATACAAACATATTCACTTCCAAGGCTTGCAGACAGCCTATGATTCCAGGCACTGCAGCCAACAAATACAAACATATTCACTTCCAAGGCTTGCAGACAGCCTATGATTCCAGGCACTGCAGCCAACAAATACAAACATATTCACTTCCAAGGCTTGCAGACAGCCTATGATTCCAAGCACTGCAGCCAACAAATACAAACATATTCACAACAACATTATAAATATTACTTACAATGTGGTGAAGAAATAATTTATATAACACCTTAACCTCAAGTAAACTGGTCAGTGACCTAATAACCGTCTGATACCACAGTAACAAAACTAACAAAAATACAGCCTAAATCCTCAGAAACCCTAGTCCATAGGTGCATCAAAAAGGGTTAGGCAGTCTCAACATTGGCATGTTAAAGTTGGCAATAGATAGATGAAAATGGGCAAGCACGGTTACAAAGATAAGTCTTCAGATGTTAGTACCAAACTAACAGCAATAAGTTAGGCAAAATTACCAGGTTCTGTTTTCAACTGAAATAAATATGATGAACTTAATTTACATTTACCGAAGTTGGTGGAGTTAGCTCGGACCAATTAACTTTGTGTAGCCAAATAGACATGGTCTCAATTAGACAACATCACAGTTTGTAAAAGCATGAAGATGACGCTAACCTACACCAAGGACGCCTCCATCAGAGCAGTTGGTGACAGTTTCGGCTGGAGGAGGCTGGGGAAAAAGACAGCGGTAGCACGGTCCACCATCGTGGTTGTAGACGGTCAACTGAAAGTATGACATGACCACCATGTGAGCTCTTGAGTGGATGCAAGCGGCCGTACTGTCTACATGCTTTCACCTGAATTTCTTGAAGAAAAATGGCAATGTTTACCAGTTTAATATTTATTTTTAGCTAGGCACAGTAACATTACATTATCAAATATCAACATATGACCAAATGTCACAAACATTAGATATTTTTTACACATTTAATTTTGATGTTTAGATAATATTTACTGGGTCCATTAATTTTTTAAGATATCAATAGAAATATTTTTTTTCTAATTTGAAGATAGATTAATAGAATCCAAGGGCACAAAATAGCATTTAAGCATTAGTTAAATAATGACTGTGTTAATACCAGTAGTGTAAATATGTTTAAAAACAAAATTGAAAGATATCTAATAACGGTTGCCTACACATAAATAGACAATTATTGGACTCTCGATAAGCCAATGGCTTCCTTGTCCACTTGCCATCTGCAGCCTGTTGTTTTGAATGGCAATCTTGTTCAATCTTTTTAAATCTACTACTATTAATAATGTATACTAGAAGATGGTAAATAGATAAATTAATAGATATATTAAAATAGATATAAAATTAAACATAAATGTGATATTGACTCACCTGACCTTCAAACCTGAGGGCGCTGCCAGATACCAGGGGTTTGCCTGCAAGGACTGATGCATCATTCAACAAGTAGCGTGTTGCCACATTGTCTGTTGCATCTACTATGATGTCATACGTGCTCCATTAAAGACAGCAACATAAGATATACGTCCCAGAAGTATGTCATGGTACAGATTCATCATTCAATCATGTCCTTATGCGAGGTAGTTGGCAGAAATGACCGAGACGTATCATGGACCCTTCTACTCATGTGGTTGAGAGATAGAGTCCATAGCAGGACCACTTCCTGTATAGTGTACACTTGGGACTTTATTATTATATTAACTTGCAATAAATAACTGAGGCAAGTTAATTGGAGATATTTAGGCAAAATATAAACATTTTAGATTATCAAACACTTTACCAAAATAAGTAATTATTCATTTATAAATCTAGGCTCATGTCACCCATTCCAGATATAACGGAATAAATTAAAGCCACAAACACAAATGCACAAACGCACACACTTGCCTGCAAATACTTGCACTCACACGCATTAAATTATGTAAGTAGTTGAAAGGAATGAAACGCCCTAAATTGAAATAACATGCAAAGTTTCGTCATAGAATAAACAATACACATCTCTTAGTTAGTGTTAGAAATAAAAAGGATATTCTCTGATAAGGCCCAGAGCATTCTGACTGTCAAGAGAAATGTTATATGGAATGCATAAAATGGAGGAATTCAACCTACAACAAAAATAACCATTTTATAGAGTTCAAGGAAGCTAACAATAGCTTAGAAGAATTGTATTCTTAATACAAACAGAATTGTTGAAATATTGTTTCAAAATATCATTTCACGAGCAGTCAAGCACAGTTAATCACTCATAATGTGCAATGAAATACAAATCTGCATTCAATAAAGAGTAAATGAGACTGCAGTGTGTGCTACTTTGATGTTGTTTCAGCATACACCACCTTACATTGCCACGAAATACACCACCTTACATTGCCACGAAATACACCACCTTACATTGCCACGAAATACACCACCTTACATTGCCACGAAATACACCACCTTACATTGCCACGAAATGCATCAGCACAAACAAATGCATCACAATTGAGACTACTAAAATAGTTGCACTTCCACAGTTAGTCCCACATGATACATCCGTATTTACAATCGTAATGGTGAAATTGTAGTTGATTTTAAAATGTCATGTGTAACTATAATAAAAAATAATTGTAAATGATTTGATTTTGTGTAACTGTACTGAGCGTTGATGCAGGTCTTACTTGTTGCAAGAGCTTGCAGCAGAGGCTGCCTTTGACTGCCCAACACGCGACTCCATGTGCAGGATTTGTCGGTGCAAGTTGCCCAGATCAACATTATCATAATCCACCAGCCCAATGCGCCCTGGGAAAACAGAATAACGTACAAGTTTCTTGCATGAAAAGCAATGAATAAGACGTACCCAACAAATCACACAAGTAACATTACAGATTTATTGAATACTGAGGCATATGGAAATAATGGTGTCTTTATTTGGGTAATGCACTGCTTAGGTTATTAAATCAAATAGTTCAATTTTCCTTCAAAACAGTTTAGTATGTTTTTTCTGTATGTTATATAATTATCAACTCCGCCATTGCCGGTCCCAAGCCCGGATGAGAAAGGAGGAGGTCTGTGCGTGAGGTTAGCACCCTCAGCATGTAAGAAAATTCAAGCTACAGAAACCAATACCAAAGAACAATACGTCAATGGTGCAAGGAGTGAAGTAACCCAGGAAACTGGGATCATGAAGGATGGCAGCCAAACCCGGCCGGGAGCTGACACCCCGAGATCGGAGCTCCTCAAGCCGAAAAACAAAAACAAGATACGAGTGGGCTCCTGGAACGTGAGAACGCTGTATCAAGCAGGAAAGCTTCAGCAAGTACTGCGGGAGATGGAAAATTACAAAGTGGAACTTTTATGTGTGAGCGAGGCTAGATGGATAGACTCAGGGAAAAGGACCCTGTCCTCGGGACACACCATACTTTATTCAGGCCGAACAGATAACCAGCACAGAGGTGGAGTTGCCATCATTGTGACGAGAAAGGTGGAAAAAACTCTGCTGGAGTGGAAGCCAATCAACGACAGACTACTCAAGGCAAGATTCAATTCCAAATTTGCAAAGCTGACAGTGATCGCATGCTATGCACCAACAGAGGACGCGGAGGAGATCAAGGATGAGTTCTATGACCAGTTGGAGGAAGAAATCCGGACAATACCCCGGCATGATGTACTCATGGTGGTAGGAGACCTAAACGCAAGAGTTGGAAAGGAAAACACAGGAAGAGAAAGGGCCATGGGCACCGAGGGTTTTGGATGCATAAATAACAACTGCGAGAGACTCTCTGACCTATGTGTTGAGAATAACCTAGTCATAGGTGGAACTCTATTCAAGCACAGAAACATTCACAAAACCACCTGGATGTCCCCAGATAACAACACTGTCAGCCAGATCGACCACGTGCTAGTCAATCAGAAGTGGAGACGATCACTTCAGGATGTTAGAGCCAGATGGGGAGCTGATGTGGGGAGTGACCATGTGCTGGTAGTGGCAACATTGTCCTTGAAGCTGCGAAAGACACAAAGAAAAGAAGAGAGACAACGGCGATTTGATACAGGAAAGTTAAAGAACCCAAATACAGAGAAAGCTTTCCAGCTGGACTTAAAAAACTGCTTTCGCATACTCCAAGAGGAACAAGAATTGAACATCGAAGGTTTCAATCAGGCACTGATGGAAACAAGCAAGAAACTTTTAGGATACAGAAGAAAAAAGAAGGAGGAATGGATCAAGTCAGACACATGGACAACAATTGATGAAAGAAAAGCAACAAAAAAGAAGCTAAACGACGCCAAATCTCAACGACTGAAGGAACAGCTGCAGAGTAGATACTCAGAACTGGACAGAGAAGTCAAAAGGAAGACGAGAGCAGATAAGAGAGCCTTCATCGAAAATCTGGCAGATGAAGCAGAAGCAGCAGCACAGACACAGAACATGGCCACACTGTACAAGATAACCAAAACGCTGACTGGCGGTTTTAAAAATAGTAATATTCCAGTGAAAGATGTGGATGGAAATGTTGTCACCTGTGAAGCAAAACAGACCCAGAGATGGAAAACACATTTCGAGACCATCCTCAACAAGGAAGCACTAAGAAATCAAGCAGAAATTCCAGAAAGCAAAGAGGACCTGAAGGTCAACACAGACCCACCATCTGCTGAAGAAGTGAGAAAAGCAATTAGGACCATGAAGTTTGGGAAAGCACCGGGTGCAGACTTTGTAAGTGCAGAGATGTTGAAAGCTGGAGGAGAAGTCACCATGGGAGCCTTGACAGAGATCTTTGAAGGAATATGGGAGACGGAAGAAACACCAGGCGACTGGAAGATGGGACTGATCGTCAAACTACCAAAGAAAGGAGACCTTAGCCTTTGCAAAAACTGGAGAGGGATCACTCTGTTGTCTATCACTAGCAAAGTTTTCAGCAGGGTGATCTTTGACAGAATTTCAGAAGCCCTTGACCCACTGTTACGCAAAGAACAGGCAGGTTTTAGGAAAGGAAAATCCTGTGGGGACCACATCTTTACCTTAAGGCAGATCCTGGAGCAGTGCCAGGAATGGAACACACCAATCTACGCAAACTTTGTCGATTTTGAAAAGGCTTTCGACAGCATTCACAGAGACTCTCTCTGGCGTATACTCGGCACTATGGAATCCCCCAAGATTGTGAGCATAATCAAACTGTTATATGGCGATTTCGGACCAAGGTCATTTGCGGCCAATACCTGACAGAAGATTTTGAAATCAAGACTGGAGTGAAACAAGGATGCATACTATCCCCCTTCCTCTTCTGCCTCGGGATCGACTGGGTCATGAAGGAAACAGCACTAGGAGACAAAAGCGGCATCAAATGGACCTTCACAGAAACATTAGGTGATCTAGACTATGCAGACGACATATCTCTTCTGTCGCAC